>JARQOC010000010.1:62142567-62462567 GCA_033576535.1 Allobates femoralis | reverse complement strand
TTTCACCGCATCTGCTGCGATCTACTATATGGGGGGTGTGTGGTGACAGCGGGGGGGGGGGGTGTGTGTGTGGACATCGGGAGGTGTAGTTGCAGGAGAGGCTCCGGAGCACTGTGTCAGCATGTGCTGACAGCAGCGGCTCCGGAGCGGGATCGGAGCGGGGGTGTGCGGACATATGGGGGGGTGAGGACATATGGGGGGTGTGTGGTGACAGGGGTTGGGGGTGTGTGCTGACAGCGGCGAGGGGTCGCAATGCCCGCTACGCGGGCAATGCTTCGCTCGTGGTGTTGTCACAGAGTGACAAAGCCACGGTCTTTTGCGGGGTCCGACACGGAAGTGCCTACGGCAATTATATAGTAGATATCAAGCGTTCCGAAGAAAACGGCATTCACCCATGAAGATCTGGCTTTAGTGCTTTATTTCCAGTGATCCATTCACATGCATGCCCCGCAGAAGTACCTATCCGGTACGAAATGGTGGACTGTTGTCCATCCTTCCCCCTTCCCTGCACTTGTATCTACAAGCATGTAAATGGATCAGTGGAAATAAAGCACTAAAGCCAGATCTTCAGAACGTTTGATGTATTATATATTTCTGCCAAACAGTGCAACACCCCTTTACTGGCAGTTACCCTGCTCCACTACCATTGACGAACTGGCCGTGACCGACATCTGGTCTGAATGTGTAGTGCCCGGCTTTTCTCTATTATTGTGGATGAGCTTTCATGGGAACACCACAGTGCTAAAAAGTGCAAGTGCCAGATAAATAAGTTACAGCTAAGGTAAGTACAGAAGCATAAAGCATTATATATTTATGACAGTTCAAATGACTAAGTTACACCTCATCGGACACAGTGCAAAGCTTTAGTATAATCCATGTATTAGAGAGATCAAAAAGGAAGGTAATTGCTAGTAGCTTGTTCTAATCTCACCCACCAAACACCCACGCACGTTTCACCAATGCTTCTTCAATGCTTCAACCCCGGAGGAAGCATTGGTGAAACCCGCATCGGGTGTTTGGTGGGTGAGATTAGAACAAGCTACTAGCAATTACCTTTCTTTGTGATCTCTGATTTTTCTATCTTTGTCTCTTGTGTCGGAATCATGTTATTTTGTTTTTAATTACTGCATTAATGAAATGTTAATTTAACTATAGGAAATGTGATTTCTTTTGTCCTGGCATACAGTATATTTTTCTCTGGTACCATATTGGGACATCTGTAATGCTATTTTTTAATTTTCCAGAATTGCCAATTTGGTTGCTAATAATCTAATAAGGAAAGGTTTTATTGTAAAACAACAGCGATCCTTTAAAGGGGCCGTTCCATGTTAGAAAATGTTCAGTCGCTGTTGCTGATTGTCAAAACATAAGCAAAACCCAGCTGTAGCCACCTTCCTCAGGTTCACCAGTTCTTCCTCCGGTGTCTGGCATTTCCTGCGGCACTGATGTTATACCAATAGCGCTGCAGCCAATCAAAGAGCACAACGGCTCTGCCCGTGTGGACTGAATGCCCCCTCAGACCGGCTGAGCTCACTGATTGGCTGCAGAGCTATTGACGTGACATCCGTGCTACAGCCAATGCCAGACACCCGAAACATTTTGAGCTTGTTTTTAGTTTGGTAACAACTATTCAAGATTTTGTTCTTTACCTAATTTTAGATTTTCTTCCCACCGTGTCATCTCATGTTTCACTCTGGTTTGTCTCTTCTTCCTTTCTTTCATCTCCTATCCAGGTGAGCTGTATATCGGTGGTCTGCCTAGAAATATGTACGCCACTCTCCCAAAGCTCGTTGCATCTCGAGATGGTTTCCAGGGCTGTCTTGCCTCTGTGGATCTCAATGGTCGCCTTCCTGATCTCTTGACTGATGCTCTCCATCGAGTCGGCCCGGTGGATAGAGGCTGTGATGGTAAGAGTGTAATATATCTAAGAGTAAATCATTGTGCCGGATCTTGGTTATGTCAAAACATTTTTTTTTTCCATTCAGGACAGACACAGGGTCATCAGCCGACCCCTGGCTGTCATACAACACATCAGGGTCCCATTTTGCCCAAAGGCATTCCGAGGAAGGGTCAGAAGAGCGCGCCCCCCTACAAGAGTGCATTAAATGTCACTGTCAGAGATTGACAGCAGCATTTAACTGGTCAACAGCCATGGCGGCGCGGCGCACCACTCCACTTGCAGCTGTTAAAGGCAGATGAAGGCTGAATTATTCAGGTATCATCTGTAGAAGGATACGGCTCAATAGAGCTCGGCGTGTGAGTCCGCATCAAAGGTAAAGAGGTGACTTGAGCTGGGGTTACACACAGCGACATCGCTTCCATGTCGCTGCAATGTCACAGGTTTTTTGACGTTGCAGCAACCTCGCCAGTGACCTCGCTGCATGTGACATGCCGCAACAACCAGTGATCAGTTTGCTGATCGCTGCGGAGTGGCCAAGACCATTTTTTGGTCACTGGTCTCCCACTGGCATGTGTGACAGGGGCAGCGACCAGCAACACCCTGCGCATGACACCCTGATCGATCCCAACGACCGTCGGGTGTCGGCGCATCGCTGGGTGATCGCTGGTGAGATCTGCCTGCCTGGCATCTCACCAGCGATCACATACCGATGTTCCAGCGATCCCGATCCGGTCATATCGTTGATTAGGTCACTGGAACATCGGTATGTGTAACCCAGCCTTTATAGTACATCATAAGTAATTAAGGGGTTGAACCACTGTGTGACTTTGAAAACCTGAAATGGTTAAAGGAAGCTCAAAGACTGAAGAAGTGCACAGCAGATCATTTTCACATTGCTGTGCACGGGTTCATTCTTTTTAGTATTTTTCTAACGCTTTTGCAGGGGGTTTACATACTGTACCTACATGAAAAAGATGTTGTTGCAATTCCTACAAGAATTTTTTAAACTGCCCTGAAAGGTTTTTCACCTCTTCTATAGACATGTGAACAAGAAAAATGTGAATACGCAAAAAATGGATCTCTGAATGAAACATAAATGAGTGACCATGCAGATGTGTAGGCGCGTACCGGTGTTGTGGGTTTAGGCTTGACACATCTGTATTTCTTTTTTAAAAGATTTTTTATTTTCAACTGAAAAAACCCTTTAACAAAATAGCAAGAGTCATGTTGGCACAGTAAGAATAAATTACATTGCAAATTAAATGATGCACTTGCTTGCTGGCTTCGATTTAGGAGCAAAAAGATATAAAGTGTTTATAAAGTTTTTCTTATATCCTCTCAACAAAAGATAGATACAAAGTCAAATGTAGTAAGAATGGGATAGCACTCACCAATAAAATCAAGAAAATCCGTCTCAAACAGGCAAGGTGCATATCATATCAGGGTTACAGCTGTTTCGCACTGATCTGCGCTTCTTCTGGTACTCCAATAAACAAGAACCAGTGTGACTTTCTGCTGCCGGTCACCATTCTAAAATTACAAACAAGAGAAGGAAACGTACAAGTGAAAATCATTAAAAAAGTAAAATAAAAATGTTTGTCTGCATTATCTGCTATTACGAAGTGGATTAAACAGGCACAGACAAGGAGTCCTATAGGTCTAATTGATAAAAAGGACACAATCATATTTTTATAAGAATCTTTATCGATTTTTAACTTTTTCTTTCTACAACTGTATGGTTTTTCATTTGTATGTTCCTATCTATTGTTTGTAGTATTTTTATGGTGACTGCTAGCAGAAAGGCCTAAATTCATATCACAGCGATACTTGTTGCACCAGAAGAAGCATAGATCAGTGCGAAACAGTCGTGATACGAGTGCAGTTTGCCCCTCTCCAGTGTGATATGAACTTTTTGTATGGAATAAAACTACCATAGTTTTGGAACTATAAGATGCACCAAGTCATAAGACGCACCTAGGTTATAGAGGAAGAAAGTAGGGAAAACGATTTGAAGCAAAAAAGGAGGTCATGACGCACTGTTAATGGGGATCTGCTGCTGGCACTGTTATGGCTGTAATGTCTCCCTATTCTGTACTAATGTCCCACATCCTGGGACCCTTCCAGGTATATATTTTTCACAGCCTAGTATATATAATCCCAATTCTGGTATATATGTCCCTGATCATGGGCCAAGGCAAGAGAAAAACTGTGACACTCCCTAATGTGCAATGTGTACAGGTACAAAGATGAACATAAAATATTGTAGCAAAAAAAAGACAGCTGCACTCTGAATACTAAGTTATGCAATTATGAATATAGAAGAATATGGACTAGCATTAAAGCTAAGGAGATATTTAAAAATGAGACACTTAGCATATAAAGATGGCCATATCCATAACCATATACACAAATATACATACAGTATATACACCATCTATACACCAGGATGGGCCCATGACTAACAACAGAAAAGACAGCTGCACTCTGAATACTAAGTTATGCAATTAAGAGTATACAATAACATGGTCTAGCATTATAGCTAAGAAGATATATACAAATGAGGCACTTTTAATATGAATATGGCCATGTATATATCCACCCAGTAACCACATTGAGGTGTGCCTCTTTACTGGGTACCTATACAAAGTCAATGCCTCTGTCTGGGTTTAGATACCTCCATTTGAATGGGTGAGTAGGAACCTGCTAGCAGAGAACAAACACACCTATGTTCTCTGTTAGCAGGTTCCTACTCACCCATTTAAATGGAGGTTGTTAAACCTAGAGAGAGGCAGTGACTCAGAGTGTAGGTTCCCAGTAAGGGGACACACCTTAATGTGGCTATTGAGTGGATATAGATATGGCCATCTTTATATAATGTCTAATTTTATAGAACTTAGCTGTTATGGCCCAGCGCAAGCAGTATCCCTTATGGTGACTACACAATGAAATATCTCAAATTTGATTGAACCTTCTTCAGGATGTTTATTATAATCAAATTCAATTAACCATACATGACAACTAAGGCACAATTGCAATTGTATATGGCTTCAGTAAGGGTGCTTATGTTGTATGTTGTCACTGAAGCCATATACAATTGCAATTGTGCCTTAGTTGTCATGTATGTTTAATTGAATTTGATTATAATAAACATCCCGAAGAAGGCATGCGTCCCAGTCATATACAAATGATAGCTGGTGGCTAATCCAAAATAAATATACACTGCTCACCATGCCCATAATCCTGCCCGCCTCTCAGTGCCAATATGTGGGCCGTCATATGACCCTGCTTCTCCCTGCTGTCACCCAATCCACCACCGCCACTGCCCCCTGAAGGAACAGCCATCTCTCATCAATCCTGTGGGGACACAATGCCCTGAAATGGGAGCTGAGCGATAAAAAAGGAGCCTGCTCTTTGTGGGGCACAATGCCCTAAAATGGGAGCTGAGGGATAAAAAAGGAGCCTGCTCTTTGTGGGGCACAATGCCCTGAAATGGGAGCCTGCTCTTTGCGGGGCACAATGCCCTGAAATGGGAGCTGAGGGATAAAAAAGGAGCCTGCTCTTTGTGGGGCACAATGCCCTAAAATGGGAGCTGAGGGATAAGAAAGGAGTCTGCTCTATGTGGGGCACAATGCCCTGAAATGGGAGCTGAGGGATAAAAAAGGAGCCTGCTCTTTGTGGGGCACAATGCCCTGAAATGGGAGCTGAGGATAAAAAAGGAGCCTGCTCTTTGTGGGGCACAATGCCCTAAAATGGGAGCTGAGGGATAAGAAAGGAGTCTGCTCTTGTCACTGATATGATTCTACAGGACTCCAGGTATGGAACTATGACTCCAGCTGATGGATCTCATAAAAGGTAAAAAACGTGATAAAAAAAAACATATAGAAGAAAAAAAGTATTCAAACCTGCTATGTAAAAATGCCAATAATCTAATTAAACATAAAGGCACAGAAATATATAGGCACAGAAAATCTGCAACATTAAATACCAAAGGTGGGAATGTAGATTTTTGCACATTTTTACGTTAGTGTCAGTGCATCCAGATGACGCATCATAAGGGACTTTACTGAATTAGTACAGAACATCACATGTCTGATATGGTGCGCTTCCGGAGGGAATAACATGGCACAAAGGACTGGGTTTGGAGCGCCGTCTTAATTTAACTCAGTCCTGTCTTATCACCTGCCTCTGGGAGAGGTTCCTGAGACGTACACCCACATAACACAAGACGCTTCAGACGTTTTCTTTTTCTTATCAACCTTTTTCCTTTTCCGTCTTTCAATTTCATGGACTCAAACCTCACGTTACGGGAAGACTGAACACCACATCACAAGACGACATCTTTACATTCTAGGTTCCTAATTAGTTCTCGAGTTCTAAAGAGCGTTGTAAATTTAGTTTGGTTTCACACTGAGGGTGTTTTATTTTTTCATGGAGTTTTTCAAACTAAAGTCAGAAATGGTATCGTCAAAGGATAACAATCTTTGCATCGTCCAATAAGAACCTAGAGGGGGTTAATCAGAATTAAATAAAATATTGCACTTAAGTTTATAATAAAGCAGTTCTACTCTATTGACTCCAATATCATTGAGATGGAGGACCAGACCCAACTGTAAACAAGTGAGGCCGAGTTCACATGTTCCGTAATCATCCGTTAGAGCAGATCCAGCAGTATCCATTGTGCAAACACAACTTTATGTCCATTGTTAAATAATAGATTTCTGCAGGATCCATTTTTTTTTTTAGTCTATGGAGAACGGATCTGATAACTGATCATTATTTACAGTGGGTACGGAAAGGATTCCTTTACCCTTTACATTTTTCACTTTTTGTTTCATTGCAGCCATTTGGTAAATTCAAAAATGTTCATTTTTTTCTCATTAATGTACACTCTGCACCCCATGTTCACTGAAAAAAACAGAAATATATAATTTTTCACAGATTAATTGAAAAAGAAAAACTGAAATATCACATGGTCATAAGTATGCAGCCCCTTTGCTCAGACACTCATATTTAAGTCACATGCTGTCCAATACCTTGTGATCCTCCTTGAGATGGTTCTACTCCTTCATTGGAGTCCAGCTGTGTTTAATTAAACTGATAGGACTTGGTTTTGAAAGGCACACACCTGTTTATATAAGACCTCACAGGTCACAGTGTGTGTCAGACCAAATGAGAATAATGAGGTCAAAGGAACTGCCCAAGGAGCTCAGACAGAATTGTGGCAAGGCACAGATCTGGCCAAGGTTACAAAAGAATGTCTGCAGTCTTCAAAGTTCCCAAGAGCATAGTGGCCTCCATAATCCTTAAAGGGCAGAAGTTTTGGACCAACAGAAGTCTCCCAAAAGACTCATAAATATCAAAGCTTAATATTTTTGGAAATTGGAGTGTTTTTTTTTTAGATTTGGCTATCTTAGAGGATATCTGTTTGTGCAGGAAACTATTACTGTGCAGAATTATTAGGCAACTTAATAAAAACCAAATATATTCCCATCTCACTTGTTTATTTTCACCAGGTAAACTAATATAACTGCACAAAATTAGAAATAAACATTTCTGACATGCAAAAACAAAATACAAAAAATGAGTGACCGATATAGCCACCTTTCTTTATGATGACACTCAGCAGCCTCCATCCACAGATTCTGTCAGTTGTTTCATCTGTTTACGATCAACATTGCGTGCAGCAGCCACCACAGCCTCCCAGACACTGTTCCCAGAGGTGTACTGTTTTCCCTCCCTGTAGATCTCACATTTTAGGAGGACCACAGGTTCTCTATGGGGTTCAGATCAGGTGAACAAGGGGGCTATGTCATTATTTTTTCTTCTTTTAGACCTTTACTGCCAGCCACGCTGTGAAATAGTTGGATGCATGTGATGGAGCATTGTCCTGCATGAAAATCATGTTTTTCTTGAACGATACCGACTTCTTCCTGTACCAATGCTTGAAGAAGTTGTCTTCCAGAAACTGGCAGTAGGTCCGGGATTTGAGCTTCACTCCATCCTCAACCCGAATAGGTCCCACAGGTTCATCTTTGATGATACCAGCCCATACCAGTACTCCACCTCCACCTTGCTAGGGTTAAAACCCGCTCTGCCATATTCCACGAGGCATCAAAGGGTGAATATAATATTGATTTATTAGTCAACGTGTTTCAGGACTACCAGAAACTCCCTGAAACATGGCAATATGATAATATTAGTATATGAGAGTCCTCAGTGGTTGATACCTTTTAATGGTGAACTGAAAATATTGTAAACATAGCGAGCTTTCGGGACACTATGGCCTCTTCATCAGGCTGATAATGACACAAATTCCAAGACACACACATATATACATATGCAGGGTAGGATGATGCAGTAAATAAGACAGGTGATGTAAAGTAGAGTCAGTCTTGGGAGGAGGAGAGGAGCTGGCTAACAAGGTATAAACATTTTTTACCTTATCAAAACTCCCAATTGGAACCATGTTTTTCTATTTCTGGACAACCCCTTTAATAGGAATAGGTCACAGACTATGATCCATTGTTTTAATCAGGTTTTTATGCAATTATGTTTTTTTATATTTTTTTTATGTTTCTTATCACTGTGTATCTATAAAAAAAGCTTTATATTTTTACATCTCTAGGCATAATTTTGATTCCTTTATATTCTTTACATGGACATTAGCAGTAATAGATGGACGTACTTGATTGTTTTTTGCTTTTTTTTAAAAGAAGCATAAACTGGGCTTACTCTACCCAAAAGTCATTGTGAAGGGAGGGAGTAGGTGAGCTGTGACATGTCCTCTTGGGGATGGTGGTTCCAGTGTTATGTACAATATAGACTTACATAAGAACATAAAAGTAAGGTGCAGGGAAAATTGCTATTTTGACATTTTCCCTGCACCTTATTTTCATATCCACGTGAAAGTCTTCTGTAGCCCTCAAGTGGAAAGTGCAGTGAATTTTCTAATTGTGTTTACATTGGATCTACATCCCATCCTCCAGCACCTCACTGTTTCCATTGAGTCTGGGCAATCGTCATTCTCTACTTTTCTACAATATTCACAAATGTTACCTTCCATTGTCATCCTGTCTATGATGATAATGAGAAAGATAAAAGGGTTTGGAGAAGGTGCAGTATGAGAAATACCTAGTGGTCTAGTGGGGGTCTCTAAAACTGGGCGTGTCATGGCGGCATCTGTCGCTGTTCACACTACAGTTTCTGTATCTCTACACTGGGGTTTCTCAGATGCTTCTGAGTTGCATAGGTGGCTCGGGATTGACCAGTTGTGTTCTCAGTAGTGATTGGGCTATCAAGAGTTAATCTCTGCTAGTCTCCTGATTATCTCTTGAATCATATGTTCTGGGAAACCTATCACACTCACTCCCCACCTTATTGAGATGTGGAACCTGTCTTCCCTGGCTAACTATATCTTTTGCAATACCAGTCCTAGCACTGTTATGAATCAGTAGCTAATGATCTACTGAGTGCTGTATGCTGTGCTGTGGAAATCCTCTTGTAGTTTGGGCATTTCCTCCCTACTCTTTATTTCCTCCTGTGCATGGATTGTCCTATATCTCTGTGTGTGAGAGTCTTTGGTTGCCCCATTGTACTATTTGTGTAGGGTTTTACCACTCCTGTCTCAACCCTACCATGCTGGGTTGAGAAGAGGTATTATTAGATCCAGGCTGGCCAGGAGCAGGGCAAGGGTGACAGCCCAGACATCTTCACCTTCACAGGTATCTCTGGGATAAAGGACAACTAGCCTGATGTCTCCCTGTTTTCCTTGCAACGCCATCGATAATCACCTACCAAAAAATAGTAACTATCAAAACTACAGCAGGCATCCCAGTAAACGACATATCCCTGGAATCAGGTTTTCTGTACATTGTTATTTTGAAATTAGGTGACCGATAGTAAGCAATCCTAATTTCCAAATTTTATCTGCATAAAAAATCAATGGAAAAGTGACCTACGGTGTAAATATTAGTTTGGTGCAGATCTTACCTCTTATAATGCAAAGAGCAAAATCTGCAACAAATCCTCTGCAAAATCTGCCCCAAATCTGTAGGAAACTGACACTGATTTTGCCAGGATTTTGCAGCAAAAAAATGCACAAGTTTTTCCCATTCAGTTTTTGGCCGGTGTTATCGCATCCCCCGCTGCAAATGAATTGTCCTGATATTGGTTTAATTGGAGCCGATATTTCTTTGTATAATCCAGCAGCGCTGTACAGACAGGAGTGGAATATCCTCACTGATTTCTAATGAGGCAAAACATGAAAGAACCGAAGGAAAATATAGTCCTCGGTTATTTCTGCAAACACTGCAGACAGTTTTAGCGAAGAAAGGATCAGATTACATATACAAAATGAGATTGATCTCAACAGGGGACCGGTGCAGATAAAACTTTGCAGCAGCGGATACTGTGTAATAGACAAGCGCAGTGTTTTTCCAGACAACTGAATGTACAGATAACGGCATCAACATCAATGTAATTTACAATATCGGTACACCGCTGCAGAATATTGGCTTCAGTTTAAGAAATATTTGAAGATTTTTCAAAATTCCTTTTTCCTCCTCAGTCTCCAGATCACATCAAATCAGAAACTATCCAGAAATCTATCAATTTTACCAGGTCACTAGGACAATGACTACACTTCCAGGAAAAGGGTTCCTTTACTGTACAGATGAGTTTACAGCCATCTCGTTATCATAAAGAAACACCTCTATGGATAGGAGATAACATAGATCCACCATTCACAATAGGTGATATCACAGCTCACCTCCTCCTCCTCTGTACAATGACTGATAACACCTCTATATACAGTAGATAACACAGGTTCCACCATTCACAATAGGTGATATCACAGCTCACCTCCTCCTCTGTACAATGACTGTAACATCTCTATATACAGTAGATAACACAGGATCCACATTCACAATAGGTGATATCACAGCTCACCTCCTCCTTCTGTATAATAGACTGATAACACCTCTATATACAGTGGATAACACAGGATCCACCATTCAAATAGGTGATATCACAGCTCACCTCCTCCTGTACAATGACTGATAACACCTCTATATACAGTAGATAACACAGGATCCACCATCACAATAGTGATATCACAGCTCACCTCCTCCTGTACAATGACTGATAACACCTCTATATACAGTAGATACACAGGATCTCCATTCACAATAGGTGATATCACAGCTCACCTCCTCCTGTACAATGACTGATAACACCTCTATATACAGTAGATAACACAGGATCCACCATTCACAATGGTGACATCACAGCTCACCTCCTCCTGTACAATGACTGATAACACCTCTATATACAGTAGATAACACAGGATCCACCATTCACAATAGATGATATCACAGATCACCTCCTCCTGTACAATGACTGATAACACCTCTATATACAGTAGATAACACAGGATCCACTATTCACAATAGATGATATCACAGCTCACCTCCTCCTCCTGTACAATGACTGATAACATCTCTATATACAGTAGATAACACAGGATCCACCATTCACAATAGGTGATGTCACAGCTCACCTCCTCCTGTACAATGACTGATGACACCTCTATATAAGTAGATAACACAGGATCCACCATTCACAATAGGTGATATCACAGCTCACCTCCTCCTCCTGTACAATGACTGATAACACCTCTATATACAGTAGATAACACAGGATCCACCATTCACAATAGGTGATGTCACAGCTCACCTCCTCCTCCTGTACAATGACTGATAACACCTCTATATACAGTAGATAACACAGGATCCACCATTCACAATAGGTGATATCACAGCTCACCTCCTCCTCCTGTACAATGACTGATAACACCTCTATATACAGTAGATAACACAGGATCCACCATTCACAATAGGTGATGTCACAGCTCACCTCCTCCTCCTGTACAATGACTGATAACACCTCTATTTAAGTAGATAACACCACATCCAAAGAATGTCCATTTTAATAAATTAAGAAGAGGAAAGAAGTGTATGCGGTGTTACAGAGCGATTAGGTTGGTATATCAAATTCCCTGTTATCCCAGTCCTTCCATTCCCTCTAGCGATCCCTAACACCGCATACACTTTTTTCCTCTTCTTGATATCTTCTCCACTCGGGGAGAGCGGTGTAGAGCTGCTCTGAGGAGCGAATAGGACCTGGGCTGATGTCAGAAAGGAAAGCCCCTCTATACCACACAGCGGGACACGCAGTGGAAGACACCGCCGTCCTGACTGCTTCCCTCAGCAGCCGCGCTCCTGTGTGCCCCCCTCAGTGAACTGCTCACTGCTCACCTACGCTGGAAACTTCAATTGTGAGGAGCTAGCACAACTAAAAGAGGTGAGTGAAGTGAGGCTGAGGGATAAAACTGGTTCTTAATGATCTGCATTTAGGCGCAATTTCTCTCTTTTTTACATTTTAGTAAATTAAACCCAATGAGAATGGATTGACACCAATGTCCAAAATGCTGCTAAAAAGAGTAGAACATGGGTCTAGTATTAAGCTTCGCATACACTGAGATAATTTTTTAAATTAAGTATTGTGATATAAAAACTAAATACAAATACATAATAAATAATGTTTAAAAATTTTAAGATATAATCCTGATTTGATCAGTCATTGTTTGATCGGTCCTTTTAATGGCCTCTGTTATATTTGGGGGATTCACTTCCAAGTGCCTTCATTGTACATTGATGGTAGTGTGACGCCCCTGTGGTTCAGTTGCCACAGTGGTACTGCACCTATCCAATAGGTGTAGGATCATGTGATGCGACCAGTGCTAGGGGGTACTCGGACACCGGGACTGATGGCGGCTTGGATGGGGAAATTACGGGTGGTCGGGATCCCGGTTCCGTGCCCTGGTTATCATTTGAGTAGATGATGGGGGAGAAGGGAGTATTTACAGGGGAACGTTACGCCACCTGTAGTTCCCGGTAATATGGTACCGGCGCTGCAAGCTGGCCGCTGAGGTGATTGTGAGTGCAGCAGAGAGTAGTCCAGCTTCCTGCAGGTGGAGCTATTACCTCAGAGCAGCGGTGTAGGATGAGGGGAGTAGTAGATGTAGTTGGTGTTGCAGTTCTTACTCCTCTGCTGAGCTGCTGATGGTGCTGAGCCCTTCGGGCACCGGCGTGAAGAACAACGGAAACCAGTTCAAGTTTAACTCCACTTTACTAGGTACCGGTAGAAGGCAAAACGAAACACGGTACAGTTTGGTTGCCAGGTGGTTGTTACCAGTACAGGGTCCCCCTTATGGAGTCTCTAGATGTTTGCATTCTTTGTCTTTCAGGGTTTCCTTTCCTCTTCCTAGAGCTACCACTCTCGCAGAGCTCCCCCGCCAGTCCCCTGATTTCTCACGGTGGGACACGGGTCTCCTTTTCCGGTACAGACGGGGCTGGTTACTTCCCCCGCCACCGGGACTCGGGCCATTACTCCTGTGGTCTAGGATCTATTTGTGGTCCTGAGGGGTGAGGTACCTTGTGGCACTGTCAGCAACCCGGTTTCTAGGGGCCTGCAGCTCATCAATCTGCGGTTAGAGTTGAACTCCTAGCCGCCTTGGCTTTATGCGTTGCCAGTGTCTCCCTCAACGCGACCAGCTGGCTCCAACCAGCCCTGGCCCATTGCCTGCTGTCCTGGGCACCCACTTAAAGATGGGGCTCCCACCTGTTGGCTATGCTGTCAGTCAGGCCTGTCCTTCCTGACTGCCTTCCCAGCACTAACTAACTAAAAACTGTCACTCTCTTCTGCATATACCCTAGGCTCCACCCCCTTTTGGGACCTACTAAATTACCAGTTTCCCCTATTCTAGTGGCCTAGTCCTAAGTGCTTGCAAGTACAGACTCCACAGGTTTAACCCTGAACTGACAAGTTACAGGGAAATCTATAATAATGAGAATGCGCATAGGGTCTTATCCTCAATAGGAATCAAATCCCATACAGTGTGAAAACTGCTCACCTGATTTAGTTGTGAAGCCCACAACTAGCTTGATCTCTCAAACACAGCAGCCGCAGCCGGGACCGCACTTCCACAATCGTGGGGGTGAAACTCTATCCGGAACCAAGTGTCTTTCGGCTGCGCCGCTGCTCCAATAAGTATCAAAAACACTGGAGTGCTTTGAAACAAGATATCTTCAGTTTTATTTTCCGACGCGTTTCGGAGCTAACACCAGCTCCTTCCTCAGGGAAAAACACATTCATTTTCATAGTGTAATACTTCCCTGTGGTCCCTAGTCATAGAGGCGCCACACATGTTCTCAGGTAAGAGGAGAAACTTTGCTGAGTTACATCAACACACACCCAACACCAATCCAATCCAAATGCCAGGGAGATGCTGGGCAGAAGAGGCTCGCCGATAGAGCAGTCCCCATCTGCTGGCTAGAGGGAGGAGTAGGTCTAGAGGGTGGGAGGAGTTAGTTAGTTACTTAGTTAGTTAGAGAGTTAGACACACAGGGAGGAGAACAACATGGCAGGAGAAGGGTGAGTTGTAAGGAACCTAGGTAGGTGAGGAGAGGGCGGGACCCATCCAGAAGGGTCAGCTGCTAATCTCCAGACCTGGAGACCTGAATCTACAGCTGGCTGGATGGCTGGGTAGGGGAACGAGCTGCACAGGTGTACTGGCCCCAATTCGGTCTGCAATCTTCAAGACCAGCTGAGAAACCGGAGGCCACTGAACTGTAAGTGCAGTGGCTGCCACTCTGGACTCTCTCAAGTGAAGGCACTATAGAGGGTCTAGAGGACTTGCAAGGCAGTCACTCAGAAGGGACCGCAGTTGCCTGCTTTGGGACTTGTAGCACAAAAGACACAGGGGAAGAAGGAGTAGGAAAGTGTTAGATAGCAAAGGGAAGCAAGGAAAGACTTCATACTCTGTGTCTCACCAGAGTAGACCAGGACTACCTGTGAGCTGGCTAATCTGCAACCTTGGAGGCCATAGTACCCCGGCTGGGTTGTCTATGGACTTAAACTCCAAGTAAAAGTAACCGGTAAGAACTGCAACCCTTGTGTCTGTCCACTCCTTCCTATGCCCTCTTGTACCAACAACTACAGCCACCATCAACCACCTCACCTCCTGCTCTATACCCCAGGTGCCTGCTCCATCTGAGGGGAGTGCTCCATCAAGCTGCCACAACACCTATCTCCTGGGGACCACTACAAGCAGCGCTAGTCCAATCTGACCAGAAACCTCAGATGGTACCACGATAAAATGTATTTCCACTGTAACTGTAACTATAACCCCTTTAATATGCTTGGTCAGGGCCATGGCTTTTGGGGTCACCACCATGATTTCCATCAGATTGATACACCGGATTCTGCGAGTACCATCGCCCATGCAGCTGATGCAGTAGATCTAGCATTTCTATGCCATCAATGTATATGTTAGACATGTGGTTCACAGCTGAAAGAAAGAATATTCATTAATAGTGATAATATTTAGTTAAAATGGAAGCAAATCACAGTGAAAATATTCATATAATTAAATATTACTGTGTTTCTGTTAAAATTAATAATGCTAAATTTAGTATTAATTAAAGACCGCATTCCTGTGAAAACGGGCATTAAAAATTAATGGAGTATTCCTTGGCTTCGGGGCTTTTGCTTTGAACATAAATCATTGTAACTGTGACTAGCGAATATGGGTGAGAGTCAGACTAGTAGACTGCTGAGAGCGTACTCCGCTAAGATGAGGCACAACATTATTCCTCATTTGATAAAGAAAAGGCTAAACTAATAATGAGCGGGCACTATCATGCTCAGGTGCTCGGGTCACGTAACAAGGTATTAGACACTCGGATGAGCGCGACTCAAGCACCTAAGTATAATGAAAGTCAGTGGGGAACTTTTCTGGAATCTTCCAGAAAAATAGGCTAGGGGCACATTTGCGGTCGGGATTGCAGATTCTGATCCGGTTTTGAGCTGCAAAAATGCTCAAAACCGGATCAGGATCCGCAGCCCATAGGCGCCCATTATAAAACCGGATTGCACTTAATGCACTTAATTCCGCTTTCGCTGCCTGCGCGAAAAATCATGCAGGCAACGTTTTTTGGAGAGGTTTCAAAACCGCAGCGGGGCTGCTATAATGGGCGCCTATGGGAGCCCATCCGGCTACTGCAAGGCACATTTGAATGCCGGATGCTTTGTTTATCCCTGCTGCTGCGGGGATGAACAAAAGGTAAATCTGTTGAATATATGTGGGCAACATGTCTCCGGGGAGTGTCCACCCTCCCTAGAGACCTGTTGTCCAAAAACTGTGGCATGTCAATGGTTAATGTCTATTATTACATTATCGCCGCTATTGTGGGAAAATAGTCACTACCCTGTCAGGTTGGTAGGGTGCTCTAGCAGAATGTATACTGGGACTGCTTTCCTGAAGAAGCCGCAGTGGTGGCGATACGCATGGGTCTGAGGATCCTCAGCAGTCCCAGTATACATTCTGCTAGAGCACCCTACCAACCTGATAGGGTAGTGAATATTTTCCCACAATAGCGGCGATAATGTAATAATAGACATTAACCATTGACATGCCACAGTTTTTGGACAACATGTCTCTAGGGAGGGTGGACCCATGCGTATCGCCACCACTGCGGCTTCTTCAGGAAGCAGTCCAGTATACATTCTGCTACAGCACCCTTCCAACCTGATTATTTGCCCACTGGTGAGCTACCTTTTTATCACCCTGTCGGATCAGGGTTACCCCTTCAGTGTAGGGTGTTCTTAATCTGTTGTTATTCCAGGATACCTCCCATTGGACCTGTTGTCCATGCTCAGGACTATAGTGCAATCAGATATAGGGGGATTGCAATCTTTGGTACTTTGCATACTGTGAATGTCCAAATGACTTTTACCTCCTGTATTGTGGAAATATTTACTTTACTTTATATACGGTTCATGCACTTGTTATTCTTTGGATTTAACTGACAAAGCTGGGGTTCCACATAAGCCCTCAGTCCGTTTTTGGCTTCAGTTTTCTCATTTTTTTTTTCTAAGTCCAAAAACTGACAGAAAACGGATTGGATGTAATAAACACCCTGTCCGTTTTTCTCTGGAGCTCCAAACATTGCCCTGTCCGTTTTTGAGTCAAAACGTTGCATGCAACGTTTTTGGAATCAGTTAAAAAACGCATGCGTTTTCATGCGTTTTTTAACATGGGCCCTATGGGAAACGCATGCGCGAACGCATGCAAATGCGCACTTGCGTTTGCGCATGCGTTCGCGCATGCCTTTTTTTAATGAAAATTCCAAAAACGTTCAGGAGTGCAGGAGGCTCAAAAAGCACCCAGAAAAAAACGGATTGGTGATGAAAATCACTTCCAAAAACGGATTTCTATGTGTGACCACAGCCAAATACGGCTATTAGGACGTTGGGAGTTCCTCCAACCACTAACATGTCTGATATGTTTGTGGCTATACATGTTTGTATTGGTTTAAATTGTTTTTAATTGTGTGTCCCTTTTTGGGACTAGGACTAAGAAGCTCAGGCGGGTAGATATGCTATACATATGGCCAGCCACCTACACCTAAGCAGGAACAAAAATTCCTGATTATTTTGTTGTCAGGGAACATTAGCCATCGTAGAGGTGTCTGGCAACAACTAACTCCCATCTTGCCATGCACAACACATGCATCGCTCAACAAACTGAGCGTGAAATTGTGTCTTACATCTGCCAGGACGGTACTTGTCAACAAGGTGAGAAAGTTGGCCTGGCATCACTAGTAAGATGGGGACCTGTTTGAGATTCCCAGGACTGTCTGCTCCCTACTTCATATCTCTGCGCACAAACATTACAGTATATTTTATAGATGCAAAATATAAATGTTGAAAATTGAAGCTCCCAAAGAGGGCCTCACAAGCTAACATGTAGCAGTAAAAAAAAGTATATGTTCTCGAAAAAGGAGATTAAAGGCATGGAGTCATAGCATAACTTATATGGAGGTAGACCATCTAACTGCCACGTGAACTGGAAAGAACCAAATGGGCCAATATAGCATCTTCCCACTTGTGTGAGTACAGTCTCTACTCCCCAACCTCATCATCCCATATGGACAAAACATCACCAGATTCAGGTGGCCCACAATCGGAGGAAGGCGTACCGTTTGGCCATCCAATCTTATGCCGTTTGTGGTCAACCTCTTCTATGAGCGATCTTTAATTTTCAGATTCAGTCTTGGAATTTTCTGGCTGAAAAGTTCAGGTTTTATGTAAGCCGCATGCAAAGTTGGCCTTCGCGATGGGTCAGGGATTGTCATAGAAGGGTAAAGGGTATAACAGAATATAGTGTGTTATAAATGGCGCTGGAAAGAGCACGGAGACTGTATGTACAAGGAATTAATGCAGTCTGTTTTCTTTGCAGGTCCCAGCACCACATGCTCGGAGGAGTCTTGTGGTAATCTAGGTGTATGTCTACAACAATGGGATGGCTTCATATGTGACTGCACTATGACCTCCTATGGAGGACCCGTCTGCAATGACCGTAAGTCTACCAAGATCTTATATAAAACTGTGAGCTGGCAGATCTCATATAAAACCTCACATTAGTATCGGAATATTTCATATGTTCCATCAAGCATCCTGTGAACCATCGGTTCCTCGTTAGTTACATCTATCTATGTACATGTTAAACACACTATGGTTCATCGACAACCATTAATGTAATTGACAAGGAGCTAAAGAGGTTTTCCAGGCTTGGGCTAATTTTCGGTAAGCACTGTTTTATGTTGATTCCTACCAGTGTGTAACACATGCACCATTAGCATTTCAGCTATATTTGCTGGTTTGTTGAGAAGGAAAGCCGCAGGTATGCAAATTGCACACATGTAATGCCATCTTAAACTAGCAAATGTAGGTATATCGGTAAGTAAATACTACACACCATTAAGATTCGCAATGCTACAGTGCTTGCCTAAAATCAGTCCAGGCTGGAAAGCCCTTTTAAAATAACAAAAAAATGTGAAGAAATATTAGCAAGGAGAATATTTGTAAAATTAAACCAAGAAAAATCCTGTGAAATGTGTAGCTGATCAGTGACATAACTAGAGTCCAGGGTGCCCCGGTGTAAGATTTTGACCTGTTTTCCCCCCTGCATGTTGTCAGATGTACAGGCCCTTGTAGCATTCTAAATTCTATAAAGACAAATGTGTTGCCTTTCCCCAATTAATGTAGTAAATGTCCCCCATCTTGGGCCCTACCAGGTATATATATCCCAAATCCTGGTACATATGTTGCCCATTCTGCTGCTGTTCTTTAACGTATTACAAAAAAACCCCAAACCATTCTATTCACCTTCTTCTTCTCCCATGACACGCTGCGTCCTTTTCTGTAATTGGCGCTGAGGCTAACAGCTCAGTCAATGTCAGCTGCTGGCCTCTAATTGTCTAGCAGTGTGTATTGCAGTGCAGGAACTCGATGGATCTCTGAACTGCAATACACTTCTGCTGAATGTGCGTCCTTTGATGCATATCCAGCTGACGTAACTGCTGGGTCAGCAAGCCCCCCTCCAGCACGGCTCAGTCATGGTTGCAATCTCTGCAAGCACGATCATTACGTCCCTGTAGAAAATATAGATTATCTCTGTACACACCATGTAGATACAAATTGATTTATGGTACATGCAAGAACCCTTAGGCATCATGGATCAAAATACTGAGCACACCATGTGGCACATATTGGTGGTTCTGAAGGAAATATGGAGCAAAAATATGATGTGGGGACATGTTAACAGCAAATTAACCCATCATAGTGGTAGATCCCCTCCCCAAAAGAAACGTCTTACTGCATCAGTGACAATTGTCAATATAAAAAAAATTCCCTGTGCTTAAGGCCTTCAGGGTTTCCATGTATACGATACACTTATATACCATACTGCCCTCTGGTTATCGAGTTGGTACATTGATCATACCCTCACAAGAGTTTTGTGATGTTCAGTCCTTTCTTCCAGGACATGCCAAAGCCATTCATGATGCATATGACTGACCCCAGTTGGGCTTCCATCAAGGTGCACGTGTCGTCATAGGTGCACGTCATGTACATGGGCCGGGTGAAGCACAAATGCTCAAATCACATGTGTGGCTCAAACTGTGAGAAAGCACCAGCACATGTGGAGTATGTGACATCACGTATGATGAACAAATCCGTGCACGGTGTGTGACACACCAGGCTGTCGAAATAGGGGCTAGAGAGTTATGTGCAACAGCGACAGACCTGTGAGATGCAATTAATGGGAAATTGTCATTAGATTCATGGTGCACAAACCAAGGGCAGCTTGATTTAGAGCCTGGCTGCCCGCTGGAAGCCAGGTATGTTTCACTTTTTGAAGAAACATAGTTTGAAAAGCCGGGGAATGTAGGCAAGGACCTGACTTATCCGGTGCTGGCTTCTTCCTGGCACACTCCAGTGGATTGACTGTTATTTTCCAATTGGTGTACATAGAGACCTGTCAGTCAACTGGAGTGAAGAGGGGAGTAGCCAACCGGGGGGTGGCACTGGACAGGTCTCTTCTTTCCGTTTAGTCCCTGGCTTTTTAAACTACCGTATATTTTCTCCTAAATTCTTTAGCATTTCTGAGAAAAGCAAACTTGGCTGCAATCGCACAGCCGGGCTCTGATTCATGCTGCCTGTGGTCCGGCCAGCGTAAATATAAATATAATGACAGATTCTCTTTAAAGAGGCATATTGCCATCATAATATATTATGTTAAGGTATAAAGTCATTAAAAAAAAGACCTACTTACAAGTAATATACCAGTCTCATAACCATACGCAGAGCTCTTATGAAGCCAATCTCAACTATGTCCACCAACAATACAAATTAAACCAGAATATGAATAAAACTAAAAAGTAAGAAAAAAAGCATAAACTATACTATAAAAAAATTGAATTGGACTAAAGACAAGAAATAATTCAATATTTATTCTACCGATGATTATTGCCCTTGATGGCACCATTGAAGCCCTACGTCAAATATATCCCCTTCATGACTCGAATGTCAATCCACTCACGTGTCCCTAATTTGTTTTTCCCCATTACAAATTACAGTGCAGTATCCTTTTTATTATTTGCATTGGAGAACATGATTATCAGTATAGGCAACAAAGGTAAAGCTATGCTACATGGAATCACTAAGGAACATCTTTAGGTCTAGTACACCTGTGTTGATCATTGACGTGTGGCTCATACGCTGACTGTAATTGCCAAATACTGGGTGACACTAGCCCTTAGGGAAAACCTCGAAATGGATACAGAACCACAGCAACACAATATTGCTTGATTCATATTAAAATTAAATATATTAAGTAGTTTACCCAATTTTACAATTAAATACATTTAGTAGACATTTTAAAACGCAAACTATGTAGAGTTGCATTGCGATAGTCCTTTCTTATTGAAAATGTATTGAATTGACGTTCTGCCAATGATTGGTATAAGCAGTGGTGCATACGTGGTAAGTACAACTTTTTGCACTTATGATGATGTAAGCTTTGTATGCATGTCTTCACATATCACGGATTGGTGAGATTAAACTTGATGTTTTGATTTTTCCATAAGAGGCAAGTCATTCTATTATATTGGTGACCAATAGTGATGAGTGAGCTCTGCCACGCTCGGGTGCTCGGTACACGTAACGATCAGTTGGATGCTTAGTTGTGATTGACTTGTGCACCGAGTATAATGGAAATCATTGGAAAACTCTAGCATTTTTCCAAAAGATCTTCCATTGACTTCCATTATACTTGGTAAACGAGTAAAGCCCGTCCAAAGTGTCCAACTACTCGCTTTGAGTACCGAGCTTCCAAGGATGGCAGTGCTCACTCATCAGTAATGATCAGTGTTTTATGATGGGAATCTATTTATTTTAATTTTAAAAAATGAATTTGTCAAAATGTGCAAAAAAAATTCTCAGAATGAAGCCTGTGGTGAAGATGTGAACAGGATGCTACACATTTTATTATTAATAAAACTTAAAATCATTGACCACCCGTGAACCTAAATGTGACTGTATATTTTCAGTGTATAGTCAGTCTTTTTATTTCTGACATCTATCCCGAATTTACTAAGAATGTATTGATTTTGAGACACCATCCGATCAAATTCAGGACATCCAACTTAAAAAGGGTGCGGTGTTTTGGGATGGGCCTGCAGTCTTACCAGTAGGGTAGAGATAATTTCCGGGCTGAGTTGGGGTGCGATTCCTCTCCAACATCTAGTATGCTACACGTGGTCCCCACCTCTCGGCTGTCATTTCTGCCCTCTATCAAACTGGCAGTCCATTCTCCTGATCCAAAATGGTCACTGCAAAGGCTTGGGGAGCACTTTGGAAATCTAAACCTTGTCGCCCATCTTTTTCATCAGTGTCAGGCAGACTGGTGCTGATGACAACAGATGGGAAGGTGGGTTTCCATAGAGATCTCCATAGCTCTGATTGGGCCATTTTGGTGGAACTAAGAATGAGGAACCAATCTGTCGGAGGCAGCAGAACGGTGGGAAACCACCAGGTATATACATGTGAAATGTTAAGTCCAATTCAGGTTTAGGGCTGAACTGTTGTTTTAATAATACTGTTCTTGATTGGTTGAACTTAAATATGCTTATCCCTATCAAATATGTGTCGCAAAGATGAGATCTGTAAAATTGTGTTAAAGGTCCACCAGCTGAATTTATTATTCTTGCGTCTTTCCCATAAATGTTCTTTTTCCTATGCCTGCCTTTATATTTACTTGTGATGAGCAAGCACTACCATGCTCAAGTACTGAAACAGCAGGTCGGATGGGCTCGACTTCGTGTACCCAGTACAATGGAAGTCAACAGGAAACTCAAGCATTTTTCTGGAAGAGTCTTCTGGAAAAAGTTTGAGTTTCCCATTGACTTCCATTGTACTTGGTCCAACTTGCTCGGTTTGCGTACTGATTACTCGAGCATTGAAGGGCTCTCTCATCACTAATAATTATCGATTCTCATCTTTCTACTTTCCTTCTATGCATAAAATCTATATATCCAGAGTCCAAATATTATTAATAAAACCAGAGTCTAAACATCTATTATATAAAGCTGAGTGTATGTATGTATGTGTGTATGTGCCATAGCCCTGCCCACTCATAGTCACCACTCATGCCCGTCCTCTCACATAGACCCAGCCCGGGACTATGTGGAGGGGTGGAGCTATTAAGGGGCATGGTTACTGGGAGGGGGGAGCTATGATACATATACACACATACATACATTACCATATATGAGCCTTACGCCTGGGCAACACCGGGCTCTACAGCTAGTTTAATAAGATCTCTCTATTTATATACTGTTATTCGTTGATTTGTTTTTCATGCCCTGCTGTCATATACCGTAATAAAGTCAGCAGCACCTTGGTAGACGGGAAGTATTACGATCACAGTTCCCTTTCATGTTCTCATACTTAGCGACATTAAAGTTGATATCTTCATACTGTTGTAGGTATGAAATCCAGAGTGGCCTATATTGAAGATTTTAACTTGTCATAATTTCAGTACACTTGTAGACTATTATTTATTACATATTCCCTCGGTAATGCAGCTATTCCGTCTCTTCTACTTTTTGTTTTTTTGTACTTAAAATATCCTTAGTGAAATAAATGTTTCATTCGAATACTTGTGCATAAACACATTTTTCAATTTATATTCATCTTCCAGAAGGAAAATTCCCATCTGAGAAGTAACATTTATATAGTTGATTTTTCAAGAAATAGGCTAAATTGAGTTGGCCATAAAAGTGTTTTGAAAAAAAGAAAATAATAATTCAGAATAATAATAGGTTATTCCCCATATAGTAAGTTATTACCATTTTCTAGGATAGGGGATAATTTACTGATCGTTGATTGTCCTTCCAGTGAAACCCAAGAACTGGAATCTGGAACCTGGAAAGACTGACCTCTACATAGCCTCATCTAAATGGAGAGTTGGTAGAGCGCAAATCTCCACTTCATTCATTGTTTATGGGATGTCAGGCAATATCTTGGACAAATGAGGTCAAAGCGTTCACATCTCCTCTCCACAAGATGATCCTCTTCGGACCCCCGATCCCTATTTCCAGAGGCTCATTCTCTGTTCATTGTCGATCCCAATGGTCAGATCCACAACAATAAGTAATATATTCCCTATCCAGTAGGTAAAGAACACCTTACAATCAAGGACAGCATGGTGGCTCAGTGATTAGCACTGGCACTTTGTAGTCAAATCCCAACACGGATAAGAACTGTATGGAGTTTGCAAGTTCTCCTGGTATTCTTGGTTTTTCCCCTTGTACTCTGTTTTTCTCTCACACTCTATATATATATACTAAAAGGACATTTAGATTGTGAGCTACAATGGGGACTGTGATGATGCCTCCACAATGCTGTCTGTACACCCTCTTGTATGTATCTACGCTATGTAAAAGCATGATGTACTCAAATTCTTCCTACAGCTCTAAGACCCCTCCTCTCCCCACCTAGAAGATTATTTGCTTTATATCATAGAGATTAAACAGGTGAGTCCAATCATAACATTAGCTGCATTTATAAAACTTCCCTAACTCACACTGACTGTGAACAGAAACTCCAATGTATTTTATGAGATGACTCCTGCTTGTAAGAGCTGACAGGCAGAAACTATCAAAAGAAGGAGGCAGGGGAGATGGACTAAGTATTAAAGTCAGTTTTGTTCCTGGTTACATTGCTGTTATTTGTGGCAAAAATGTATCAAATGTTTAACAAGAAATTTGGTACATCTTTAAAAAAATATAATCCTGTGAGTAGAGCTGTTTTTTTTTTTATACTTCCCTATTAGAGCAAGAATTGAGAGATTTTGGCAACTTCACATATCTGGCTTGAACCTTTCCTTGCATGACCTACTTTTGAACAGTATCAAGAATTTGGTAAAATTACAAAAATGTGCATTTTCTGAGCACATAGAGAAGGTGACAATTTGTGCAACTTTTTGAAAACAAAAACCTTTACAAAATACCTTGCTATATGGCTCGGTTCCACTAAATAATTACATTGCAGTCATTATAAATGCTGGACCCCTGTCATTTAATGTACTATTAAACCCAACTAAGAGCTGAAGTGTACGCTGCCTGTACTGTGTAGGAGTGCGCACCGCCGTACCACCTTGTATGCAGCTCCATAATGTAAAAGCTAAAGCACTGAAGCATTGATTTCGGTATGAAATTCTTTTGATAAATGTAGCACATGCAATGAAATTCTGAGACATATGGCAAGGATTTGGGAATAGAAAGTGGTTTCATGTTGAGGTTACCGTGGTTTTCCCTTTTTGCCGCTACTTTTCTAAGGTTACTATGGCGACCTGTACTGCAATCCCATGATATGTCGTTTGAAGTACATTTCTTTAATACGGGTCATTCATTAGAATGCATTTATTAATGTCAATACAACACAAACATCTTTGTCACAGTTAATTACGCTTCTTAATTACAGTGTAATTTAGAGGCCCAGCTCATTCTTTTTGAAGGTTTATTAATTCATTACACAGCTTTTTATGTAACTGTAGAACATTGCCATTTGGACACCATTTATGCAAAGCTTTAGTCGTGTAGGCAGTTCATGAGGCCTCATTGTCTTCGTGAAGTACGAGCATTATGAAAGGGCAATGTTAATATATGTAATATATTGTTAACAAGTCCTTTTACAATTTAAATTCAGCTGGACAGGGAATTAGGTGGGTGTCGATTGTGGGGTCATCTATAGTTATTATTATTATGTAATGGCCTTCAGCTCGATCTGGAGCTATGGTGACTTGATGGATAAATCATCTGTAGGAAGATCCATCTTGAGCGGCCTAGATAGGTACCTAGGGTCTTCTCCAAGCATAGATAGGTTCACCAGGGTCTTCTCCAAGCATATTTAGGTCCACCAGGGTCTTCTCCAAACCTAGATAGGTCAACCAGGGTCTTCTCCAAGCCTAGATAGGCCCACCAGAGTCTTCTCTACCATTACCTTTATTGTATCAAACCATTGTGAAGCTGGACTTCCTCTTCGACGTCTTCCTTCAATTTTTCCAAGCCATCAGTTAGCTGGACTTCCTCTTGAGCTTATTCCTTCTCTTCTTCAGAGCCATTGGGATGCTGGTCTTCCTTTTCGCCTTGTTAATTCAATTTTTCCGAGCCATCTGGTTACTGGTCTTCCTCTTCACCATGCTTCTTCTATATTTCTGAGCCATCGGGTTACTGGTCTTCCTCTTCACCATACTTCTTCTATATTTCTGAGCCATCGGGTTACTGGTCTTCCTCTTCACCATGCTTCTTCTATATTTCTGAGCCATCGGGTTACTGGTCTTCCTCTTCACCATGCTTCTTCTATATTTCTGAGCCATCGGGTTACTGGTCTTCCTCTTCACCATGCTTCTTCTATATTTCTGAGCCATCAGGTTACTGGTCTTCCTCTTCACCATGCTTCTTCTATATTTCTGAGCCATCGGATTACTGGTCTTCCTCTTCACCATGCTTCTTCTATATTTCTGAGCCATCAGGTTACTGGTCTTCCTCTTCACCATGCTTCTTCTATATTTCTGAGCCATCAGGTTACTGGTCTTCCTCTTCACCATACTTCTTCTATATTTCTGAGCCATCGGGTTACTGGTCTTCCTCTTCACCATGCTTCTTCTATATTTCTGAGCCATCGGGTTGTTGGTCTTCCTCTTCACCTTATTCCTACTATTCTTCCGAGCCAGCGGGTTGCTGGTCTTTCTCTTTGCCTTGTTCCTACTACTCTTCTGACCCATCAGGTTGCTGGTCTTCCTCTTCGCCTTGTTCCTTCTATTCTTCTGACCATGATGTCCTTCCCCAGTGATTTCTCTCTACCTATGATGTGTAGACATGTCATAGCTCAGTTTTGCTTCCAGTGACATGTCTGGCTTAATTTGTTCCATATTGATGTGTTTGTTCTTCTTGCCATCCATGGGATTGATAACATCCTTCTCCAGCTCCACATTTGAAAATGTTGATTCTTCTTCTGTCTTGTTTCTTTATCGTCCAGTTTTCTCGTCGATATATAACTACAGAATAGACCAGACTATGTAGGAGCCGTGTCTCCATCACCAGGGAAATGTTCCTTAATTAAAGACCTTGTGCAGTGACTTCATTGTTGAGTCATCCATAGAACAATTTTAAATATTTCCGTAGACATAGAACAGTGTAAAGTGACATATCTTTTTCCATCATGGGAACAATCCTGATTTTAGTGAACCTTTTTGATATTTAAACAGCTACCAGAGAAGTATGCCTTGGGCTACTTGGCTTACAATTTTGTCAGGAGAGATCAGGTAGAAATGAGGCTGCTGTCATCTGAAACAAGATGTATCCTCTGTAATGAAATAAGACTTATCAGGCACCTACTGCTTAGGCTGGCTTCAGACTTGCGGACCCTCCGCAGCGTCCTGCGGAGGGGATCCGCAAGCTGACCGCAGCCCCTATGTTTATAATGGGAACGCACGGTGCTGCGCAGGTCTGCGCATGACCGTGCGCCCCCATTCACTGCAATATGTGATTTGTACGCAGGCGGATGCCCGCGCACAAATCACACACTCTCGTCCGCACTAGGAACGCGACCATGCGCAGCACTGTGCGTTCTCATTATACACATAGGGGCTGCGGTCAGCTTGCGTATCCCCTCCGCAGGATGCTGCGGAGGGTCTGCAAGTCTGAAGCCAGCTTTACTTGGATATGAGTATGAGCATTGCTTGAGTTTTCTACCTGATTACTTAAAGGGAATCTGACAGCAGGTTTTTGCTATGTAAGCTGAGGACAGCATGCTTTAAGGGATTAAAAACAAATAAAAGTACTGTACTTCTATTATCAGGGTCTGTTCAATTGTTTACATAAACTAATGGCTTTATTACCCTGTGATTACCATCTCTTCGCCTACATTGTGTTGCTGCCAGATGAGGTAGCAAACACCTGCTAACAGACTCCCTATAAAAAGTAAACTTTTTTTATTATGACTATCTTCCTGGCAGTGTAGCATTATACATTTTTAATAATTTTCTTTATTACATTCTTTTACTTCCCTCTCCACCAAATGCTATGTGGTATTGCTGTTACAATGTCCAGTTCATGCTGCAATATATACATATAAACACATACACAATTGAGACTACTTTGGGCTGAATTCACAATAGAGAATACAAAATAGAGACTGCTTCTGCCTGTACACAATAGAGAATGCTGCGGGCTGTATACACAATAGAGACAGCTGCAGGCTTTATACACAATAGAGAATATGCAATACAAATTACTGTAAACTGTATACACTATGAAGATGGCTGCGGGTTGTATACACATTACAGACTGCCGACCGTATTCACATTAGAGACTGCCAGCCGTATGTACATTAGAGACTGATGTCCGTATACACAATAGAGACTGATAGCTGTATGCACATTAGAGACTACTGGCCATATGCACATTTGAGACTGCCGGCTGTATATCTTGTATACACAGCACTATACTGTATATACAGGTCCACACTACATAACTGTATTAGCATGTCTATATACTGTATGGATATAGTGTAGACATGTATATACAGTATAGTGTTGTGTAGAGACAGACACACAGACAGATACATGGTCATACAGACACACAGACACACACATATCGTACTTGCCACCAGCAGCAGCTCTATCCTTCAAATCCTGCTGGTGCCCATGCTGTACAGTGACTTCCAGTTCATTCTTCCCATGTCAGCCTATTGGGTGCATGCGCAGTACAAATCTGTCCATGCATGATGTCACTGTAAATGTCAGTCTCAGGAAGGCTGGCCTGATCGGCGGCTGTGGGCTGCGGCCCATTTAAGAGGTGAGTGGGCGGGGCCCAGAGGTGATTGTCAGGAGAGGGGGCACGTAGAAGAGGGCCCCCTCTCCTGTCAATCACTGCCGGACCCCTCACAGGAGTCAGAGCATTTATGCCCTGATGGTGACCCTGACAACAACCATCGGATCAATTATTAAGCAGTAGTTGAAAGGAGCTTTTGAAGGAGCCTAAACTTGCCATTGAAGTAGAAATGTAGCATAGTGTTTAAGAAAGACGGAATCAAAATTAGGAAATTAAGTTGTCATGATGACTGTGGGTGAACCTTAAATGGGGAATCGAGAAGCTTGATCTGCCCCTCAAGCTTGGAAGACCTGAACAATCCCTATCTTAGGGGTACTCCTGATGGTGGAGAAGCATGAGTCTCCTTTCCTGCTCCTATCCAGTCCTGAACTGATTCCCACTCCCCCTCCCTCCAGAGCAGAGAAGCGGCGCGCAGTTTGAATGCTGCTTCTCTGATTGGTCGCCGTGACCAATCAGAATAGTGGCATGCGCCATGGCGTCGTATTTGAAATACAATGTGCAGCTTGGAGCGCACCACTTCTTTGATTGGTCGACGCTGAACGCTGCGGTTTGAATGCCGGTTCTCTGATTGGTCGCCACGTTCAGCACCGACCAATCAGAATAGCAGCGCTTGCCATGGCACCATATTTAAAATACAATGTGCGGCTTGGCGCCCGCCGCTTCTCTGATTGGTCGGCGCTGAATGCTGGCTTGCCGCGGACCTCTGTGTGGCTGGTGGCTGAGCTACTGCTGCACAGAGGTCAGCGGCTCGCCAGCCGAGAGATGACCGGCTAACGCCGGTCATCTCCCGGCTGGCTCGCGTGCGCTGCGGCCACTGTCAGGAGATCCCGCTGATCTCCCGACGATGGCCGCGGCTGGACGCGTGTATCCCGGTGACAGCGGCGCATTCGCGCCACTGTTGCCAGGTTTTAGCTTGGCGCAAATTTTGAATGCGCTCGGCTGTTTTGCATACTCCTCGCTCATTGGTGGCCACCGCAATTTCCGTGACAGACAGAGAACATTAGGCAATTATATAGTAGATCATCCATGTGACAGAGGCTTTTTATCTGCTTCCAATACCAGGATCTGGGTGTTGATCCAGCTTCTACATCAATTATGGTGAAATCCCCAGCATACGTGTAATTCTTCACTGCATTATTACGTACTAAAGTGTGCCTTTTCCCATCAATGTATGATATAAAATAAGAAAATTGCCTAATTAATTAAAGTACCTTAATAGTATTTATAATGCTTTAGTAGTTTTCTATGAGATTTAATACCTGGTAGAATACTAAAACCCAACCCAGTGCTTGCTATTCATAGCTTTCTACATTTTTTTGCTATGCACACATTTTATCATATTTCCGGGGATCTCCTGTTTGCACACATTTTACGTAATCCAGCAGCTAAGCCCCATCCATCCTCTGGAAATACGAGCTCAATTCTCCAAAGTCGTTTAGTTAAAGTGTATAAAAATGAGCACTCTGGAGACATCTGCTGGAGGAAAGCGGCCACTTCTAGACTGCCGGCGTGCCGAGGTGGAGGCTTGGAGAAGTGCTCACAGATTGTCTCTCTTAGGGCTTTTCTCTACTTTAATGGACTCTTATGATGTACGTTTTAAAAAGACAAATGTGATGACTGTAAAGACCCAAATATTTATGATCCCTGATGTAGCTAAAGTGGCCGCAACGTTATTAGAAATGGTTGAAATGGTGCTCAGTGCAGAAGGTAACTTTGTGACCAGGAAAATAAAATAATAATAGTACTAATTTTGTAAAACCATGAAATTGTCATGACGTAATAGTGATAGTTTGCTGCACTATGGAATCAGGGCCGTGCTGAGCTGTCGGTTTGGTGAGTGACACCTTAGTCGTGCAATCTAGTCCCGGAGCCATGCTGAGCTATCGGTGTGTTGATGGACAGATCATACATCCAATCTGAGACTGAGAGGAGCTGGGCTTACTTAGGTGTTCCCAGTTCCCTGTGACTGCCCCACTACTTAGCTGAGCAGTTAATCCCAGATCTCTGCCCATTGTAGCATTTTGCTCATTGGTACTTGTTGGTTTTACTCATTTGTCCTTTATGTTCTGGACCTCCTCTGACCAATTATTTGCCTTGTCCCTTTGCTCTGATCCGCTATCCTCCTAGTATTCTGACTCCAGACTGTAACTTGACTACACCTTTATCTGGTCCTTAGTGCACAAGGTGTTCGTTTGGTATCTGACATTGGTATATTTGACTACCCTGCCTCATGGATTATCTGTGTAGTGACTAGTGTCACAGAAATTATATTCTGTAATATTAAGCAAGGGTAAAAAAAATACAGTGGGATGGAGATGGGTGGCTAGTACTCCCGAACTTTAACTGGCATATATATTTTTTGCCTCAGTTCTCATAAAAGAAGTATTTCCTAAACTTCTGAAATAATTAAAGGGAAGCTATCATGTGAATCATGCTGCATAAACTTTGAATAGTATAATATATATATATATCAGTTCAATTATTCCTTGAAACCATGTATTAAACAATATACAGTTATAAGGTTTGTTTTTTCCCTACGCTGTTAGAAGTTATTGACATAGCTCTCCCATAGCAATCTGTCAATCACCTCAAGCAATCCTTAGAAAAGATGGCCGGGGACAGCATTGGACTTGTCTTTTCTCTACCTGTAGTAAGCCGACATAAAGAACTTGGCTAGGGGCTTGTATTCTCAACTTGGGGGGGTACATAGTTATTTAGGGTAAGAATAGCAGTCCGCAGCCGCCCCAGAATTTGCCGCATGCATTAGAGATGCCAAATCCTGGCGCTTTGCCTGACTATTCCTAATGCCTTTGTGCAGTGGCATTGGGGTAATAGAAGGGGTTAATGACAGTGGAGTATTGACAGTTGGCATCAAGCCCTGGACTGGTGATGTTCAGGTCTCTATGAGACTCACATTACCAATTTAGTAAGTAATTAGTTAAAAAAAAACTGAGAAATATCCTTTATTTGAAATACAACACACAGGCACCTTCTTTTACCCATTTATTAACCTCAAACATACCCAGTTCCAATGATATCAATGATGCTTGCTGTCACTGCTACAATGAGCGTCGACATTACATTGACTGTTCACCATGAGAAACTTAGCAAAATGTAGCAAAGTGCCTGTCTATATTTTGCTAATAAATGATAAGTTTGCATGAAGCAAATCACAAATTCAGGATTTTTTTTCGCCAAATACAAGGTGAATACAATTATTATGAAATATTCTTATTTAGAGAAACAATGGCCGAACTCTACAACACAATGAATTTCTAACCTTTCAGGTTTTTTTTCTTCTGCTCTCATCCATACCTATTTTCCCAGTTTTCCATGTTTTGACAACAGCATTCAATGCACTTTTCATCTTTTATATTTTTATTTTTCTCGTTACGTCTCCTTGCCTTGGGTTCGAACCATCTGCCAGTTATTCAATTAAAAATGTACGTATATGGTCCAGCTGGAAGAACACCCTGATAGTATATGTCTGCAGCGTAGCAGTGGTCCTCGGTGCTTAAACTTTATTATTACAACGAAATAAACCTAAATCCCACATATACCTAAAATAAATAGGCAGTAAAACCTTGTGACTGTGGTGAAACGATATGTGGACGACACAGCATGGTGCCCAGTAAGCTGGCACTCCCGCATAATTTTCCAAGAACGCAGCAATCAATTTTCTGAGCCTGCTGAGTATCAGAGGATTGCTGATAAGTGCATTGCTGTGATTGCTCAGAGGCCATCCGACATCACAGACCCCATATCATAATCCACATCAAACTCACATACACAGAGGATATAATTCAATGTGTCTAGGTGGGAAGCGATTGATAAAGCCGGCAGTTCAGAGCTGACTACCTCACTGGTGAACTAGAGGTAGTCGCAGACCATCATTTCAGGGCCGAGGTGCGCCGTACATTCATCCAGTTTGATTCTCATTCTGTAAGAGTCGGTTTTCTCTCTGGACATCATTATGTGTGAATATACTGCTTAGATATTCAGAGCAGGCAACGAATGATCAGCAACTGATGCGGTACATTTCTGATAGCTGAGATACGGAGCACGACGCGCCTAGAAGTGAAAACTGCAATGGCGTCACATTTGCAACCAGTAATCGAGGATGCGGTAGCCAAGTATCCAGTTGTAAAAAAATTATATCCACTTTAATTCACAGTTTTGATGAAGGGATTGTGTTCAACTTGTCTGTGTAAGGAAAAAAAGAAGCCAGCTCACCAAATCGAGCCCGGGTGCCAGGACGTGAATCAATGGACTGAAGAAATCCAGCTTTACAGACGTGAAACTCCTTTATTCATTAAAATTCATAGTGAATAGCATTGCCATCACCTTACATAGTTATTCTTCAACGCGTTTCGGATGACTGATGCTGCGTCATCCGAAACATGTTGAAAAAGAACAAATTATACCCAATACACTCTGCTTGTACCCCTCTTCAATTAGTAGATTAGATGACCAGCATTGCCACAACCTTACATAGCTATTCTTCAACGCGTTTCGGATGATTGATGCTGCATCATCCGAAATGTGTTTTAAGAGAACAAATTATACCCAAGACACTCAGCTTGTACAATACTTCAATTAATAGATTAGATGACCAGCATTGCCACAACATTACATAGTTATTCTTCAACGCGTTTCAGATGACTGATACTGCGTCATCCGAAACTTAATTAAAAAGAACAAATTATACCCAAGACACTCTGCTTGTACCCTTCTTCAATTAGTAGTGTACATGAATAGCATTGCCATACCCTTAAAATTCTTAGTGAATAGCATTGCCATCACATTACATAGTTATTCTTCAACGCATTTCAGATGACTGATGCTGCGTTATCTGAAACATGTTGAAAAGGACAAATTATACCCAAGACACTCTACTTGTACCCCACTTCAATTAGTAGTTTAGATGAATAGCATTGCCATACACTTACATAGTTATTCTTCAACGCGTTTTGGATGACTAAGGATCCTGCATCATCCAAAACATGTTGAAAAGAACAAATTTTACCCAAGACACTCTACTTGTACCCCAGGTCAATTAGTAGTTTAGATGACTAGCATTGCCATACACTTACATAGTTATTCTTCAACGCGTTTTGGATGACTAACGATTATGCATCATCTAAAACATGTTGAAAAGAACAAATTTTACCCAAGACACTCTACTCGTACCCCACTTCAATTCACAGTTTAGATGAAGAGACTGTGCTCCCATTGTCGGTGTGATATCGAAAAAAAGAAGCTAGCTCACCAAGGAGTCTAGAGCCTGGAAGCCAGGGCATGAATCAACGGACTGGAGAAATCCAGCTTTACATACTTGAAACTCCTTTATTTATTAAAATTCCCAGTGAATAGCATTGCCATCATCTTACATAGTTATTCTTCAACATGTTTCGTATGACAGGATGCCGCGTCATCCGAAACGCGTTGAAGAATGACAAATTCTATCCAAGACACTTTACTAGTACTCCACTTTAATTAGTAGATTAGATGAATAGCTTTGCCATAATATTACCTAGTTATTCTTCAACACGTTTCAGATGACTAAGGATGTGGTGTTATCCGAAACGCGTTGAAGAATACCAAATTATACCCAAGACACTCTGCTGGTACTCACTTCAAATAGTTGTTTAGATGAATAGCTCTTCAACGCGTTTTGGGTGACTAAGGATGTGGTGTTATCCGAAACACGTAGAAGAATACCACATTGTACCCAAGTCACTGTGCTTGTATCCCACTTCAGTTTTCAGTTTAGATGAAGGGATTGTGCTTCCCATGTCTGTGTGATATGAACAAAAGAGACTGGCGATCTGAGTCGAGCCGGGTGCCAGAATGTGAGTAGATAGACTGATGAACTTAAGCATCACGGACCTGAAACTCCTTTATTCATTAGAAGTGAATTGCATTTTCATATTCAGTATTCAACGCATTTTGGATGACTAAGGATGCTATGTTGTCAGAAACGCGTTGTAGAATAACTATGTAAGGTTCTGGCAATAATATTTATTGGAAATTTGGATGAATAGAAAAGTTCCAAGTTTGTGAATCTGGAGGTCTTCAGTCCATGTCTGTGTGATGCCTACTCAATGTCATAGAAACCCCTTTCCTTGGGGAGCTAATTTTGAAGTGAGATACGAGGGATCTCCAGATCTGCCAGTGTTGGTCCAATTAATAATGATGCTTCGGAGACAAGAGCACACACAGCCGGTGTCTGTCCGTGTACACGGCTTGTCTGGTTTCAGTTGACAAGTCCTAGGTATTTATTACAACCACAGAAGAATAGAAGAGGCTTAGTGCTAAAAAGCACAAGGACCAAGCTTGGACACAAGGACCATAAAACATGGATTCTGCTTAATTACTTCAAAGATAAGAATTAGCTACAACCAGTTCTCAATGTGGCAACACAAAGCCAGATACGCTTACAAATCTGATACAAAACATAAAGTTATCAAAGATATATCAATTGCTTAAATGATATACAAAATAAAGTATAAGACATTAATCATTAAACCTTCCTCAATCATAATGTCATACTCGCCAAAATGTAATTATCAGCCTCCAAAATGGCTCCTCGTGGGCAGTGCTTATATAAAGGCTGCACTTTGTGTTCTGTTTTGCCCAATCCCTGATCTCATTGATCACTTAACACACATTTGTGATGAATTATTACAGTGAGATATGGAAATGATGGTCTGAATCAAAAGTTTGACATAAATGAATAATACAAGCCAAAATAATCAACTCTGTAATATCTTTTTGAATAAATCTGCTTCTTTTCCAATTTATTAGCCCCCTTTTTTCACCCCTAAATGCTGAACTTGTCATTTAGACTATAGAAACTTTAAACTATCCATTTAATTCAATACAAGATGTTCACATATATGGAGAAGGATTAGGAAAGGAGAACCGATTGAAAGATAGAAGCAGACAGAGAGGTGCTTGCTGCTTTCTAGTAAGTGTTTAATCTCACCCCAGAGAATAAGTCGCAGCTACACTGCTCAGTACGGCTGTATAATGTCAACACTTACAGTACTAATCTTTTACACTATAAAAGCATGAACAAAAATCCATATCAGTCAAATCAAGATGTTCACATAGGCCAGGTTCACACATACCATCCGCTTTTGCTTTAAATCCGTTTTTGGGAACATTTTGGACATTTTTTTTCAACGTCCAAAAACTCATATGCGTTAACGCATGTGTGTTTGTTTTTTTAAAAAACGCATGCGTTTTTATGCAGGAGTCCAAAAACACTGCTAGCTGCATTTTTGAGGTGCTTTAAAAAAATGCATGTGCTTTTTTACCATGGTGCCCTATGGGAAACGCATGCGTTAACGCATGGCAAATATAGTCGCCTGCATTAACGCATGCATTAACGCATATGAGTTTTTAATGAAAAAATGACTACCGTATATACTCGTGTATAAGCCGACCCCTGTATAAGCCGACCCCCCTACTTTTGCCCCCAAAATCTGGGAAAACCTATTGACTCGTGTATAAGCCGAGGTTGGACCCCAGCACAGGTATACAGCCCCCAGCAGTGTGGTATACAGCAGCCTCCCCAGTGGTATATACAGGCCCCAGCAGTGTTACAGCAGCCTCCCCAGTGGTATATACAGCAGCAGCCTCAGTGGTAGTATACAGCAGCCCCAGTGGTAGTATACAGCTGCTCCAGAGGTATAAACAGCCCCAGTGGTAGTATACAGCAGCCCCAGTGGTAGTATACAGCAGCCCCAGTGGTAGTATACAGCATCCCCAGTGGTAGTATACAGCTGCCCCAGTGGTAGTATACAGCAGCCCCAGTGGTAGTATACAGCAGCCCCAGAGGTATAAACAGCCCCAGTGGTAGTATACAGCAGCCCCAGAGGTATATACAGCAGCCCCAGTGGTAGTATACAGCAGCCCCAGTGGTAGTATACACCAGCTCCAGTGGTAGTATACAGCAGCCCCAGAGGTATATACAGCCCCAGTGGTAGTATACAGCAGCCCCAGAGGTATATACAGCAGCCCCAGTGGTAGTATACAGCAGCCCCAGTGGTAGTATACAGCAGCCCCAGAGGTATATACAGCACCAGTGGTAGTATACAGCAGCCCCAGAGGTATATACAGCCCCAGTGGTAGTATACAGCAGCCCCAGAGGTATATACAGCCCCAGTGGTAGCATACAGCAGCCCCAGAGGTATATACAGCCCCAGTGGTAGTATACAGCAGCCCCAGAGGTATATACAGCCCCAGTGGTAGTATACAGCCGCCCACCCGCCACCCCCATCAGTATACAGGCCCCCCATCAGGATCCAGGGCCCCCCCTCCTTGCTCCGCAAAACCTGCAAAGGAAAATCATTATACTTATCACTGTCCTGTCGCCGCCGGACCGCCGCTGCCATCGCGATCCCCGTCTTCTTCCAGCGTCTTCCGGTTTCCTGTGGTCGGCGCAGGCAATGACGTCATTGCCGAGGGGGGACTTTTCAGCCCAATTTTTAGGCTGAAAAACTCGGCTTATACGCGAGTATATACGGTAAGTCCCAAAATTTGCCAAAAGCATCAAGGACCTCATGGGACACTATTGGCACCCTTAGAAAAACGGATCTGATTTTCTAAGGGCTTAAAAAACGGATTTGTATGTATGAACCAGGCCATATATGGAAAAAGATTAGGAGAGAGGAGCAGATTGAAAAATAGAAAAGGCCATATAGATTCCTGCTGCTTTCTAGTAAGTGTTTAATCTCACCCCAGAGAATATGTTACAGCTACACTGCTTAGTACAGCTGTATAATGTCAACATTTACAGTACTGACTGTACTTACAGTACTTTGTAAAAAAAAAAAAAAAAGTTCTACAGCAGTAACAGTTAGGTAGTTGCTATTTGTTGCCCACTGCTGTTCGCCTGTGTGGCGTTCAGCAGTTTCCGCTGATGTTACATCTAGAGATGAGCAAACCTTTCAAAGTTTGGGTTCAATTGTTGAACGAACCTGTGAATGTTCGGGTTCGGATGGCGAAATTTGGGACCTGAACTTGACCATCGCCGTCATTGATTGACTGCTTCATTCTCTGCATACAGCCAGCCATAAGCAAACCACTTCAGGGGGTGGGAGTGAGGATTTTTCATTTTCATTCTTTTACATCCACTCTACGTTCGATAACTCTGTTTTTACTCTTAGTGTGGGCCGGTCTGCAGTGGGCCAAGCACTGAGGGTACCTGAGCAGAGTCATGCTCACTCCAGTGATTTTCCCTAAAACTGACATCTCTCTTTCAGTGAGCGGCACCACGATAATGCCTAGGCAGCAGGCTCGCTGTCTGAGTGTTATGTTTGACACCGATCTCTCCTTCACCTCCTATATACAATCTCTCGCCCTCTCTTGCTGCTTGAACCTGAAGAACATCTCTAGAGTCTGCCTCTTTCTCACTATGGAAACAACAAAAACCCTCACCATGGCCCTAATCCATTCCCGCCTTCATTACTGCAACTCTCCATTAACTGGTTTCTCCCTCATTAAACTCTCTCCTCTCCAATCCATCCTTAATGCAGCAGCCATGGTCACCTATCTAGCTAACCATTACTCAGATGCCTCTACTCTGTGCCAGTCACTGCACTGGCTGCCCATACACTACAGGATCCAATTCAAATTGCTTGTTCTCACCCACAAAGCTCTTCACAGAGCAGCACCCCCCTACATCTCCTCCCTTATCTCTGTCTATTACCCCACCCATTCTCTACGTTCTACAAATGACCTTCGACTAACATATGCACTAATCCTCCCACTACCGACTCCAAGACTTCTCCCGAACTGCACCAATTCTCTGGAATGCTCTACCCCAAGATATTAGGAATATCCACAACTTGCATGGCTTCACACACTCCCTAAAAACACATCTTTTTAAGGAGGCCTATCATACTCTCTAATAGAAGTCCTTTATACAGTATATAACCCATTCACAATCTCTCTGGTCATAACTCTTCTTCAAACGCCACCAAAGCCAAAAGCTCTACACAGATTGTCTGGTGACCATTCATGTAACTTTATTTCTATCCCCCATTTCCTCTAGATACCTGGACCATCAGTGTAATAAGCCCCTGTATTTCGTGTAATCCCCATCTCATTGCAGATTGTAAGCTCTTTTGAGCAGGGTCACCTTTATTTTTGCTGCAATTAATGTACCGTATATACTCGTGTATAAGCCGAGTTTTTCAGCCCAAAAATTGGGCTGAAAAGTCTCCCCCTCGGCTTATACACGGGTCAATACGGTAGGCTGCGTGGTGGGGGCTGTGTCCAGGACTGGGGAGGCTGGAGGAGGCGGTGGGAGGTTGCTGAATGAGCGCCCCATCACGTGGGGCCGCTCATTATATATGCACTGCTTTCCCCTGTCAATCAGCGGCAGGGGGAAGCAGTGCATAACTAAATATATGCCCTCAAATGCTGGCACTTGCCCCCCCTGCTTGTAAGGCCCCCCCCCCCGGCTGCTATTATTACCATCCTCTGTATTCTGCATCGCGCGCAGGTCCCTCCGTGCTCCCGTCCTCCGTAGCATCCGGGGTCATGTGACAGGCCGGTCGCATGACGTCATCGCTACGCGACGGCCGGGGACCCCGGATGACGCCGGGAGCATGGAGGACGGGAGCACGGAGGGATGCAGAAGACCAGGGATGGTAAGTTAAGCAGCCGGGGGGGGGGCTTACAAGCAGGGGGGCAAGTGCCAGCATTTGGGGCTGCCTGTATATAACACCTCTGGGGCTGCCTGTATATACCACCACTGGGGCTGCTTGTATATACCACCACTGGGGCTGCTGTATACACCACTGGGGCTGCCTGTATACACCTCTGGGGCTGCCTGTATATACCACCACTGGGGCTGCCTGTATATACCAGCACTGGGGCTGCCTGTATATACCAGCACTGGGGCTGCTGTATACACCACTGGGGCTGCCTGTATATACCACCACTGGGGCTGCCTGTATACACCTCTGGGGCTGCCTGTATATACCAGCACTGGGGCTGCCTGTATACACCTCTGGGGCTGCCTGTATATACCAGCACTGGGGCTGCCTGTATACACCTTTGGGGCTGCCTGTATATACCACCACTGGGGCTGCTGTATACACCACTGGGGCTGCCTGTATATACCACTACTGGGGCTGCCTGTATACACCTCTGGGGCTGCCTGTATATACCACCACTGGGGCTGCCTGTATACACCTTTGGGGCTGCCTGTATATACCACCACTGGGGCTTCTGTATACACCTCTGGGGCTGCCTGTATATACCACCACTGGGGCTGCATGTATACACCTTTGGGGCTGCCTGTATATACCACCACTGGGGCTGCTGTATACACCTCTGGGGCTGCCTGTATATACCACCACTGGGGCTGCTGTATACACCTCTGGGGAGGCTGCTGTATACAACACTGGGGAGGCTGCTGTATACACCACTGGGGAGGCTGCTGTAATACTGCTGGGGCCTGTATACACCACTGGGGAGGCTGCTGTATACTACCACTGGGGAGGCTGCTGTATACTACCACTGGGGAGGCCTGTATACCACTGGGGAAGCTGCTGTATACTACGACTGGGGGCTGTATACCTGTGCTGGGGTCCACCCTCGGCTTATACACGAGTCAATAGGTTTTCCCAGGTTTTGGGGGCAAAAGTAGGGGGGTCAGCTTATACACGGGTCGGCTTATACACGAGTATATACGGTATTTTATTTTTTTCATTGATTCTCTACTTTAATTACTGTATTGCATTTTTTTTTATGTAATTGTTACCTATGACCGTCTGTATACAAACCACTGATTTGTAAAGCGCTGCAGAATATGTTGGCGCTATATAAATAAAGATTATTATTATTATTTTCAAATCATCCGAACACTGGAAACGAACAGGTTCGCTCATCTCAAGCTAAATTGAATGAGATGTGGCTTTTATTTGCTCTGCTGTTGACAAGCTTTGACTGCTGACGTCATGCTGACTGACAGCTGGACCGTCGCTGCCTAACTGGGGAAGCTGACTGTCAATCAGCACAATGCCGGCAGGCACTCCCTGCAGACATAGCAGGCCGGAAGAAGAAACTGAATTGCTGGCAGGAGCCGGCAGCGACCACTCAGTTCCGCCACCAAATACAATGGGCAGGTAGTTGCCTATGTTAGCAACTACCTGCCTGTTAGTTTGTTTTCTGTAAAAAAGAAAAACGTCCCAGACCTCCCCTTTATTGTCACTTCTGAACATGTGCTGAATAGAAACAGATGAGCAGGAATTCCTGCATGTCCAAACTACACCCAAGTCAAACCCTAACTACACTCTAAGATGGAGTCTATCCTTTCCCTATAGACTGGTTTCTCCCCCAGTGGGCTAATCTCACAATTTAACTCTTTCTTGCCCTGCAGTCATCTTGTCCCATCTAGACGACCTATCCCTATCATATACATAGCTATTTATCGAACTGCACCTCCAAACTAAACCAAAGTGAAACCCTAACTACACTCTAAGATGGAGTCTGTCCTTTCCCTATAGACTGGTTTCCTCCCCAGTGGGCTGATCTCACAATTTAACTCTTTTTTGCCCTGCAGTCACCTAGTTGTCCCATCTAGATGACCTATACTTACATCCCTATCATATACATAGCTATTTATCGAACTGCACCTCCAAACTAAACCAAAGTGAAACCCTAACTACACTCTGAGATGGAGTCTGTCCTTTCTCTATGGACTGGTTCCTCTCCCAGTGGGCTAATCACACAGTTTTTCTCTTCCTTACCCTGCAGTCACCTAGTTGCTTAAAGGTACCTTTACACGCCGCCACTGCGTGGTAGCAACTGCCTGGCAATGGGGATTTTTGTGACTGTTGCCTTGAAATTGCTACGAAGTGGCGGCGTGTAATTTGGGAAAGTGATCGGGTTCCTCGCAGTTGCTTCGGGTAGCTGTTTCCGAGCTGTGTTCAAAAATGCAAGGCAACACAAAGGGATAATTGCCCTGGTAGTGGCATGTAAACGGGGGACAGGGATGGAATCAGCGTCACCTAGTGATTTCCCCAGGGCATGCCACAGCGTGCTGGATACCTCGCCCCATCAGCGATGATTGGTGGGGGCTACTATGTTATGATTGGCTGTCCCTGCACAGGGCACCATATTTAAAGAGCTGTCCATTCACACTCCACAATTACAATGGCGTCATGTATTAGCCAGCCTTCCTGCGCAGGCTGGCCAATCATGACGCTATTGCGTTGTCCAATCACCGTGTTAGCATCACGGAATACACAACTCCGTCACGCCTATGTTTTGGCACCGCAGAGCATGTACGCCCACATTCCCCTATTGATTGCGGCGTGTGAAGGGGCGATGAGATTCAACAGGCAGTTATCCGCGGGATCTGTGGGAACTTCCGGGGAACCACGATACCTTCAGTTGACAACGCAATGGCGGCGTGTACATGCGGTATCGGCGATCGTTAGCAACCGTTAAAAACGTGAGTGTGCACGTACAGTTGATACCGGTTGCCAGGGATAGTGCCAGCGTGTAAAGGTACCTTAACATGTCCCATCTAGACGACCTATATTTACATTGCGATCATATACATTGGTATTTATCGAACTGCACGTCCGAACTACATCCAAGTCAAACCCTAACTACACTCTAAGATGGAGTCTGTCCTTTCCCTATGGACTGGTTCCTCTCCCAGTGGGCTAATCACACAGTCTTACTCTTCCTTGCCCTGCAGTCATCTAGTTACTGATCAAGTCCTATCTAAACCACCTATACTTACATTCCTATAGTATACCCATACATTCCTACCTAACATTCCTATTATACATTCTTATCATGCTATACACTAATACGTAATGTGCCCTCAGGGGCAGGAATCCAACCACCTCCGCCCAGTAATAACTGGTGAGCTTTGTTACCAACCAGAGACTGCAGAAGTGTAATTTTCATCTAATTGAGTGCAGCATTCTTTATTCAGTTTTTTATATTCCTATTAGAGGTTGATGCAGTCATAATAACAACAGAAAACTGTACGATTATCCCTAAAGTGAAACTCTGCAGATACATTAGTACTAGTAAAACATCTACACATACCAAAAATTAAAAATGCATGGACTCCAGATGCTGAGAGTCCAATCATTAATGCTCAGTGTCTAAACCATTGGGGTAACATACTTATGTGTAAAACAAAATAGAGGAAAAAAAACTATAATTTTGTACGAGTAATGTAAGAGTCAATGGAACCTGAAAAGCCCCTCTAAGGGAATAGATGAAGAAACATTGGTTGAATAACTACTATTTTGCAGATAATGGCTGTTAACAAGTAACGCAAAGGCGGTCACATTAGGCCTCTTAGTGTTGCATCCGTAAAATAATAACTGCCACTATTTTACAGGGCTGTGTACATGAAATGATACTGGTTACAAGTTGTCCATATAGGATGGGTATCCATACACAGTAAGTTCGATAGAATCATTCGTTGTCATGCGGGGTGGTATAGCAGTAAGGGAATTAGGAAGCAGAATGGTAAGATGGGCTAAAGTCTATCAGGTGAGCTAGTCCAACCCTTAGACTGGGGGTCCCTGGCTCACCATGTTCCCAGAATTACTTCTGAAGGTGAGAATGTCTGAGCCGCCACCCTTGCCCTATGCTTCTGATCAGCCCTAGGCTAAGGCCCCGTCACCTCCACCCACAGACTGGTAAAAGCATAGCAACTCTCATAAGAAGGGAAACTCAGAGAAATCTTCAGCACAAAGTGTTCATATCTCTTCTCAGCTGGCTGTCTTGCAGAGACTAAACTCTATCAGTGATATCTCCTGGTAGAAAAATGAACGATTTAAAGGCTGGGGAGTGAACAACTATATAGGATGATACACCCAGCAGAAGTAGCAGGTCACCTGCCTCTGGAGAGCCATAAACCTAAAGACAGCAGCAGCTTTTGACATAAACACTATGTGCCAAAGGGAATTTACTCCCACTAATATGACAGAGAGCCTTACACCTGTACTACCAAGCAGTCAACATGTGACACTCATATGGTGTTGTGCGCATGACAGGATACCACTGCTCATTGTTCTGGGATATATCAATAAACATTTATATAGACATACAGCCCGATTTATCATCTATGGTAAGGGACAGGGGAAGATACACAGAATAGACCTTTAAAAAGGGTCAAATTGAGTGAAGAATCAGTGACAAATGAAAAAGAGGGGAAAATAATGCCAAAAAGTAGACAGGAATCAAAGTGTAAATGCAATAATGAATTGGGCCCATAGTATTGTCGATGCATGGTTGCGTTGAACCACAAGGGAGGCAACGAATGTTGCAGAGGGGCCAGTAAGGGTATGTAGTTCCATTGTCATGGTAGCTATAGTGGACCGCTGGACCCCTAAATACTTCCCTCATGCCCACAACAATTGTCAATAATGGGAGGTAGCTCTTACGGAGATGATATATGACCTCCATGGGCTCATGTAGAGGTGGTGTCTGGGTGCAGGTGTTGGAGCATCCATGATGTTTGTGCAATTACAAGACACAAGGGTGAACACTTTACCGAAGAAGATAACAGGGTATGGTAGCTCTCTCAAAGGCTATGGCGGTAGCTCGCAGAATAGGCTACCCTACATTTTTTGTATATGAAAGATGGTGCACATCTCGTATCTTCACAGCATAGACAATTGTCCGGGTGGGCCATTTATATGGATACACCTACGGTAAGTAAAATGGGAACGAATGGTGATATCAACTTGAAATAACTCATGAAAGAATAAAGTTACATTAAAACCAAGCACACCATTGTTTTTCTGATGAAATTCTCAATAAGTTTGATGTTTCACAAGACCCTCTTCCAATAAATAAAGGTGGATCCAAAATGACTGACTTCAAAATGGCCGCCATGGTCACCACTAGGGATGAGCGAGTAGAATCGATACTATTCGGTACTCGCCGAATAGTAACAATATTCGGGCTACTCGCTACTCCTCGAGTTTCTTGTGATTACTTGGGAGTAGCGAGTAGTCCTTTAACTTTCCCAGTGTATCTATATAAACACTGCGATAGTGCACTAAAAGTGAATATAGTTTGTTAAAAAATAAAAAGAATATCATACTCACCTATCCGATGCCTGCACCGGGACCGGCAAAGAAGACATCCGATCAACGACAAGGACCTGCTAGTCTGACAGCCAATCAGATGGCAGGTAGCGATCTGGCCAATCAGATGGCCAGACGTCACAAACCATGTGATCGCTACCAGCCACCTGATTGGCCAGATTGCCAGGTCATTGATGCAAGTTCAAGACCTAGCAATCTGGCCAATCAGGTGGCTGGTAGCAATCAGGTGGTTTGTGACGTCTGGCCATCTGATTGGCCAGATCACTACCAGCCATCTGATTGGCTGTCAGACTGACAGGTCCTTGTCGTTGATCGGTTGTCTTCTTTGCCGGTCCCGGTGAAGGCGTCGGATAGGTGAGTATGATATTCTTTTTATTTTTGAACAACTTTTATTCACTTTTAGTGCACTTTCACAGTGTATATATAGATATACTGCAAAAGTACTTGCCCGCCCATTCACTGCCATTGGACTCTCTATACTTGCAACGAGTACCGGGACCTACTCGTTGCGAGTATAGCGAGTCCGATTATTGCAGTACTCGCTCATCCCTAGTCACCACCCATCTGAAAAAGTTTTCCCCCTCCCAAATACTAATGTGTCACAAACAGGAAGTTGATATCACCAACTATTCCCATTTTATTTAGGTGTATCTATATAGATGGCTGGAGGTAGCACTTACGGAGATGGTATATGAGCCCAACACCTGCACTGGTGGTGTCTGGGTGCAGGTGTTGGAGCATCCATGATGTTTGTGCAATTACAAGCAGCAAGACACAAGGGTGAACACTTTACTGAAGAAGATAACAGGGTGTGGTATCTCTCTCAAAGGCTATGGCGGTAGCTCGCAGTATAGGCTACCCTACATTTTTTGTATATGAAAGATGGTGTCTTCTCCTGATAAAATAAACAGGTTTAGAGCCTGTATGGTGGCTTGACCACAGTTCTCTTCACTTGCTATTGGAGGTAATATTATGCACAGTCCAGGTAATGCTATGTTGATAGAGGGACCTTCGCGGGTTGTAGCTCCCTGTGGCGACACACTAGCATTATTGGGTTACTCACAGCTTTAGGCGCTACCGTCCCCTGTTGCAAGGGGTAAGGCAGAGAAAGTTTGCATCGAGGAAGTCACGTAGCACTGGTTCCCACCGGAGGGGCATAGAAATCCAGTATCCCGAAGAGCACTTGCTGAGTCTTATCTCTTCTGACTGTACAAAGCCTTGTGTAGGCAATTATATAGAGAATGATGTTCCCTCGCCATGGACTGGTTTAGTTATTCTGGGAGTAGTAATGGACTGGTTTGTTCCAGATTACAAGACCTCTCTCAGCTCTGAGGTGGAGTCTCTTCCCAGCCATTTCTATGATAGCTTGTAATGAGGAGACTGAATACCTAACATTCATATTCATACATCATCAAGTAGACAGCCACAAAGCAGAATATACATTTATCATCAGTGTATAATGCATTGCACATTTCCAAACTCACAATGCCCAAAGCAATTCTGGCACACTGGAACAGATCTACTGCCACATGACAACTGTTTCACTCGGCAGCAGTAGAACAGGTACCGGGATATCACATAGTCACATAGTGTCAGATCGTTGGAATCGCACTGGTTACATTCGGTCATATAGTGCAGTGTTCAGAATAAGTAAACTGATTACATTCAATCCAATAGTGTCATGTCTATGAAATGATACTAGAAGCAATCGGTACTATAGTGCTGTGGCCGAGAAGTAATATCAGTCACAATTGGTCGTATCATACCATGACTATGAAATAATATTTGGCACAATCGGTCCTGCAGTGCCATGGCCATGAAATGAGATTGGTCATAGGCTAGGGTCACACTTAGAAGGCACAATCCGGAAATCGCATCCATTACCGGATGTGCCATGGCCATGAAATGAGATTGGTCATAGGCTAGGTCACACTTAGAAGGCACAATCCGGAAATGCATCCATTACCGATGTGCCATAGCATCAAATGAGATCGGTCATAGGCTAGGGTCACACTTAGAAGGCACAATTACCAATTACACATTTACCGGATGCAGTTTTGGACTGTGCCTTCATACTTCTTCTGGTGAAAATGCAATCCTCATTCCGGATCTGGATACATTAATGCATCTGGTTTTGGAATGAGCATTATGCAATTATGCATTTATGTGTATCTTACGGTACTGGATCCGGTCCCTTAGGCGCCCATATTACAAAAACCGGATCTGGTTTTGCAACCGCTGCGATGGACGCTGCCTGCATGATTTTTACCGTAGGGTTGAAATCCAGATTCGGTAACCAGATTGCAAATAGTGCAATCCGGTTTTTGTATTGCAGCCTAGGGCTGCGGATCCGGTTTTGAGCATTTTTAATGCTCAAAACCGTACAGGATCTACAATTGCAACCGCAAATGTGACTCTAGCCATAATCGGTCCTTCAGTGCCATGATCACAATCAGTCCTATCAGAACATGACCTCGAAATAATGTTTACCACAATCGGTCCTGGTGTTCCCTGGCCAAGAAAAGATATATGATATCGGGCACAATTAGTCCAATCATGCCAAGACCATGAAATTATATCGGTCACAATTAGTCCTGTAGTGTCATGGTCATGAAAGGATATGAGTCAAAATCAGTCCTTTTATGCTATGACTGAGAAATAATACTGGTCACATTCAGTCCCATCGTGTCAAGGCCATGAACTGATATCGGTCACAATGTAGTGCCATGGCCGAGAAGTGACACCGGTCATATTTATTTCTGTAGTGCCATTTAATGATACCAAAGATACCAGTTTCTTATGGGTCATGGCCATGAAATAAAACAGGTCATAATCAGTCCTAATGTGTAATGGTTGTGAATGTTACCAGTCGGGCCTGTTGTTCTACGGTAATGAAATGTTATCGGTCAAAGTCAGTCTTGTCTTGCAAAGGCCGTAAAATTGTATTGGTCACTATCAGCCCTGCAGTGCCATGGCCATGAAATGATACCAGTCACTATCAGTTCTCTAGTGCCATGACATCATACCAATCAAGATCAGTCCCATTGTTCCATGGCCACAGAATTCCGGTCACAATCGGGTCTAAGCCATGAAATTATATTGGTTACAATTGGTGGCTATTGTGCCATGTAGGGCTGTGGAGTTGGTATACCAAACATCAGACTCCAACTTTGACTCTGACTGCTCAATTTCTCTGACTTCTACTCTGACTCCAACTCTACCAAGATGGACACCGGCTCCCACTCCACGACTCCAACTCCACAACCATGGCTGTGAAGTCAGTAAGTCAAACATCCGACTCCTCAATTTCCCTGAATCCAACTCCAATTCTGACTACAACTCCACCAAAATGGACACTGTGTCCGACTCCACAACTTTGACTCCACAACCATGGCTGTGGAGCCGGTAAGCCAAACATCAAACTCCAACTGTGACTCCTCAAGTTCCCTGAATCCGACTTTGACATCAACTCCAACTCCACCAAAATGGCCATCAACTCCTAGTCCACGACTCCGAGTCCACTTCCCTGGTGCCATGCCCACAGAATCATACCGGTCACATTCAGTCATATGATGTAATGTCCGTACACAGTCATGTAATGTTAATTCTATGAAATGATTCTGGTCAGAATTAGTCCTCTACAGCCATGCCCATTAAATATTACAGTCAGCTATGTCTGAAGGTAATACAGCACACAATTGTGAGGAAGGCCCACACAACTCATTTTACAAGTCTCCAGCTCTTCTTCAGGTTCTTTACCATAGGTCCAGGCATGAATGCAAATGTCTATGGTGAACTTTGTAGATTAGCAGAACTTCTCTCTGTTGGCTTCCCTCCATGAAATGTCCTATGTCATTAATGACTTATACTTTGCCTCCTTCTTATTGAAGAAGAATATTCTACTGGAAAACGTCCAAGCTAAATTGTGCACAAGTGTCACAGAAAAAAATAATGTCTAACATCTCCTGATGACACCGAGCAGTGGAAACAAGATGACGGGGAAAAGTTCTCTTGGTTTTACATGACGTCCTCCTAACTCCCGAGATGGGACATGATGTAGTCTGACTGCATTGTCGTAACAGCCTTTCCTTGACACGTTGCGCACTGTCAGTTTTTGTAATTCAAGGCTGCAGCATAAATCCACATTCTCAGAGTAAGATCGCTGTAACTCGTAGACAAAATGAAGAAACGGGGCCGTGAAAAATATTGAACACTTTTGAATGTCCCAATACTGTATATTCTATCATTTCTGCACATTATGGTTCAGCAAGGCTGCATGTGAACAATTCCAGATCGACATTTGTTCACCGTCTGTCATGATGATCTCTCTTACTTTGGAGACTTGTGACAGTTTGGGATCTCTGTCTCTTTTCTGTATAGAGACTTCATATTAAACGTGTTTCTTTCCTTTGCAGTGTTGAAGATAATGTCAGTTTCTGTTGCTAGCAAACTACCTAGTTCTTTTCCAGGTGTGGCTACTTTGTGATCACTCCCATCTCCTTTAGTCACATGATTCAGCATAGTTTGTTGGTGATTGAACGTCATTCCTGGCCAAGCTTCCTGAGGTGCAGGCTTTTCTGGAGAGCTGACTACTGCTAAGCTGTCTGCTGCCTAGGAGAGTGGAAGAAGGTGTGAAGTTATTGTTCTCCTGTCTGTCTTTCCTTCCCCTCTTGTTGATTTTAGTGCAGCGGTTGGGACTAGTCATGCGAGAGTCATATGAGTATCTCACATGCATCTTGCATAATGTGTTTCCACCCTTAGTGGCATAAAAGCAATAGACTGAAGACTTGAGTGTGACCTCATGAATATGGCCAAATTGTGTGTATATAGTGGACATGGGGCTAAATGATGAAGACCCTGAAGCTCCATACATCAGACCCTCAGGTAGGACCGGTTCCAGGTGTCCACGGTACTTAGGCAATAGAGTCTCATTGGTCACCTCTTCAATTTCAATTTTGTCCTCAGCACCCTCCAAGACCAATACATATTTTAACTTTTATTTTGGTGATAAAATTGTATAAGCTCGTTTTTATGTAGAAAATGTACATTTAATCTTCCTCATTGTGGACTTTCTGATCTTGTATTCCATTTGTTGACAGAGTTTAAGTGGCCATGTTCTTTTTCTCTTTCTTTTTCATATTAGCCGTATGTCATAATTATTTTAAATATTATAATTTTTCATTAGGTTGGACGACAACCCAATTAAAAATGATATATATATATAGTCTAATATATAAAGCTGAATGTGTGTATGTGTGTGTGTATGTCCGGGATTGACAGCACCAAAGACTAACAGCACATACCAGCATATAGTCATTAAGGTGGGGCCCTGACATGGAATATTCACCACGCACGGGGACATGTATACACACCACATGCACACAAAGAGTAACAGCTAAGGTGGAGCCCCTACATTGGATACTCAACACTCACCCGAACACAAACACACACCACAAAGAGACACACACAACACAGAGACGCACACCACACAGACACCCCCCCACAGTGACACACACACGTACCAACCCTATAGGGACACATGCACTCACCCCACAGGGACACACACCACAGGGACATACACACATACTCACCCCACAGGGACACATACACATACACACACCCCACAGGAACACACAGACCCCATAAGGATGGACACACACCACATGAAACAGTGTGGCTGTTGTCAGTCTCTGCAGTTTCCTATCCCTCCCTGCGCTAGATGTAACTCCCCAATTCACATGGAATAAATATTTGCATTGTATTTGAAGACTGGTGAGTGCCGATTGATGCTTCATTTGCTTCATACTTATCTTCACCTTAAAGCTGAGCAAGTCTACGCTGTGGGGCGACTCCCCATTGTTGGTCTCATTGAGGTATATAGCCTGTAACCAGTGTCGGTGCCGGGATTCATTCTCCGATTAGTTGCTTGGATTTGCTGTGTACTAGCGCCAATATCTTCCCATAGACACACTATATATTGCCTTAACAGTGTCTCCATGTGCCACCATATTGCGGAAAAATTCTTCCCCCAACACAGCGTCATTTCTTTCAGTTGGAATTGTGAGATAGGGTAGGGTCACATTGAATACCTAAATTGCATTCACCGCATCCGGATCCGGATGCGGTGAACGCAATGCCGGGCACACACATTTTTTTTCAAAAATGTGTGCAGAATCCCGCACTGCGGTCACCGGATGGCTCAGGATGTGTAATCCTGAGCCATCCGGTAACTGCAGAGTTTGCGGATCCCGGCTATTGCCGGGATCAGCAAACCTAGTAAAGAGTTAAATTGATTGCTAAATGACTGTTTGAGGTCTGTAGGGGGCTTAGACCCCCCTACAGACCGGCCGCCCACTTCGGTGGCCTCCTACTACAATATCCCCGATGGCACGGGCTCATCCGAGCCCGTGCAAGTCCCCACACCCCCAGCCCTCCGAATTACTATACAGGGGTGCCTGCACCCCTCTGGTATAGTTATTCCTGTATGTGTGGTAAATGATATATTAAAGTATTGCAGTTCATATCTACGTGTCTTCTCCTGCCGTGTTTAGCTAAATCCATGGGCGGGGCTGTTTGCGGCAGCCTCCGCCCCCTCATTTCTCATGGCCGCCCCCTCTTTGCCTCATCCATTGATGTGAGGCCGGACGCGTCATGAAAGGGGCGGGGCGCACGGTGTGACGCGTTTCGCCCCGCCCCTTTCATGACGCGTCCGGCCTCACATCAATGGATGAGGCAAAGAGGGGGCGGCCATGAGAAATGAGGGGGCGGAGGCTGCCGCAAACAGCCCCGCCCATGGATTTAGCTAAACACGGCAGGAGAAGACACGTAGATATGAACTGCAATACTTTAATATATCATTTACCACACATACAGGAATAACTATACCAGAGGGGTGCAGGCACCCCTGTATAGTAATTCGGAGGGCTGGGGGTGTGGGGACTTGCACGGGCTCGGATGAGCCCGTGCCATCGGGGATATTGTAGTAGGAGGCCACCGAAGTGGGCGGCCGGTCTGTAGGGGGGTCTAAGCCCCCTACAGACCTCAAACAGTCATTTAGCAATCAATTTAACTCTTTACTAGGTTTGCTGATCCCGGCAATAGCCGGGATCCGCAAACTCTGCAGTTACCGGATGGCTCAGGATTACACATCCTGAGCCATCCGGTGACCGCAGTGCGGTCCCGGCAAACGCTGCGAAAACTGCTGCCTGCATGATTTTTAACGCAGGCAGCAGTGCCGGATCCGGCCACCGGATGGCTTGTGAAGCCATCCGGTGTTTTGCATAGGCTCCTATGAGGAGCGTTTCCTGGTCCGGTTTTGAGCTTTTTAAAAGCTCAAAACCGGATCAGGATTTTCCAACAAAAACGGAAATGTGACCCTGGCCATAGAAGGAATTCCAACATACCACGGAATAAAAATGTATTTTTCCTTATTTCCCTTCTTTTCTACCGTTTCTGTGCCTACATGTCATACCTCCTGCAATGTGATATGGTAATGAACATCCTCATTATTTTATTAGTTATTATAATGAGATAAGGCTGATCTTGTGATATCAGAAGTGAGAGGATTCTTACCGACACATGGATGCAGATTACAAGCCATGAATATTCATGTCTACACAACAGATGTGCATTTAAGAGACAGTACAAAGTGGGGGAGACAGGATACGTGCACATGGTTGTTGGTCACACACCTGTCTACCATGCAGCTGTGGACGGAGGCTGTTCCGCTTTAAATTTAGAAGACATTTATTTTGTGCGTGATGGCGTTTTTCTAGCAGGAGGCCGCTGGGGATTCACTTTGCTTCTAATTTATTCATGGGCTACTGGGAGATCTGTTTCACCAACATGATAAGAAGATCTCCTACAAACACTTTATTGACTATCTATAGTAGATTTTAATGGTCACGGGGAGCTTGATGTTTTGTTTACTGCTTGGGCGGTTGAAGGATAATAAAGTTTAATTAGTCCTTTAAAATTATTACATTGCTTTCTCATCTACAATCTGCATAAAATATAGGGGCACATTTATGATAAAGGGCACAAGGCTGCCATAAAATATTGCAAATTGTATTGACTTAAAGGGTTAGTCTCAAGATTGTAAGTTATCCCATATCCATGGGATAGGGGAATAATAGTGTTCCGATCAGGGTCTATCTTGAGAACGGGGGTGTGTGAATGGAAAGGAGGTCGATCAGGCGCACCATAACTCCATCATTGTTAGGGGACTTCTGTAGACCAGCCAAGTGGATGAATGGAGCAGAAGTGTACATGAATGACCACCGTTCCATCACCAGGTTCTGATGGACACTCCTTTTGTTCTCCGGCCGATAAGTCGGTGACAGAGGTGTCTGTCAGCAACTCATGGAGAGCACAGGATCACCCGGCTGAGCCTAGCATTCCTATACATGGATGACTCAGAAGATTACGTGTGAAACAGACTTGTGAACTAGATCACAGACTGCACATGAGTCAACAGGGTGATGCAGCAGCAAAGAAGGCAAACACAATGTAGTCTGGGATGTAGTAACAGAAGCATACCGTCTAGATCATGTGAAGTCATTATTGCCCTGATACTCCTCTGTGGCCAGACCTCACTATGTCCAGTTCTGGAAACCACATTATAAAAAAAGACAACAACAAACTGGAGCAAGTTCAGAGAAGAGCAACCAGAATGCTGACTTGTCTGCAAACTATGTCCTATGAGGAACGAGAACAGGATCAGGGAATGTTTAGCTTGCAAAAAAGAAGACTGAGAGGAGACTTCATAACTGTCTACAAATAACTCAAGGGTTGTCACACTGTAGAGGGATCATCTTCATTATAGTGATGCCACACTGTAGAGGAGGGATCAGCTTTAATCTAGGGCTGTCACACTGTAGAGGAATCAGTTTTATTCTAGGGCTGTCACACTGTAGAGGAATCAGCTTTATTCTAGGGCTGTCACACTGTAGAGGAGGGGTCAGCTTTATTCTAGGGCTGTTACACTGTAGAGGAATCAGCTTTATTCTAGGGCTGTCACACTGTAGAGGAATCAGTTTTATTCTAGGGCTGTCACACTGTAGAGGGATCAGCTTTATTATAGTGATGTCACACTGTAGAGAAGGGGTCAGCTTTATTCTAGGGCTGTCACACTGCAGAGGAATCAGCTTTATTCTAGGGCTGTCACACTGCAGACAGATCAGCTTTATTCTCATTTGCACAAGGAAGAGCAGAAGCAATGGGATGAAACATCCTATTGTTGTGGGCGTGGCATTCCTGAGCAAGGGTTTTAACCCCGAAACGCGTAGAAATAAAGCCACATTTGAATTCTAACATGATTGGATTCTCAAATTATTTGGAGAGGGAGCACGTTCACAAGCCCCTTTTCCCTTATACATGATACTGGACTTTTGCACAAGGAAAGAGCAGAAGCAATGGGATGAAACTGAATGAGGAGACACAGATTAGATATTAGTAAAAACCTTTAAATAGTAAGGGTAATCAGTGAGTGGAAGAGGCAGCCACAAGAGGTGGTGAGTTCTCCTTCAATAGAAGTCTTCACACTTGACTGGACAGACATATGTCTGGGATGATTTAGTGAATCCTGCTTTAAGCAGAGTTTGGAGCAGATGATCTAGGAGGTCCCTTCACACAATGACCCAGGAGGTCCTTTCACACGATGACTCAGGAGGTCCCTTCACACGATGACCCAGGAGGTCCCTTCACACATAGACCCAGGAGGTCCTTTCACACGATGACTCAGGAGGTCCCTTCACACGATGACCCAGGAGGTCCCTTCACACATAGACCCAGGAGGTTCCTTCACACTATGACACAGGAGGTTCCTTCACACGATGACCCAGGAGGTCCTTTCACACGATGACACAGGAGGTCCCTTCACACAATGACCCAGGAGGTCCCTTCACACATAGACCCAGGAGGTCCCTTCACATGATGACCCAGGAGGTCCCTTCACACGATGACACAGGAGGTCCCTTCACATGATGACCCAGGAGGTCCCTTCACACAATGACCCAGGAGGTCCCTTCACACATAGACCCAGGAGGTCCCTTCACATGATGACCCAGGAGGTCCCTTCACACGATGACCCAGGGAGGTCCCTTCACACGATGACCCAGGAGGTCCCTTCACACGATGACCCAGGAGATCCCTTTCAATTCCACCAATCTATGATTCTATAATAGCGGTCAACAAAACCTTTCATACTGTATGCAGGAATTTAAGGCAAGCTGAAAACTTACATATATAGTAAGTCAGTACCTGTGATTTGTGTTCCTTAGTCCATTGACACTCTTAATGAGGTCCATTAGGAATGAGCTGTGATCTGTAAGCAGTTTAGTTATTTTACCTACAAGAAGTCTGATGTAGTCTAAGACTTGCCTCCGGTGTCATCATTGGCTCAAGCTGCTCTTCTCTCCATCCCTTCAGTCGTTCTTTTTCCTCTTATTGGCAGTTCTATACCGATAAAACATTATTACTTAACCAGATCAGACTCTCATATAAACTCACTGGGTGCCTAAAAAGAAAAAAAAATACTGCCCTATGGAAAGCATTCATATATCATACATTTGTAATGGATCCAATCCAAAGCAACAAAGGAAGCTTATTTGTTCTTATACATGTTATTTTTATTGCTAAAGGGGTTGACCACTGTTTGGACAACCCTTTCTCATTCCCCATGTGCACCCCTACAAAAATGAAAAAGCCTATACTCACCCCCGGTGCTGGCACATCCCAGGGTCCACATGACATTATGACACGCGAGTCAGGTGAATAAGTGCTGGTTTCCTTCTCCCATCTTAGGACATAGGAGCACTTAACAGGAAGTGGGTGTCAGCCACGGTGTTCACTTTTTGTTAATCACTTGACCATCCGGAGGCGAGGAGAAGGAAGCCGGCGCTGATTGGTCACAGGACTCGCGTGCCATAATATTACATGGACCCTGGGAACACAAGTTCTGACATAGTTATGACCACGCCAGCTTCGGAGGTGAGTATATGCTTTTTGTATTGTTATGTGGAAGACATGGGGAGTGAGAATGGGTTGTCTAAGTAGTGGACAACCCTTTTAATGTAGAAAACCAATGCCACATTGGTGTGAAAAATCTGGATGAAAAATTGTCCAATCTTTTCCTGGATGAAAAAAATGTGTGACTCTACATTGCTTGACTGTTACAATGGTCTCTCTTAGTTTGGACACTTGTGACAGTTTTGGGACCTGTGTCTCATTCATGTATTGAGACTTCATATTAAACGTGTTACTTTCCTTTGGCAGTTTAACAGTTAAAGTCAGTTTCTGTTACTACCAAGCTAGCTAGTTCTTTGCCCAGGTGTGGCTACTCAGTAATCACTCCCATTCCCTTAATATGGTCACAGGGTTCCAGCATCCTTTGCTGGTGATTGAACTCATTCCTGACCAAGCTTCCTGAGGTGAAGGAAGTTCTCTGGAGAGTTGACTATTTCCAAGCTGTCTGCGGCCAAGGAGCGTGGCAGCGGCGTGAAGTTGCTTGTTGTTCCCCTGTCTGTCTCCCCTTCCATCTTGTTGTTATTATTGCAGTGGTTGGGACTAGTGCTCCCGCCGGCCATTTCCCTAACGTCAGGGTCAGTTAGTTACTAGGTATCTTGTTCGGCTACAGGTTGAAAGAACCTGTATAGGGACAGTAGGGAGATCAGGGCACAGCCGCAGATGCGTGCAGGAGGTCACCTCTCTCCTGTTGCCTGTGAACAGGGCCTTCCGCTGTATTTGTACCCATGATGTCTCCTCGTCTGTTGTTTTGTGTAGCGCGTTGGACATCATTGGTCCATCCGTTACTGTCTTGCACGGTAGCCGGTCACCCCTTAATTAGTGTGTTACTTGTGTGAACTCGGCTTTAACTTGATTTGGACTTTTTCTGTGTCTTTTACTTTTCATCTTTTGCAGCTCGTTTGCAGGGTCTCCTATTCTGGATGGTGAATGGATGATTAAAAAATAGTTTTATAAGCATAGATTTTGTTTAGGAGGATAAGGGTAAGCGTACACATTGTGTTTTGCTGCTTACGCCCCCAATGCCCGATGCACAATTCGGTTGCAATGGTCCTCACAAATGACCAATTAGCTTAATAAACACATCACAACCGAAAAAGATGGTAAATGAGGGTTTTAGGACACATCTGTGAACAAAGAGGGGCAGCCAGTTTATTCACGGGAATGAGCTTTACATGGTTACTAATCATCAGTGTTGGTTTTCATTCCGATCCAGGCTGTTAATTAATTAGTCTGCCAGTAAATCATGTCCAGCAAGGTGAAATTGAGGCTGCCGCTAGATCCAAACATCTAATTAGATTCTATAGATTTTTTTCTAATTCACAGAGACACGGCGCTATATGTCCTGTGAGCCGTTTTCATCTTCCATGTTTAATAATATATGCCAGACGTCTAGATAAATGCGGCAGCAACATCCTTATATTTAAGGTGATATGAATCACTAAGGGTAGTCCAGAATCTCTGCCAATTCCTGAGATCCGGGACTTCAAGTATCTGTGGTAACGAGGCACTTAGCCCAGAACATAAGTGGTGCACTAGGTAATTTTCTACATGGCTTGTGTAACACACAGTAATACATTTCTATTGATTAATGCAGCAGTTCTGAAATTGCTTGGTTGTGAATAAAATGTGTTCTGGTTTACTAGCGCCTATGGAAAGTCACGGCTCTCATGACCGGTGCCTCGTCTTGCTGCAGCGTGTTGCCGTCTATCGTTTTAATTTCGCTCTTGTCGGTGGATTTGTGCAATCACTTAAAGGGAACCTGTCATCAGTATCATGCTGGATGAACCACAGGCATCATGGAATCCCGACAGACCCTCTCATTACGGAGAGCGATGTTTCACACTGAAGGGTCTGATGGGCGGTTCGGGAACATGAAACTGATGAGAAGTCGATGGTTACATTGCTATAACTTGAGGCTAATAAAGGGATTATGGTATTTTGTTCCTGAACAGTAGAGCTTTATTTTAAAAAATGAGTTATTAGTTTTGTACAAAGTCGTGTCAATCACCTGACCATGATAGGTGGTCAACCACTAGAAGAAAAGCTGGTGGAGATGTTAAGTAAGCTATGATGACCACCTGAGAATTGCAATGCTTTATGGTCTCAGAAGTCTGTCATCTCTTGTGAAGAACCTTGCAAGTTCTCATAAATAACCTTCCAATGGCTGAGTTAGTGACCTACTTCAATCACAGGTTACAGATGATGACTAAACAGCTCTTGTCACACATTTATAATTAAAATAATAATAGCTATAAAGCAAATCTGGTATTTGTTCATGAAAAGTAGAGCTTTACTATTCAAAAATTATGGTAGTTCTTAGTTTTATACAAAGTTGTGTCAATCACTTGACCATGACATTTGGTCAACCACTAGAAGAAAAGCTGTATAGATCTTAAGTAAGCTATGTGATCATCTATGATGACTAAACAGCAATTGTCACACAGTTATAATTAAAGTAATAACAGTTATAAAGTGGTTCTGGTATTTTGTTCATGAAAAGTAGGGATGAGTGAGTACCTTAAATTGTACTCGCTAGACTCGCAACGAGTAGGTACCGGTACTCGCTACTCGTTGCGAGTATAGCGAGTACAAATACTTTCGCAGTGTATGTATAGATACACCTCCGACGCCTGCACCGGGACCGGCAGAGAAGACATCCGATCGCTGGACAAGGACCTGTCACTACCAGCCAAACATATGGCTGGTAGCGATTTGGCCAATCAAATGTCGCCACGTCACAACTACGTCATCGCTAGCGGCCACCTGATTGGCCAGTTTGCAAGGTCCTGACAGTACATCTAGGACCTTGCAAATTGGCCAATCAGGTGGCCGCTAGCAATCAAGTGGTTGTGACGTGGCGCCATCTGATTGGCCAGATCGCTACCGGCCATTTGTTTGGCTGGTAGTGACAGGTCCTTTTCCAGCGATCGGATGTCTTCTCTGCCAGTCCCGATGCAGGCGTCGGAAGGTGAGTATGTAATTTTATTATTTTTTAACAACTTTTATTTACTTTTAGGGTACTTTCGCAGTGTATGTATAGATGTGTATCTACTCGATCATTGGAAGGTCCTTTTTGATGAAATTGCAAGGTTCTTTACAAGAGATGACAGAATCTTCTATCACAATGACAGATGATGACTAGACAGCTCCTGTCAAATGGTTATAACTAAGAATATAAATGATAACATAATGTCTTATTTAGGAAACTGTAGATGGAAGGGTAATCACTTTTTTTCCGAAAGGCAGAGATGGCACTGGCTCTAGTTGCCCATGTGCTGTACTAATGCATCATGGGATTGATACCAGCACGTAGAGGAATAAAAAGCAGAGTGAAACCTGGGAATCCAAAAAAAGATACCTGGACAATAAAAAGAAGGACAAACAGCAAAGAAATGAGTCTGGGCAGGGTCACATATGCGTTTTGTTTTATAAATCCTGATCCGGTTTTGAGCTTTCCAAAAGCTCAAAACCGGACCAGGAAACGCTCCTCATAGGAGCCAATGCAAAACACCGGATGGCTTCACAAGCCATCCGGTGGCCGTGTCCGGCACTGCTGCCTGCGTTAAAAATCATGCAGGCAGCAGTTTTCGCAGCGTTTCTGTGAACCGCTGTGCAGTAACCGGATGGCTCAGGATGTGTAATCCTGAGCCATCCGGCAACTGCATAGGTTGCGGATCCCGGCTATTGCCGGGATCAGCAAACTTAGTAAAGAGTTAAATTGATTACCCAAAGGACTGTTTGAGGTCTGTAGGGGGGCTTAGACCCCCCTACAGACCGGCCGCCCACTTCAATAGCCTTCTTCTACACTTTCCCACCTGGCACGGGCTCCTCGGAGCTCCGTGCATGTCAACCAAAGTTTCCGCCCCCCCCGTATCACTATAGAGGGGTGCATACACCCCTCTAGTACAGTTATGCTTTAATTATGTGTCCTACACAAAGGATTATTACAGTCGCCATGTAAGTTCATACTTACATGCTCTGGTAGGCAGAGTCCAGGGATTTCCATGGGCGGGGCTGTGTGCAGCAGCCTCCGCCCGCTCATTCTTGATGGCCGCCCCCTCTGGCCTTGATCCAGTGTTGTGAGGGCGGCCGTGTCATGAAAGGGGCGTGGCTAACCGCGGCACATAGTTAACTAGTTTTTTTTTTATTACTTTTGCCCTACTCTTGGTAATATGTGACCTGTTGTCCTTTACATTCCTAATCCAGGCAACAGCAAGCACTGGCAGCATGTGCTTAGCTATACAGAGTTGGGCCGGATATGGAAAATAATAACTAGCTTCTCCTAAGCTACGGTGGTATCATCCAGGGGCATCCTGACACATTTAGTAACATTTGCTTATTTATTTTAGAAGCTCGAAAAGTCTTTTTAGTAACCTTCCTCTGTAGGTGATTGAAGATTGTCAGAATTGTATCATTTATGTCTATGCGGGGGATTTAGACGTTTGTATCATAAACCTTGAGCTCGGAGCCCTAGGGTATATTCATATGTGGCAGATCATTATTATTGCAATTGAAGTAACTTAAATTATTTTATATCATAGCTTTCATAATGCAAATGTCACCTCTAATTTGTCTTGTGACATGTGAAGTATTCTTACCAGCATGAACCCATCAATGTTAACGATTGTGTTCGGGATTTCATGGAGTTGTCCCATGCACAAAGTATAATTTTGATAAGTAGATTTAGGAATAAAAATAAGTTCCATAATCAGAAGTGCTATGAAAAAAACATTCCTGTGCTGAGATAATCTTATATATGTGTCCCTTCTATGTACTGTGTAATGGATGTGTCTGACCGTATAGGGACATGGTCTGCTCACACCACATCTCCTGTGCTGAGATAACCTTATATATGTGTCCCTGCTATGTACTGTGTAATGGATGTGTCTGACCATACAGGGACATGGTCTGATCATACCACATGTCCTGTGCTGAGATAATCTTATACAGGTGTCTCTGCTATGTACTGTGTAATGGATGTGTCTGACCATACAGGGGCATCATCTTATCATAACACATCTTCTGTGCTGAGATAATCTTTATATGTGTCCCTGCTCTGTACTGTGTAATGGATGTGTCTGACCGTAAAGGGGCATGGTCTGATCATACCACATCTCCTGGGCTGAGATAAACTTATAAATGTGCAACTTCTATGTACTGTGTAATGGATGTGTCTGACCATGTAGATCTGCTCCAGTTCATGTTCTTCAGGGAGCTGTTGGACAAACAAGTGCAATAGGGTCTTATCCGGAACGCATATAACACGAATGAAGAGTGATTGTTCAACTCTTTGGGTCGGGCTGTGCCTCACACAACCTTGCAAAAACCTGAAATGAGTTCATCTGCTGCAGAATCCAAAGAGCTCAAGGTCAAGAGAATAGTCAAGGAACCAAATGACAAGGTGGTTTTGTCTGCAGTGCCAAAGGATCAATGAGAAGTCAGCACTCTGGATATGGATTGCAGGTACAATTCTACACACTTTGAAGTGATCTTTACTTCTTCACCAAGTTGGTGGTATTTTGATGAAGTGAGATCACTTTAAAACGCGTAGAATAAATTAGTATCCAGTCTATTGGCTCCTCATTGATCCTTGGGCAGCACAGACAAAATTGTCATTTGTTTCTTCACTATTCCCCAATTCATGGTCGGCACTTCCCACAGTCCTTGGCCAAGGCAGAAAATATCCTCCAATTATGATAAATGCATATAAAGACGAAACAGCAGGGGCTCAAAGTTGCTACATTTCCCTGCCTGTTTTATCACAGGAGCAAATGTTTCTGCCTTGTCTCCAGCCCTCTGAGCTCTCCAAAAATCAAGTAAGGCTGCTTTCACATTGCATTTTTTTTCCTGTATTCCTGTTCGTGGGATCCTACTTTTTGCAGGACCCCATGGACAGGAAAGGACACAATTGGAGGTGACCTCCGGATGCCATTTCTGTGTCTGGGTCCGTGATTTTCACGGATCTGGACACAGAAAGCCCGAGCCTGCAAAGTGCAGGCAAGCCGGGCACGTTCACTCCCACAATGTATATACAGGGGTTAGACAAAATAATGGAAACACCTGGAAAAATAGTTAGTTTAATATGGTGCAGATCCACCTTTGCGGCGATTACAGCCTCAATTCTCCGAGGTATGGATTCATACAAGATGATATCATTGGCCCGGCGGATCTCCACGAAATAGCACCCCAGATCATCACAGAACCTCCGCCATGTTTTACGGTTGGGAGAAGGCAGTCTGGATGGAAATACTTCTTTTGGGTGTCTCCAAACGTACACTCGGCCGGAGGTCGGAAGATGGGGTAAATAATGATTGGTCTGAGAATATCACATGTTTCCACTGCTCGAGGGACCAATTCTGGAGGTTTCTACATCACTCTAAACACTTGGAAATATTTGTCATTGAGAGCAGCGGTTTTCTAATTGCAGCTCTTCCGTGGAATCCAGATTTGTGCAGCTCCTGATGAACAGTTTTCGTGGACACTGGGATCTGTAGGTGATCATTGAGCTCAGCAGTGATTTTCAGAGCTGTGGTCTTGCGATCCTCTCTCACAATTCACTTTAGAGTCCGATGGTCTCTCTCAGTCAACTTTGACTGTCGGCCGGACCTGTGCTTTGATGCGGATGCCCGGAGCTAAACGGACTTTCTGGGAGAGAAAAAAAAACCTGTTTAAATGCTGCTGAAGAGGGAGAGAATGATTGGCAGCGGTGGGCAGATTACACATGGCAGGGGGTGTGAATCTGCCCTTCGGCTCCAGCCCCTAGCCACCTCCTTAGTGGCTGGAGCATGTAAGTTTTCTAAGTTATTATCTAGGGGTACAGGGTGCTCAAGTGCTGGGTGACCCCTTGCCTGCATGCTGCAGACATGCTGCATCCAGTGCTGTAATTAGATCACCATGCCTGCTTTGGTGACAGGTCCTCTGTAAAAGCTGCGCAGCTGTATAATAAAGATGTAAGCAGAATCGTCAACAGATGTGATTTATTCAATGCGTTTTGGAGTAACCCTCCTCCATCAGGAACATCATATATGAAATGTGATATTCATGATAGAGGGTTACTCCGAAACACGTCGAATAAATCACATCTCTTTGAGATTCTACTTCCATCTTTTTTATACAGCAGCGCAGCTTTTAACCCATTCCACTCCAACCGCCAACAAAATATCTGGATTAACATGTACTTCATTCATGTGACAACCCTTTAAAAATTTATGACCTATCCATCAAATAACAGATTGCTGGGGTACAGCATGGGAGCTGAGCCGCAGTACCAAAGAATGGCCCAAGGCTTGCTTTATATACTTTATACATTCATAGCTTCAATCAGCAGATCCGTGGAGGTGCTGGTGTTGAATCCCAATTAATAGGGACAAACCCTATAAGATCCCCCCCCCCATAAAAACAAAAAAATCCCCAACAAATTCACACAGAAATAAATTGATAAAATGTTGATCTCCTGTGATGGATGCTTGGCTGTTGATCGAGAACGCTAGTCTTGATGAATTATACACCCTTGGTCAAAGGGAAATGGTTGTATATCAGCTGACCACAATACCAGGTAAATATCCACAGACTCCGAGGTTGGTGCTCGGGTCTTGGGAGCCAATGTCCATGAAATTTCGCTGGAGATTATTTGGAGACAATATGATCCAGGACGGATTGTAAAAATAAAAATTCAATTTATTAGAACATAAAAATCTTTAATAAGAATGGGAAAAAAATCAAGAAAATACACTTTACGCGTTGCGAGCACAAATGTCCTTACAAATACCTATGAATAAGGACACGTGTCTGAAACGCATAAGGTTAGTTGTCCTGGAGTTTTCATGGTTCTTTTCACATTCCCATTAAAGGATTTTTAATCCCTTCATGACCCAGGGAGTATCTACTGTACATACTCCCTTGGTCGGTCCCTACCCCTCATGCACTGAGCTTGCATCTTCCCCCACACATCTCAGCTGATCTGATCAGCTGAGATGTGCAGTTAACAGCACTGATCCGATCAGCGATCACTGACAGCACAATCCAAGCACTGCAGGTGAGATTGCATTGTTCTCCGATGGTATCGGAGGTCCTGTGTTGGGAACTCTCCTGCCGTCGCCGGCAGAAAATGATGATTTCTCCTGTGTTCAGATGTGCAGCAGCTCATCTGTGCACAGGAGAAGCAACTAAGAGCCCCTAAGGGGCCAAGTAAAATAAAGAAAAAAGTTTTTTAAAATATGGAAAAAAAAAACACTAAAGTTCATACTACCCCCCTTTTACCCCATTGAAAATAGTGTTCAAATAAATTGTATTTTTATTGTTACTATTTGGTGCTGGATCAAAAATTCTCTTTGACTATATCGACCTGCAGTTAGTAATTGACTAAAGCTAAAAGCCGTTTGATAGTTGATGGCTGCAAGGTTAGAAAGCAAAATGGCTACATGGTGGCATTCTGGCCGCAACATGTAATCTCGTTCCTATGAGAAAATCTAAAACCTTGGGTGGGGCAATTGGTAAAATAGATGTTACAGCGCAAAGGCCTGATTACCAAAGATTATTCACACAGACACCTTTATGTTATACACAATGGAAGTGAAAGCCCCACAATGAATCACCCTGGAATTATTCTTTCTCCGTTTTCTTAGAATGGCTTTTACATTTGTAGAAGGAGCCATTTGCTATTGTCAGTGGCCTTTTAGAACATGGTGTGACATACGCTATCATTATACCCATTCTGCACTGAAATATCCTCAAAGAATTGCATAATATAATAATAGGATAAGTGTGAAACTAATCTCCATTTAAGGGAATGTGTCATCAGTAAATGAGCTATTGTTTATCAAGTTTTTATATAGATATAGTTAGTGTGTTAGTTGTATAGTTCTTATATAACAAATCCACAAAAAATTATCCTTCAGATCCTCTTAGGGAGTTTTCTTAAACTCGTCAGCCATATGCATGTAGTTTGCTTTTGCCAAATCTGATCTTCAGCTAATCTTCAATAAAAAATGATAATCAGCACACTGACAAAATAAGCTGGGTGGTTCTATTGTTCTCATCAGATTACCTCAGGAGTGTAACCTGATGGGAACCCACCGATCGCCAGGATAAAAGTGTTTGCTCCTTGTTATAGTAGAGTATCTGTGCAGAACACTCAGAGCCTAATGGTGGCAAGTAATAAGAACAACAGTTTTATTAAGAATATATAAATAAAAACCTTTAAGTTGCAATATCGCCTTTACCATTGCAAAATAGATCTTCATATAAATTATTTTTGCATTGCATCAAAAATCATGTTACTAATCACCCAGTTGAAGTGACAAGAAGCGATACCTTTGAAGTCTGGATTGGTTCCATTTAGTTAGATGTTCAAATGGTACATGGTCATTTCACTGCAACATGATCTGTCAGTGGACTCACGCATTTGGGTTGTAAAGCCACTTAAGCGCAAGCCCTGATGACCAAGTATTGCCGCCAAGTATACACTAGTATCGAAAACTCCTGCTCAACAGGAATGTATTTATCTTACTAGCAATTAGTTTAATTACGTAGAGGACTTCTATTGTCTATCACTTAGTAAATGTAATCTTCTGGACCCATTCAGCACTACTTCCTTCAAGTCATGATATATGTATGTACACTATGCTCCATCAGTTAGGAATTCCATCAGTATTGACTCAGTCCTTATCAAGTGATTATCTTATTTGGAAAAACACAACATAGTATAGGTCTCTTGTTAATGTTTGTAGTTTTTCTGTTGCATCATTATGGCAACTCAATAATCTGCAAAGTTTCCCTGGCAAACAGTTAGAAGGGACCAACCATCAAGATATTATTGTCTTCTCGCAGTGCCACAGTGACAGTCACAGTTGTTTATACTTTAGTCCAAAACGTCTTATTGAATAATCTTTCTTACAAACCTATTAAAATGAAATCTATGGACACATTTTCCAAGTTTTGGGCTGTTGTATAATGAGATATTCAATGTTTCATGATAATTCACTGCAACATGAGTACAGTCCGCATTTGTCCACAGAAGCTTGTGGACTGTAAAGAGGTGAGTCACACCCTTTATGATACCCTTGTTTGCAGCAGATTCAGTAGTACACAAAAGTCTGATACGGCACTTGTTGTTACAATAGTAGATTTAGTCTGTGGCAAATCACTCGCAGCAGCCCTTCTATGACTGTCTGTCACTGACTAATCTTTGACCTATGACAGCTCATTCACCATTTTGGCAGAGCAGATTCATAGTACGTTACCTCATAAAGCTCTGTCTTGTTTATCTCCTTGGCTCATCTCTGTGAAAGAGAGACCTCTCATACAATAATAATTCTTCCTACCTGGAAGAACCACAGAGGGACTGCTTGACCCAGTCTTACTTCTGAACGATCTTCTTTCGTGATAGACCTTGTTCCTGATTGGCGTTAAAATGGCAATGCCAATCACCCCTTTTCATTGTCCAAATGTGTTGTGTAAAGGTCTTAGACAGCGCCTGCAAATGAAATTCAGCAGTTGTCATATCCTTCAGTGCTATCAGAATCGGCTTGACTTTATATTTTCTGTAAAACAGTTATTTGGTAACTGATATGTGTTCTCAGTGAAATCATTACACATACACACTCCATTGGCATCTTTACTACTCTGCTTCCATTTAGGCTTGTCTGTAATGGTGCTCAACAGTAATATCCTCCGTTGTATTATAACGACATTACACGCTGAGGTCATATCCGTGCCAGCATCCGACTTGTCCAACGGGATTGGCATTAGTGGATGCAAAATCCAGATACTACCACCTCTTTGTTTACCAAAGGACGGAACAGAAGCAGTCTAGCAAAGCCGAACCATGAGAAGATCTGACATGCGGTGTCTGTCTCAAGTGGCTACTTTCCGCATACACGCTTGCTTTCAAAAGGTTCTCGTTAAAAACCAGTTATTTTAACTTTTTCTAAGGCAAATATTACAAAATAAATCGTATGGAATCTTTACAATCTCTTTACAAGTTTAGGTTGTTGTAATGAGGTGAATAATTCAGATTGTATTATTGAAATTGACACTGAAATGAACCGTGCACAGTCCGCACTTGTCCACCAGGGGGCATTAGTGGACTGTAAAATCACAGAGGGTGGAAATCCCCCACCCTCTCTTTTGTTTACCCAGGAAGAGAAACAGTGCAGTCTAGATTCAGAGCTGAACCAGAGAAGATCTGCATTGCGGATGTCTGTTCAAAGTGGACTACTTTGCTACACCTTGCCGGAAAAATCATCCCGCAGAAGCCCCTGTGACTGATCCTGGGCCACTGGACTTTGGTGCTGTGACTCTGGCTGCTCTGCAAAACCTTGCCCGCCGAGCACCCAGAGTGCATGTGCAGGGGCCGTGACCGACATAAAGGAGACTTCTGTGCTGTTGTGATCTCCCTTCTGCTGCTGATCGGTGTGGACAAAGAGAGAGACTAACAAAAATTCTGTTACCTGCGGAAGGAGACCAAAGAAGAAGACTGAGGAGACCCCCAGGCCTGCTACGTGGGAGCGACATCTTCTTCTGTGATAGACTGGTACGTGATTTTAGGGAAAGTTAGGGAAAGATACCTTCATTGTTGTGTTTTTTTCTTGCTGCGTACCCGGCAGAAGTGAAGATTCAGAGACTCTAATATATACCAGTGCGCATATAGTTCGGTTGACTGTGATATAAACATGTTTGCCAGTAAAGAAACGTTATTATCGGTTAAACCTGAGTATGGGGATTCTGTTGAGAAAGATCATACACACACACCCGCGGCCTTACCACCGGTCGCTTCATCTGGCGTAGTCGGCAGGATGTGTGATCAACAGAATCTCCTCCCGGTAGTAACTTATAACCAGACTTATACTACGGCCTGCAGGTCCATATCCGGTGCCAGCACTCCGAACAGTGACACGGAAGAATTGAAGCAGATAGTAGCAGAGTTGCAGAAACAGATACTACAGCTACAGCTCATGCTAGACCAACAGGCGGACAGGCAAGCGAGACAGCAACCCAGCCGGCCTATGGGAAGGTACTGGACATGCGGTGACCCCCGCCATAGGGCAAACCGTTGTCCGCATCCTCCACCCGTGGTCCGATATACCAGAACCAGCAAGTCATGCCCCACAACAGCAGCCACCTTTAAACTAGACGCCCCCGCCAAAGCGGCTCGCTCGGCAGGGGAGATCAGGGAAAAGGGTGTGAAGAGACAGAGCCAGACCGATAAGCAAGTGCTGGCCACTCGGGTCCAGGGGACGGTGAAGTGGTTTAATGTCCGCGATGGGTATGGCTTCATCAGCAGGAATGGAACAATGGAGGACGTGTTTGTACATCAGACTGCCATAAAGCGTAACAATCCTCGTAAGTGCCTCCGCTGCGTTGGTGATGGGGAGCTGGTACAGTTTGATGTTGTGAAGGGAGAGAAGGGTACAGAGGCCGCCGACGTCACCGGTCCTGGGGGTGTTCCCGTTAAAGGAAGCAGATTTGCCCCCAACCGGCGCCGCTACCGCCGGCGATCCTACTCTCCCCGGGTAGAAAACGTAACTGAGTTTATTGGAGATATTGTGAGCCCTGAACAAGGGAGCGAAGGTGAACGGGGGGATGACGGTTTCCCCCAACAGAGGTCCCTACTCCGCCGGAGATCAATCCCTGTGATATCAACGGCCATCACTGCCTTGGAGCCGATGGTTGTTGACAGGGACTGTCAACCTTTAAGTGGGGGGGTATGTAATGAGGTGAATAATTCAGATTGTATTATTGAAATTGACACTGAAATGAACCGTGCACAGTCCGCACTTGTCCACCAGGGGGCATTAGTGGACTGTACAATCACAGAGGGTGGAAATCCCCCACCCTCTCTTTTGTTTACCCAGGAAGAGAAACAGTGCAGTCTAGATTCAGAGCTGAACCAGAGAAGATCTGCCTGCGGATGTCTGTTCAAAGTGGACTACTTTGCTACACCTTGCCGGAAAAATCATCCCGCAGAAGCCCCTGTGACTGATCCTGGGCCACTGGACTTTGGTGCTGTGACTCTGGCCGCTCTGCAAAACCTTGCCCGCCGAGCACCCAGAGTGCATGTGCAGGGGCCGTGACCGACATAAGGGAGACTTCTGTGCTGTTGTGATCTCCCTTCTGCTGCTGATCGGTGTGGACAAAGAGAGAGACTAACAAAAATTCTGTTACCTGCGGAAGGAGACCAAAGAAGAAGACTGAGGAGACCCCCAGGCCTGCTACGTGGGAGCGACATCTTCTTCTGTGATAGACTGGTACGTGATTTTAGGGAAAGTTAGGGAAAGATACCTTCATTGTTGTGTTTTTTTCTTGCTGCGTACCCGACAGAAGTGAAGATTCAGAGACTCTAATATATACCAGTGCGCATATAGTTCGGTTGACTGTGATATAAACATGTTTGCCAGTAAAGAAACGTTATTATCGGTGGTGAAACCTGAGTATGGGGATTCTGTTGAGAAAAATCATACACACACACCCGCGGCCTTCCACTGGTCGCTTCATTGTTTTCACACATTGCGTATTACTTGCAGAATTTTAATTGCAGAATTTGCAAACTCCTTTTACCAAGAGCATAAGAAATTTGCTGATTTTCAAAACCACAGCATGACCTATCTGTCGCAAATTTTGGTTTCAGATGTTATCCACTGCCAGGATTTGTAAATCGGCACCAAAATCTGCAGCAAAAATGTAAATGACCTCTTCAGAGAGGAAGAGGGCTTGAACTCTAGCGCCACCTAATGGAAGTAGCAATCCTAAAAGTCAATATTTACCCTTTAACAAGTCTTGTCATACGACTTAGGATAAAACTCAAACCAGAATCTCAGTTTCCAGATATGGAGCTTCGGGGTGTTGCTCCTCGTCAGTGCAAAGTATGAGATCTGGTTTAGCTATATGTGAGGCTAAAACGGGGATCTAAAGGGTAAGATTTCTCCTTGTGGAGAGTGACATGTCAGTATGAGGAAACCTAAATGCCTGCAGTGCTCCTCTGGAAAATTAAATATGCAAATTGCCTTCTTAGAAATGAAGTAGACTTGAACTCTATCACCTCCTATTGGAAGTAGCAATCCTAAAATCAATATCAACCCTTTCATGGAGTCTTGCCATATGACAGGATAAAAACCAAACCAGAATCTCAATTTGCAGACACAGTGTTTCGGATTGTTGCCCTTCGTCAGTACAAAGTATGAGATCTGATTTGTCTAGGTGAGAAGCTTAGACCTGGATCCAAGGAGTAAGTTTTCTCCTTGTGGAGAGTGTTATATTAGGCCTGGCATGCCAGTGTAAGGAGACATAAATGCCTGCAATGCTTCTCTGGAAAGTTAAATATGCAAATTGCCTACTTAGAGATAAAGTAGACTTGAACTCTAGTGCCACCCATTGGAAGTAGCAATCCTAAAATCAGTATCATCCCTTTCATGGAGCCTTGCCATATGACTTAAGATAAAAGCCAAACCAGAATCTCAGTTTGTAGACACAGTATTTGGGGTGTTGCTCCTCGCCAGTGCAAAGTATGAGATCTGCTTTGGCTAAGTGAGAGGCTAAAACCAGGGATCAAAGGGGTAGGTTTTCTCCTTGTGAAGAGTAGCATGTTAGGCCTGGCATGCCAGTGTAGGAGGCCTAAATGCCTGCAATGCTCCTCTGGAAAATTAAATATGAAAATTGCCTTCTTAGAGATGAAGTAGACTTGAAATCTAGCATCACCTATTGGAAGCAGCAATCCTAAAGTCAATATCAACCCTTTCACGGAGCCTTGCCATATGACTTAGGATAAAAGCCAAACCAGAATCTCAGTTTCCAGAGACAATGTTCTTGGTATTGCTACTTGATAGTGCAAAGTATGAGATCTGCTTTAGCTAAGTGAGAGGCTAAGACTGGTTTGTCCTAATAAAACAGCAGTAGTAACGAGCCTTTCCATATGTCTTAGAATAAAAGCCAAATTAGAATTTCAATTTGCAGACATTGTTTTGAGGTTGTTTACCTTCATCAGTGCAAAGTATGAGATCTGGTTCGGCTATGTAAGAGGCTTAGGCGTGGATCTAACGGGTATGTTTTTTCCTTGTGGAGAGTGACATGTTTGGCTTGGCATGGCAGTGTAAGGAGACCTAACTGCCTGCAATGTTCCTCTTGCAAAATAAATATGCAAATTGTCTCTTCAGAGAGGAAGAAGGATTGAGCTCTAGCGCCACCTATTGGAAGTAGCAATCCTAAAAGTCAATATCAACCCTTGGTACTGCGCTGCTCCTACAATGGAAGAGATGGGCAGTCATTTGGAAGTGCAAAGTGGCTTTTATATCATTCGACGCGTTTCGATGTCATATCCTGACTCCTTCCTCAGGGAGTCAACAGAGTTCTCTAGCGCCACTTATTGGAAGTAGCAAACCTAAAAGTCAATATCGACCCTTTAATGAACCTTGTGTCACGCGCTTAGATGGTGCTGACATTGTTGGATGCTGCTGTGTATATGGTATGTCTTTAAGAGCTGCATGGTGATGGTTGTGAAGGTCCTTGCCTCCTGTGTTGTGCTCCAGAACTGCAGTCACTATTATGTTCAACTGCTGGTTCAGGAGTTAATGTGTGACTCACCTGGAATCCCCTCCCCCTGGCTTTAAATAGCCTTCCCTCTCCTCTGTCAGGTGCTGCTGATAGCTATGTGCTCTAGGACTTGGTGCTATGCTGTGCTGATGCTTAGCTGCTGGGCTAAAGTCTTTCCTTGGGAGAAGCTGTGATTCCTGACCCATGGGTGGAGGTAGGAGCCCTCAGCCTAGGGCTAATCAGGAGTTTTAGGGTACAGGGTGGCGGCTCAGAACTCCTTACCATCAGAGGTACCTCCGAGATCAGGGCGAGCCGGGGACCCCAGCATCAGGGTCAGATTAGGCTCTCCTGACCCCCTTTTGCCCAATTCACCTACCTGTTACCTGATTCCCTTACCTCCCAAGCGTGACACCTTGTCATATGACTTAGGATAAAAGCTAAACCAGAATCTCAATTTGCAAATATGGTGTTTCGGGGTGTTGACCTTCATCAGTGCAAAGTATGAGCTGTGGTTTGGCTGGGTGAGAGGCTCAGATTGGGGATTTACCGCACCAAGAATGGAGCACGGTAATGTTTTTGTTTTTATTTGTACGATGGCAGATCTTCCTCCTCTGAATTGCTTGTTGTGACGGCTTCTTTGTGCATTTTCATGGAGCTGTATGACACCAGCTCTCATAGAATAATGCAGTCATTTTCTTTTGTCTCTCCCAGACACCACAAAACAATGCTAATTACAGTCACACAATTATTTTTGTTTTCCTCTTTGTTGTGAGATTGATGTTCACCCCCCAAAAATAAAAGTGGCGCTCACCTTTTTGCAGTCTCCCATTTACCCTTGGATGTCAGCGTTACTGCAATGTGCGATCCTCCTGCCATAAAACCAGGTCACACAGTGCAGCTAATGGTCTAGATTTCTTAGAGGTAAACGAATAAAAATAAACTGCAGCGTACAGCGCGATAGAAAGGAGAAAAGACAATTAAAGTCAACTTCTGCAGGGAGATCTCCCCTACGGCTGTAAATCTGCCCGTCTACTTCATTATCCCCTGTTCTGCTGCTTGGGGCTGATATATGGGCAGATTCCCCGCCTGAACAAGCCCATCAAGGGCCTTTAACGCCGCTGATTGTTCGATATCCCAAAGGTATTGTCAATAGCACGTCCTGCGCTTTCAGCGGGAGATGTGCTGCCGACAAGGATGATTTTAGGTCGTTAAAGGAACTCTGTCAAATCATTTTTCAGTATGATACTAATAGTACCCTTGAATAGTGCTTTGGCAGAACTTTCAGAATATCTAAAAATCATTACTGTTCTCCTTGTAGTTCTCTTGCTATAAGCACCTGCACACCCAGCAGGCAGCTGTACAGGTAATTGACCTGCCTCTAGTCACAGTATGCAAATGTTATTTAAATATCCACACCTATCCAAGCTGGTGTTCTGTCCCTCTCCTCTGCTGAAGTTACTCTGAATCTCAGGCTTCTGCAGGCTGCTGGGGAGGGGGTGAGATTGGGGAGATGTTTTGTGCTACAACTCTTGTAGTAACTACTAGCCTGTGCTGCCTGTGAGAGATTTCTGTTTATTTGAACATTGGTTTTCCTGTAGACATGTAATGTGTGTATCTGCTGAGCAATTTATCAAATGTTCATAGAAACACAAAGAAATATCTCCGAGCACACACTGCACACATGCCTCAGACACACACAATGATGATATCTAAGAGCACACACCTCCTCCCCCCTCCTTTCTCCTCATACAGACCCAGAGGAGGGCAATGCAGTGATAAATGAATATTCATTCCTTGGTGTGTGGGCAGCAGAGAGCTCATTGTGATTGGAATTAATCTTTTTATTTTGAAGTTTACACAGGATACGAGGGAAGTATAAATAATAGAAATACATGATAGAGCTTAGAGAAAGGAATTAGAAAATGATAGCAGTTAAATATGGATTTTTCACCTAACAGATTACCTTTAACAAAGAATATCTGCTTCTAAGGGATTTGTTTTACTCCTTGATATAGGGCCATTAAAGGTACCTGTCACCAGTTTTTTTTCGTCTATAAACCCTGACCATCATCTTTACCATCATGTGATTGGGGTTCCTGTAACTGAGTTGCCCCTGAGGGTCCCGTCGCCACAGAGGTACTGCACCTCAGCCTGAGGTGTGGTGCTCCAATCTCGGGTAAGGAGGGGATACTACCCAGCACCAAAACACACACACAACACCTCCCAGGTCCTGGGGTTCGGCAAACCCTGTTCAGGGAGGGCAACGGGTATATACAGAGGCGGCAGCACTCACCAATCTTCCAGTCGATTCTTTATTGTACAAACAGCATAAAGGCAATCATCAGAGGTGTTTACATTGGATACAGGGGGAGGCCTGGAGAAGCACCCTGGGGTGGGCGTGAAACGGCCCGTCGCTTGAGGGACATCCCATCCTCCCCCTGTATCCCCTGTAAACACCTCTGATTATCGCCTTTTATGCTGTTTGTACAATAAAGAATCGACTGGAAGATTGGTGAGTGCTGCCGCCTCTGTATATACCCGTTGCTAAGCAATGACCTTGTGACCGGATGTGCACCACACATGACCAGGAGCAGCAAGGCAGTGTGACGGCGGTGTCCATGTGAGCTCCAGCCTGGAGTGTGGTTAAATCCGAAGGGGAAGTGAGCTGCAGCTGTGCCCAGCAACTTCAAAGAAGCCTGTTCAGAGAGGGCCCCATCCCAGGTTGGAAGGGGAAACAGGTAGAGAGTATGGGTGGAGGAAATCGTTAGGGTAACACCAGGAAGTAGAGGAGTAGGGAACAGGAAAGGTTGACATGGTGGAAGTAAAAGTGATGTGAGGGAGTGGAAGAGGGACGATCCACCCATGGCGCCGGCATCTATGCCAATCGGGATTGGAGTCAGGTGGAGGGACTGGGCCTCAGAGGAGGACCGGCCCCAGACTAGTGGATTGACTGAAGAACTAGCAAACTAGGGACCAAGGTATCTTCATGTGCCATGGTCCAACTCTACACTTATTCACCGGGAAGGTAGCCACGGAGAGTCAAGGGGACTAGGAAGACGTCGCCCATCAGGACCCGAGACTGCTGGATTAGGACACTGAGTGAGAAGCGAGGGGAAGAAAGGACAGAGCCAGCACAGGAAGTCGACTCGAGAAAGGAACCTAAGAAGGGGGTTCAGATAAAGTGTCACCAAATTACCTGAGAGTTGACTGGAGCTCTAACCTGGAGAACACAGCAACTCGTGGACTGCTGGAAACACCTGGAGATATGTAGGAGCAGTGAATACAATCCCAAAGACTGACCCAGCTATGTCCTCCAAGTTATTTCCTGTGTCGCTACCACTCTACTCGTGGAGAGCGACACCATCTCAGCTGCAATACCTACAGCCCCAGAGGATCTGTACTGCAGCATCGGCCATCCATCCTCATTGCTGAAACCAACGGGTGGCATCACAAATTCATTTCCCATACAAAATATCCCCCTTTATATTGACACCACCAGCGCCACGGAACCGGGTCTCGACCTTGTGACCTTCCCAGAGAACCGCTCGACTCGGTTTCGAGTGCCCCACGGTCCTGGTGGGCATGTTATGACCCCTTTATATCCCCAGATGTGCCTTTCATACGTTAGAAAAAGAGTTTCATTCTTGTCCCATGCTGTATGTAAATAGTGTGGGCTGGTCAATGGGTGTCTCCAGATTGTGATACGCATCACTCCGCTTCCTTCAAACTCCACCACTTCTAATTATAAGTAAGTGGGTGGCATCTCAACATTATCCACACAATGTCAGAAGTCTTGCACCACACAATGGAATGCTGTTCATAAGGGTACAGGGAGTCGAGGAAGCGCAGGTCTCCGATGTATGTGCAGGTGAAGTGATGGCCATAGGGAGTGCCACCACTATGGTTCAATTACAGTACAGAAGATAAGGTTGCATAAACGAGGGACAAGGTTTGTTAATGGGCAGGATCGGGTAAGGAGAAAGCAAATTTATGGTGGGGGGGCATTCCATGGCAAAAACACACCTGTCCCTGGGTCCTCTTTTAGCCGTCACTTGGTACTCTGATAGCTGTCCCTGGGTCTTGATAGCTGTCCCTGGTCCTCTGATAAGCTGTCCACTGGGTCCTCTGATAGCCGTCCTGGGTCCTCTGATAGCCATCCCTGGGTCCTCTGATAGCGTCCTGGTCCTTGATAACCGTCCATGGGTCCTCTGATAGCCGTCCTGGGTCCTCTGATAGCCGTCACTGGTCCTCTGATAACCGTCACTGGGTCCTCTGATAGCCATGGGTCCTCTGATACCGCACTGGGTCCTCTGATAGCTGTCCCTGGGTCCTCTGATAGCTGTCCCTGGGTCCTCTGATAGCTGTCCCTGGGTCCTCTGATAGCTGTCCCTGGGTCCTCTGATAGCCGTCCATGGGTCCTCTGATACGTCCATGGGTCCTCTGATAGCCGTCACTGGGTCCTCTGGAGCACATTTCTCAGACAGCAGATTTCCCCTCAGCTCAGCTCATTTCATGTCCACTTTCAGCTTTTCTTCTTCCCACACTTTTTGGCCTGGATTAGTCCAACAGCACGCTTCAGAGAGGGGGACACCGACCAGTTCACAAGCTAGCACACAGGGGGAGCATGGTCTCCATAAGTCACGAACGCCTAAAACGCTGATAGGGGTGGCACCTCTAGACAGGCCTGAGACTTTGGTCTCTACATTAGCCACACAGTGCCCAAAGTCCTGCGTCTGGGCATTGGATTCATTGTGTTTAATAGGGCAAACTTAAGCATGCCTGCGCAGGTCTCTAATTCCACTGGGCAGGTGCCAGACTTTGGTCTCTACATTAGCCACACAGTTCCTGAAGTCTTGCGCCTGCGCATGGAATCACTGGGTGTTTAATAGGGCACAGTGAGGCACCTGCGCAGGTCTCCAATTCCAATGCGCAGGTGCAAGACTTTGGACACTGTAGACGTCATCCACTTACTTGTAATTAGAAGGGAGCAGGGCAGGACTGATCAAAATCTTGAGACATCCATCTGATCTCAGATTTATTTAATGAGGATTATTTAAAAAATTGCAAAATTAAAATAAAAATGTCAATCATTTTGCCACAATACATGACTTTTCTATAGCTGAGAGATTTGAAAACCTGACATGAAGCCATCAGATCTCCTACTCCAGTCTGTCATCTCTCCATTCCCTTTTCCCATTGTTACAGATAGCAGCAGGGCGAGGATTGTACTTGGATGTCCAGTGGCAAGGAGGGAAGCACGTGCAGAATAAATCAGTGTAGTATGGAAGATGTGCAGATATATGCATCATACCCGTCCCAGGAGATGTGGTATGTTCAGAGCATGTTCCTGTGCGGTCAGACACATCTGTGGTGCCCCGTGGTCTGGTTACCACAATACAAGCTTGGAAGCAAGGCAAGGCACCCACCAGGTAAACACACACACACAACACCTTCCTGACTCCAGGCCAGAAGGGGGAGCTCTAAAGCCCGGGATCAGGGCAGGTACCTTATAAATTCTGGTCTGGGGGAGGGTCAGACAGTTCAGTTCCCAGGAGGACTGTAGAAGACTCCCTACGGACGGAGCCATGCCAGGCTATGGCTAGGGTCACACTTGCATGCGTTATTTTAAGGTTGTTCCTGACAGCATGCGATTGTAGGCTGCGTTTTTGCTTTTAGATCAGGAGCAGCCTTTAAAAACTCATGCGAAAACGCATGCGAAGATGCGTGGTACCATTTAGTGCCATGCGTTTTCACATGCGTGACCCATAGGGCCCAATGTCAAGAGACGTTTTTTGGTGCTGAGCCAAAAACGCATCCAAAAAATGCATGGCACTTTAGCAATGCGTTTTTTGTATTGGGGCATATAGATGCGTTTTTGCATGCATTTTTCACAAAAGACAAGTGTGAAAAACGCATGGAAAATAACATCCAGCCCTCAAGTGTGACCCTAGCCTAAGATGGGGAGCCATCAGAGAGCTCGTGCCGCCTGTCACACAGCTGTAGCAGACTACAGGAGGCGTCAGCACCGCTACATGCAGCCAGGGCCCACAGACACTGAAGCAGTAGGTAAACCTCAGAACTTGCCCAGAGTGGGTCACCCCAACTTGCTTCCAAGCCCAGATCCCCAACAATAGCATTGGACACTACCCGGACAACGTTTCTACTAAGTAAAACGTATAAAAGAGAACTGTTCCCTCTGTGTCTGTTTATTCTTCACATGCTGAACCCTGCTCCCCCAACGTTCTCCATTCACATAGACTGCATCCCCTACTCCTGCTCTGGGGAACACCAAGCCCTGCCCTTGGAGGGCTCACCATCTGAGCTGCCGCCTTCATCATCGTTCCCCAGAGACCTGCAGCGGTGGCTTTACTAGCCACAGACCGCGGGTGGCGTCACGGACTACTTTTATAAACTTTATTCCCCTTTTTCTTTAACCCCCATTTTATTGCCGCACCTGGGCATACAGAGCCGTGTCACACCACTGTGACATTCCCCTGCAGACTGAAGAGAGGGCCTGGTTCTGAGAACCCCTGTCCCGGGGTGTGAAACATCCATTACACAGCACATAGCAGGGACACATATATAATATTATCTCAGTACAGCAGATGTGGTATGATCAGACCATGTCCCTGTACGGTCAGACACATCCATTACACAGTACATAGCAAGGACACATATATAAGATTATCTCAGCACAGGAATGTATGATAAGACCATGTCCCTGTATGGTCAGACACATCCATTACACAGTACATACCAGGGACACATATATAAGATTACCTCAGCACAGGAGCTGTGGTATGATCAGACCATGTCCCTGTACGGTCAGACACATCCATTACACAGTACATACCAGGACACATATATAAGATTATCTCAGCACAGGAACATTTTTTAAACACTAATTGTGGAAATTATTACTATTCCAGATATAGTGATTAAAATGAAATATAAATGTAACTTTCTTTGTGGGAAAACCCCTTTAAGGTGCAATTGGGAAATACATACGCCTCGGAGTAATAAACGTTCTGCCCGGGCTTCACAATGTCATACCACGTGAGGAATCTCTTAGGAAGCAAAACTCATCTGTCCTCAGTTGCCAGGTTCTTTGGAGTGATGAAAAATGATTAGACATGGCAGTCTGAAGGACAAATTTGTGTTCAGTAGATGTAAGGAGAAAACTTCCTGCTTGAACGAAAAGAACTAACGTAAAAAGTATCAGTCAGCATGTTTTACCCAACAAACTGCTGTAAAGAGACTAGCAGACGAGACGTAGATTTCAGACATGTGGTTTTTATATTTGTACTCTTTGGCATTCCTTTACATATTACTGGGAGAGACACACAGAGCTCCCATCCAGCCTATATTACTGGGAGAGACACACAGATCTCACATCCAGCCTATATTACTGGGAGAGACACACAGAGCTCACATCCAGCCTATATTACTGGGAGACACACAGACCTCACATCCAGCCTATATTACTGTGGGAAACACAGACCTCACATCCAGCCTATATTACTGGGAGATACACACAGACCTCATATTCAGCCTATATTACTGGAGACACACAGACCTCACATCCAGCCTATATTACTGGGAGAGACACACAGAGCTCACATCCACCCTATATTACTAGGAGAGACACACATACCTCACATCCAGCCTATATTACTGGGAGAGACACACAGACCTCACATCCAGCCTATATTACTGGAGACACACAGACCTCACATCCAGCCTATATTACTGGGAGAGACACACAGAGCTCACATCCACCCTATATTACTAGGAGAGACACACATACCTCACATCCAGCCTATATTACTGGGAGAGACACACAGACCTCACATCCAGCCTTTATTACTGGGAGAAACATGTAGAACTCACATCTAGGTTATATTACAGGGAGAGACGCACAGACCTCACGCATCCAGTCTATATTACAGGGAGAGACAAATAGACCTCACATCCAGTCTATATTACTGGAGAGACACACAGACCTCACATCCAGCCTATATTACTGGGAGACATATAGATCACATCTTATTACTGGAACCACAGCCTATATTACTGGAGAGACACACAGACCTCACATCCAGCTATATTACTGGGAGAGACACACAGACCTCACATCCAGCCTATATTACTGGAGAGACACACAGACCTCACATCCAGCCTATATTACTGGGAGAGACACACAGACCTCACATCCAGCCTATATTACTGGAGAGACACACAGACCTCACATCCAGCCTATATTACTGGAGAGACACACAGACCTCACATCCAGCTTATATTACTGGGAGAGACACACAGAGCTCACATCCAGCCTATATTACTGGGAGAGACACACAGACCTCACATCCAGCTATATTACTGGGAGACACACAGAGACCTCACATCCAGCCTATATTACTGGGAAAGAACATAGACTCACATCCAGCCTATATTACTGGGAGACACACAGATCACATCCAGCTATGTTACTGGGAGACACACAGAGCTCCATCCAGCCTATATTATTGAAGCTGCCCAATGCAGGTGTGACTCTAGTTACTACATGGGTAAGTCAACAGGCAGGATAACCAAATATTCCAGCATCAAATACTAGGCGATCATGTCAAATTTCAGGGGATTGGCAGAAGTGTATTCAGGTCACTGTCCAGAGTTAGAATACCTGGATGGTAATGGATCAGAGCAGAGTGTCTAGGCAAAAAGGTAGTCACACAAAGTCAATGATCAGACAGCAAAAGATCAATTCCCAGAGAACAACTGAGCAGAAGACTAAGATTGGTAATGTTTTGGGACTGACTGCTCAGCTAAATAGCTGGGCAATCAAACTTAACAGAGCACACCTGAGAAACCCATCACCTCCATGTCCCTGATTGGACAACTGAGCTGTCACTAAACATATCAACAGCTCAGCACCCCCAGCACTAGATTTGACGACTGAGCTGTCAATCAGCATACCGACAGCTCGGCACACCCAGCATCTATGGTGCAGCAGTCACCTATTGTGTCCACGGCGAACAGGAGAGATCATGACAGCCAGCACTGCCGGGAGGAAATTAATTTTATTCCTCCTCACTTCCTTGGGCATTCATTCATTCATTGGGGTGGCACCTGAGCGTCTTCAGTCAACGCGTTGCACATATTGAATGGCGACTGTAATCACACCCTCTGGCACTGACCGACTGACAGCCGGCTCGACCCAACAATAGTGATTTTCGTATTATACAATATTGTCCGACTGCATAAAGGTATGGCGTATGCAGATTTTCATGTATCTAGTTTTGAAAATTTCTCAGATAGAACTAGGTGGAGGCTTAAATGTCTCATTATTTGGAATTCAAAGGTTATAATTAGTGATGAGCGAGCACTTTGGGTCCTGGCTACTCAAAACAAGTGATTGGACACTCGGATGGGTGCAACTCAAGTACTAAATATAATGGAAGTCAAAGGGAAACTATCATGTTTCTGGAAGATCTTCTGGGAAAGTGCTCAAGATTAATGTTGAATTTCACTATACTTGGTACTTGAGTCACATCCGTCCGAGAGTCTTATCTGCTTGTTTCGAGTAGCCAGGATCCAAGTGCTCGCTCATCACTAATTATAACCTTTGAATCCCAAATAATGAGACATTTAAGCCTCAACCCAGTCCTCAACTGGACTAAGGGGATGTCCAGCTACTGTCCGTGACAGTGGCACATGGATGAATGATGTCCGGCGCATTACACTAATCAACAAATTGGGAAACATCAGGGGAGGGGAAAATACAGCAGAAGGCCCTGCTCATGGGAAATGAGGAAGAGGTGACCTCCTGCACTCACCTGTGGCTGTGCCCTAATCTCCCTACCATCCCTATATGGGTTCTTTCAACCTGCCACCAAGCAGGATACCAAGTCCCTCGCTGGCCCTGATGTTAGCCCTCAACAGGGAAATGGCCGGTGGGAGCACTAGCCCCAACCACTGCAGTAATACCAACAAGAGGGAAGGGGAGACAGACACGGAAACAACAAGGCAACTTCACGCCTGCTGCCACACTCCTTGGCAGCAGACAGTTTGGCAGTTGTCAGCTCTCCAGAGAACCTCCTTCACCTCAGGAAGCTCGGCCAGGAATAAGTTTAAACACCAGCAAAGGGTGCTGGAACCATGTGAACATATGAAGGGGATGGGAGTGATCACAAAGTAGAAACAGAAACTGCCATTAACTCCTCAACTTCCAAAACAAAGAAACACGTTCAATATGCGGTCTCAGTACAGGAGTGAGACACAGGTGCCAAAACTGTCACAAGTCTCTAAAGTAAGAGAGACTATGTGGCAATTGCACACTGGAGCATGGTAGTGCTCGCTGATCACTAGTTGTTATGTGTATATTACATGGATTGAAATCATCCTTAAGACAGAGTGCGTATTGTTAACTGGCATTATCGGCTGGACGGTGTACGATATGTACGTATAAATATACACAATTGTGCTATACCTTGTGATGTTCTGGCAGGTGTGATGACAATTTGCTATGCTAATGCAAGTCATGCGTCAGAAATTTGGAGGGGGAAGACAAAAATAGAGTGGAGAACAGAATGTAGCATATTGTGGATGGATGTGATGATGGGTAGTCGGAGAGAAGAATGGTGAGACAATACAAGTGCTGTTGGCACCAACGATGAAGTGATGCCACGAATGTCTTGCCTTAAACCGGAAAGTCGCTAAGCTCCATACCGTATTGTGGAATAGCGATTATCGTCTGCCCAGGGGAAGGATTACGTGACTTACGGTACAGTATGAAGATGACCGTAAGTCATATGTTACAGGGCTCGATAACGACAGACAAAGTCATGTTCCCCGTAGACGTGGCGGCAGCCAGTGATGTTCTACGCGACTGAAATAATGTGAAGGACTAGTAAAATAATACTGTGCTGGGAATTGGCACAAATGGCCCAGGTCACCCTTTCAGGGGTTAAATAACATTTTGAGAGGGCGCAGCAATGCTCTGTAAGGCCGGGCAGGCAGACAATGGAACTAAGTCATTATTTGAATGGCTTTTGAGAAATAGCGGTTTTGTTTAGCTCGGCGAGGATCTGTCAGCTTAGGGGTTTAGCGATGATCTGTGTGACTCTTCTTCTGGAAGATTGGTGAAAGAAGAACAGAGTTTTTTTCCGCCTTTCTATGAAAATATAATATTTAGCAAAATCATAAGCCAGTGGCTGGCTATTATTTTCCACGCGATAATGCTGCTCACCCAGTGAAAATATAGAACAACCTACAACCCCGTGTTCCATCGGTTAAAGACATTTCTTGTGTATTATCCAAGAATGTTCCCACCAGTTACAACAATGCGAAACCCAACCAAATAAATAAGATGTCACAAATGTACCATCCTCCCGCCAATAATGAACAGCCAGGCAATGTAGTGTTTTTAACCAATTGGTACTATTATCTAATAACACTGGACAGAGCCTTATTAATGTACCCAAAGAGGTGGGAGATGAAAATATCCTCTTCCGAACTCACTCTCCGATCAACTGTTTCTTCAGGCTCAGATAAAATGTGAGCGCTGCTGCCGATCGGCATACAATGATTGGCTGCAGTGCTCACTGTGACGTCTGTCAGAGGCTACAGGTATAAACCGGCTATCTCTGACAGACTAGGAACAAACCGCTTCTTTAGGCAGTACCCCGAGGAAACCTGACACCCTTTAACCCCTATACAGGAGTCTGGATTTACAACAGGGTCCAGGAGATTGCCGCCTGTGAAAGGGCTGCAGAGACATGAGTAGGAGCCAAGCAGGATCCAAAGCCGGTGTTACGATGGTCTCTCTTACTTTGGAGACTTGTTACAGTTTTGGGTCCTCTGTCTCACTTCTTTCCTTTGGCAGTTGAGAAGTTAATGTCAGTTTATGATGCTAGAAAGCTAGCTAGTTCTTGTCCAGGTGTGGCTACTTTGTAATCACTCCCATCCCTGTTAAATGGTCACGTGGTTCCAGCATCTTTTGCTGGTGATTGAACTTATTCCTGGCCAATCTTCCTGAGGTGAAGCAGGTTCTCTGGAGAGCTGACTACTAAACTATAACAAATTGTGGGGTATTGGTTTGTCTTTTGGACCAAAACACGTAAGCTTGCGAGCCCCTACACGGCTCCCCACGGATCACAAGTCCTATCCACTAAATTCTTATCTCAAGTGAGCAAAGGACAAAATAGAAAATAAATTCTCTTACCACAGCAAATTCTGGTCAGACGACCATTACACTCAGTGCTGTATTCAGCTTTGCCCAGGTTTTAACTGAAGGCATTATGAATGCAAGACACCAGCCCCAATCACTAACAACCTCCTTTCACACAGAGGGAGTGACCACTGGTTGTCCTGCACTCACAATGGGCTCCATATAGGGCGCAGTTCACACAGGCCTGCACAGTGTATGCCCAGCCTCTTACATTAGCCCCCATTTCAGTAGGCGGGCTGTTGTGGCATTCAACACCGCTACCTGCGCCGGAACAAACGCACCCATACGGCCCAGCTACACACAGCAACAAAAGAGTGCAATAAAAAGCCACATATGACAGAAAACTGACATTGTGGAAATTTAGTTAGTTTTAAACTGTAACAAATTGTGGGGTATTGGTTTGTCTTTTGTTGCTGTGTGTAGCTGGGCCGTATGGGTGCGTTTGTTCCGGCGCAGGTAGCGGTGTTGAATGCCACAACAGCCGCCCTACTGAAATGGGGGCTAATGTAAGAGGCTGGGCATACACTGTGCAGGCCTGTGTGAACTGCGCCCTATATGGAGCCCATTGTGTGTGCAGGACAACCAGTGGTCACTCCCTCTGTGTGAAAGGAGGTTGTTAGTGATTGGGGCTGGTGTCTTGCATTCATAATGACTTCAGTTAAAACCTGGGCAAAGCTGCATACAGCACTGAGTGTAATGGTCGTCTGACCAGAATTTGCTGTGGTAAGAGCTGACTACTACCAAGCTATCTGCTGCCAAAGAGCATGGCATCAGGTGTGAAGCTGCCTTGTTATTCCCTTGTCTGTCTCCCCTTCCCTCTTGTTATTATTGCAGTGGTTGGGACTAGTGCTCCCATTGGCCATTTCCCTATTGAGGGCTAACAACAGGGCCAGCGAGGGACAGGTATCCTGCTCGGCGACGGGTTGAAAGAACCTGTATAGGGACGTAGGGAGATCAGGGCAGAGCAACAGGTGAGTGGAGGAGGTCACCTCTTCTGTGTTCCCTATGAGCAGGGCCCTCTGCTGTATTTGTCCTTTCCCCAGTGGATATCGTTGGTATGTATGCCACTGTTATGCATGGTAGCTGGACACCCACCTTAGTCCAGCATGACAGCCGGGAGGTCAGGAAAAAGACAAAATCAGGATCCGATAGCTAAGCCCCAGAGCCAGGTCAAACCAAAATGGCAGAAAGATACATAATCGTGAGGCAGAAGAAGCATCCAAAAACAGGTTGAGGTAACATAGCAAATCTCTATTCAAGACAGAAGACTAGCCAGGGGAACCAAAAGCTATTTCTGGCAGCTTCCAGCAACAAGCTGAAGTTGGTGGAAAGAACCTACCCTGTATTGACTGGCGACTGAACAGAATATGATCGGAGGAGCTAAAAAGAGAATGATCACATTTCCACATTAATTTTCTAATCTTGGGGAATTCCATTAGGATAAGTAAATTATTAGGTTTTTTTCTGCATTATAGTTCATAACAGAAACAGATAACGGATTTACAGAAAAGATCATTACATAGGGCAAAGTTAGCATAAATGATGAATGGAGCAGTATTTAGGGTGTTTTTTTATCCTGGTCTTTGCTTTTTTCTTCATTCCCAACAAATCACTTACTTTTCACGTTGACGCTCCACTTTTCACATTCTTATGACTAAACTGAGAAGTGTTACATTGCGCGACGTCCCTGCGCCTGCACGGTGCTGTCACCAATCCCATCTGACTGAACAATTAGGAAGAAAACAAGGAGATACAGGATGAAGTGACATTCTATCTTCTCACTGTGATGACAGCTTAATATAATCCTCCAGTTAGACAATTAACATTGGACAAGATGTCGAAATAATTGTTCTGATAACGGTTTTATCTCATCTACAAAGCTAGAAAAGCCATAGCAGGAGTCAGAAGAAGAGAAGTCTTCTGGCACGCGGGAGAAATCGGAGGTTGTGACCGGCACTGGCCATAACCAGTGACGGTCACAACCACCACTTAAGCACACCAACAGCTGCTGCACCAATCCACCGCTGTACAGGGATATCAAAGAATAAAGTAGGGATCCACCATATGCGCTGCCGGACAATGACACGGTAATGGTGTTTTTTTCTTTCCCGGACACTTTATTAAGCCTACGCGTTTCGTGACCCTCTGAGCACTTCCTTAGGGCATACAAATCCTATGATGTTTGTCATTGTCTGCCAGCGCACATGGTGGATCCCTACTTTATCCTTTGATATCCCTGTTCATCGGTGGATCAGTGCAACAGCCATTTGTTTGATTAAGTGGTGGTTGTGACCGGCTCACAACCTGATCTGGTGGCCCCAGTAATCTCACTGTCGTTACTTAGTGCACCAGTGGATAAGACCCTAATGGAGCTTCTTCTTTTTTTATAGTTTCACTGGCCATAACCGTAAAAGCTGGTGCCAGACTTCTCTATGTTCCTTGTAAAGGTTTGGCTTACAATGGTCTACATGCACTTGATTTCTTGCCATCTCAACTATAAGTGCATTTAGACAAGCTGGGAATTAGTAAAGGCACATTCATAACCTAGGATGGTCATTCGTTAAGTCATTGAGGGAAGATATGTTTCAATAAGGTCTTAACCTCAGTGATGTCAACCTGGTAGCATGCTCTAGTATCTTTGATACTGAGAAGGCTAATTGGCCATAATAAGGGCCAGGTTCGTGAACAACTAAAGAGTTGGGTGAGACAGCTGTTCACATATCTCCACCCTAGCGTGTGTTCCACGAGGTAAAATGAAAGTTTTTGGATTCACTCAATAAGGCTGTGGTCACAGTTGCCATGCGTTTTTTTTAGTGATTTAACAAAACTCATGCTTTTTTTCATGTCAGCATGAGTTTTGTAAGGTGTGTGATGGCTCCCTGCGTTTTTGGCTGCGTTTTTGAATCTGCACCTAAAAATAGTGCTTGTAGTATTTTTTTGTGCGTTTTGAAAAACGCATGCGTTTTTGTAGAAAACGCATGCGTTTTTATAACATGGGTTCCTATGGGAAACGCATGCAAAAACGCATGTACAATTAGTACCTTTTAGTGCCATTCAAAACGCATGCGTTTCCATAGGAGCCCATGTTAAAAAAACGCATGCGTTTCCGGAAACGCATGCGTTTTTTTAACATGGGCTCCTATGGGAAACGCATGCGTTTTTGAATGGCACTAATTGTACATGCGTTTTTGCATGCGTTTTCCATAAGGCCCCTTATTAAAAAACGCATGCGTTTTTGGATATGCTCCAAAAACGCATGGACAGTCACACATGCTTTTTGGCTATTAGGGCATGCGTTTTTTAACATGGGGGCCTATGGGTGCGTTTTTTACATGCGTTTTTGAAAACGCAGGTCTCCAAAAATGCATGTGAAAAATGCAACTGTGACCCCAGCCTAAAAGAAAGAAGATCTTGATTGATAAAGACCCATCCAGGGTCGAAATGTTGATGTATATGGCAGACTAAGCTAAGTCTTTGGTGCCCTTCTTCATTGCAGTTGGGTGCTGCCTAGATGTTCTTTCTTTTACGTGTATATGCTCCAGGTAGACCTCTGGAAAAATGATGTGTGCCCTTCTGGGTATGTATACCTGATTCCATCCTGAAAAGGTGTTTCTTTTGGATTCACTCAGTGTCTGTGTATGTAGGTGAACAGACAGACCTCCAGAGCTGTGTTCATGCTGAAGGAGCTGTACCTTTTTTTCCTGAGCTGGTGGACACTCGCAGTTCTATAGACTGTTGATAGCTGTTTCATTTTCCTTTATGCCGGAAAGGCTGTGTTAGGCTACGTTCACATGTCCAGTTTTTTTTCACATCAGTTTTTGTAAATCTAAACCAGCAGTGGGTGATAAATACAGAAGTGGTGACGTGTTTCTATTACAGTTTTCCTCTGATTGTTCCACTCCTGGTATTGGCCACAAATACTGATGTAAAATACTGACCAAATACTGAACATGTGCACATGGCCTAATAGCAAGACGTCACCATTTCTGTATTCATCATCCAATCCTTTTATGGCTTACCAAAACTGATGTGAACACTGAACATGTGGACGTAGCCTCAGTTTGTTTTACCTTTCTCCTGGATTATGAAGTCTTAATAAACCAGTGAGAGTTTTATACGGAAACCATTCCCGTGTCTACCTCGTTATTCAGGCAAAGGAGCCAAATCCTTACAGTCTCTTTCACGATTATCAGCCCTTGTAACATGCCAATGACTAGGCAAAATGCTTCTTCATCTGGTGAATGGGATGTACGTCAACATAAACATTATTGGCAGCACATCGTCCTGTGTATATAGAGGATATGCTGTTGATTATATGATACTGTATAGGGACAGATCAATCATAGTCATGTTCTGTTCCATCAGCCAATCTCCGACACGCTTGTATGTATTCGATCATCGTTGACCAAGATCGGCTCACTGCTGAATGCACCTTAACACTCTTAGGTAAACTCTTTCTATCTCTCTCAGTATTACATTAAAGTGAATGTCAGCTGATTTTTGTTACTCCTCATCTGAGATCAGCATGACATAGGCAAAGAGACTTTGAAACCAATGATGTATAACTTAGTTTACTGGGTGCAGCAGTTCTGACACAATCAAAGTCTTTAGATTTAGCTGTGCAGCAGAGCTGAGAAAGTTGCCCCTGCCCACACTAGGCTCTGTATATACAATGTCTATAGACAGAGAGCTGCCCCCACCCACACCAGGCTCTGAATATATAATGTCTATAGACAGTGAACTGCCCCCGCCCACACCAGGCTCTGTATGTACAATGTCTATAGACAGAGAGCTGCCCATGCATACACCAGGCTCTGAATATACATTGTTTATAGACTGTGAGCTGCCCCCGCCCACACCATGCTCTGTATGTACAATGTCTATAGTCAGAGAACTGCCCCGGCCAACACCAGGCTCTGTATGTACACTGTCTATAAACATAGAGCTGCCCCGGCCCACACTAGGCTCTGTATGTACAATGTCTATAGAGAGAGAGCTGCCCAGGCCCACACCAGGCTCTGTATGTACAATGTCTATAGACAGAGAGCTGCTCACACCAAGTTCTGTATGTACAATGTCTATAAACAGAGAGCTGCCCCCATCCACACCAGGCTCTGAATATACAATGTCTATAGACAGTGAGCTGCCCCCGCCCACACCAGGCTCTGTATGTACAATGTCTATAGACAGAGAACTGCCCCATCCCACTCCAGGCTCTTTATGTACAATGTCTATAGACAGAGAGCTGCCCCAGCCCACAACAAGCTCTGTATGTACAATGTCTATAGAGAGAGAGCTGCCCAGGCCCACACCAGGCTCTGTAATGTACAATGTTTATTGACAGAGCTGCCCCAATACACACCAGGCTCTGTATGTACAATGTCTATAAATAGTGAGCTGCCCCACCCACACCAGGCTTAGTATATACAATATCTATAGACAGAGAGCTGCCCCGCTCACACCAGGCTCTGTATGTACAATGTTAATAGACAGAGAGCTTTCCCCACTCACACCAGGCTCTGTATGTACAATGTCTATAGACAGTGAGTTGCCCCCACCCACCCTAGGCTCTCTATGTTCATTTCTATAGACAATGAGTTCATAATCACAGAAAGGGGGGTGTCAGACTTGGGCTCATGCACAGCCAAGTCTGAGAAATGATAAGCTACTGGTGTTAAAACAAACTTTCCAGGTAAGTAACATCACACAGTGTAATAAGAGATGCATGGCTGCTGAGAACGCTTCCCCCGCCCACAGCAGATTCTGTATATGTTCATTGTTTATAGACAGTGAGCTGCTAATCACAAGAGGTGATGGAGTCAGAAAACGTGGCACAAGCCAGATAGTCATAGCAATGATAATGTGATAGTGATAAAACAGTCAGTTTAACTTAACAACTGCCACAACATTAGGTGGCATGTAACACAACATTGAATTCTGTGTTTAAATCCCTACAGCATGCTGCTCTCTGATTACATAGAAAAAAGTTGCTGACAGATTCCCTTTAATTGTGTATTTAGAGGGGCTAATTTTGGCTTGTTAATGTGCGTCAGTTGATTATGTACAAGTCCATCAGCGCTCATTTATCAGCCTGTTTACACAAGTCGATGAGCTCTAATGGGAGCAGAATGATGGTTCCGTCCCAACGCATCCTGTAGTCAGCAGCACATCTGACATTATGACATTACGATGTCACGTGAGCCCTGCGTCCAATCACCACCGTCTTCCATCTCCACGCCTTCAGACAAGGGAGCAATCAACAGGAAGTGCAGCGCTATGTCGGAAGAAGAGGAGAAGGAAGATGGCAGTGATTGGACGTGTGGCCCTTGTGACATAATGATGTCACTTGAGCCCCGAGCCGCAATCACTGACAACGCTAGAGCGGCGGTAGCACCAGAGGTGAGTATAGGCTCTATTATTATAACTGGGGGAAACAAGTGAATTCAGTGGGGATTCTCCTAGTAGTGGACAATCCCTTTAAGCTATCAAAGTAATATTTTATAGAGTTCAACTACTTGTTTAAAATTATATAATTTCATGATAATATCCTGATGAATGGGGTTTTTGCAACATCACAATGGATGTTCTTAGACATATGACATCTACAGTTAATGTCATTTCATTGGGGTGGACTGACTCTTCTTCAAAGGAATCTGTCACCATGTTTTTTCCACCTAATCTGAGACCAGCATCTTATAGGGACAGAAACCCTGATTCCATCGATGTTCCACTGATTGGGCTGCTTGCTGTAGTTTTTGTAATTTTTTTTTTTTTTTTTTGCTTGCTGTAGTTGTAATAAGCTGTTTGCATTTTCATTTCCAGAGAAGCATTGCAAGATTACTAAGTCTCCTCGTACGGTCATGTCACTCTCCACAAGAAGAAAACTTACCCACCAAGATAAGCAACCACCGTCAAAACAAGAATGTTTTCATGTCTTCTCCAATTACTATCAGAGAACAATTTATTCCCAGGAGACGATTTACCAGGTACAAGGTACAGACGCTTATTAAGAATGATGAGTAATCGGCCATTTATTTGTCAGCACGTCAATTCATAAGAGTCTGAGGACACAAATCAAGAGTTCAGACCAAACGCCAGAGTGATGAAGGACTGTGATGCCAGTGACCAGGACCACGGAACGATTGTTGGACCCAGACGGTGATGTGAGAACTTGTCAAATAACTAATCTACAATGTCCCAGTGTGAAGGCCTCAAACGTTTACACTCGAAGGAGCACGGTCCAAGTATTTCTCAAGATGGACGAGTTTCTGGAGTTAAAAATTTCTTAAAATGACAGAGGTCAAAGATGAATGACAAGGTTTGGAGAAGATGACAAACATCTGCGTAGAACAACACATTTGTTTCCATTGTGAAATCCGGAGTAATGAAATCCCAAAAAAATACTGTTCAACAAGTCCTTTAATAATGCAGCAGCTAATTTACCAGAAACCTGTAAAAGCTGCGAGTGATGTCGGGGTTTGCTGTGGGCACCATGGGCAAGCGCTGTGATAGGTCCATCCCGATGTAACAGGCCAGATTAACCCCCCTGCCCAGACTATACGCTAGGTATGAATTGGCCTAGACTAGATTATGCTCCTTTTTGGGATCAGGATCAGACACCAAGAGTATGGATGAGCGAACTGAACTAATGTTGGGTGTTCGTACTGGAATGCAGATTTTACAAAAAATTTCAGTGTTGTGGTTTGGAGTTCGGGTGTTTTATGTATACAAACCACTGCAGTGAGCATCGCTTTGCTTGGGTATGCTCAGGCACATTCGGTGCTCACTGTCTCGGGTACACTTGATGCTCGCTGTGCTCAGGTGCATTCAGTGCTCACTGTACTCGGTACACTTGGTGCTTGCTGTGCTCGAGTACACTTGGTGCTTGCTGTGCTCGAGTACACTTGGTGCTTGCTGTGCTCGAGTACACTTGGTGCTTGCTGTGCTCGAGTACACTTGGTGCTTGCTGTGCTCGACTACACTGGTGCTTGCTGTGCTCATGTACACTTGGTGCTTGCTGTACTCGAGTAACTCGGTGCTTGCTGTACTCGAGTACACTCGGTGTTGCTGTACTCGATATAGCTCGGTGCTTGCTGTGCTCGGGTACTTCAGTGGTCGCTGTGCTCAATACACTTCAGTGCTGCTATTCTGGGTGCACTTGGTGCTCGGGTACATTGGTGCTCGCTGTGCTCGGGTACACTTGGTGCTCGCTGTGCTCGGGTACACTCGGTGCTCGGCCCAGTGCAAGCTGCTTGCAGTATTTGAATGACTGCACTGGGGATAAAATCTTGGCTATCGGATGTAGTGTATACAAAACAAATGGCAAAACCCACAAACACACCCTACCCTGCTAGTGCTTTCTTGATGGCAAGTTGCATGTAGGGGAGAGCATAACTGCCAAATCAGTGACTTCCAATGAGATTCAGGTCAAGTTTGGGTCTACAACAGAGCTTTATAAAAAGTCCAGATGAACCCACAGAACCCAAACATCTGTGGATCAGTTAATCTATAAGCAAGAGAGCGCATTGTGGACTAAATGAATAGATGAATACATAGTCAAATCACAGTCCAGGGTCAGAACAACAGGAGGATAGCGGACCAAAGCAAAGGGACAAGGCAAACGGATGGTCAGACGAGGTCCCAGGTCTGGCAGCAATAGAAGGTAACAGAGCACAGATGGTGAGAGCCAATATCTACCAATGAGCAAAATTCTACGACTGGCAGACATGTGGGACTATCTGCTCAGCTAAGTAGCTGGGCAATCATTCAGAACAGGGAACACCTGATTAAGCCCATCACCTTCCAGTCTCAGATTGGACGGCCGAGATGACAATCAACACACCGATAGCTCAGCACACGCAGCACTCAACTGGTCGACTCAACTGTCACAAAACTGACAGCTCAGCACGCCCCAGCACTAGATTGGACGACTGAGCTGTCACTCACCAAACTGACAATTGAGCACGGCCCTGATTCCATAGTGCAGCAAACTGTTCCTCATTGTGCCAAAGACACATTGAGCGGAGGAATCATGACGTGTACTATTTGTATGGTCAATTATGTACTTGTACAAGTTAATCATATTCCCACTTAGACATCTCTTCTCAAGACGAAATAAATTGAATTACTTTACTCTTTCCTAATAACTAAGATCCTACATGCCGCTTTGTAGTTTTGTGCTTCTCTAACTCCTTTCTATGAACTGAACTCCATATTCCAAATGGGCTCTTTAGATGTAGTCTTCCATCCCTATCACTTGAGTCTATGCCTTTTAACACTTGACACTATCCTGCTGGCATTAGAGGCCACTGATTGATATTTCATGCTGTTATTTAGCCTGTGATCTACAAGTATACCCAGATCCTCCTAGACAAGTGACTCTCCTAGTTTCTCTCCCCTTTGAACATATGACGTCAGCATATTATTAGCGTCCAGGTTCATAACTTTACATTGGAACCTCAGAGAAGGATTTTGATGCAGATTCTGCTCCAAAACCCACATCATAAAAAAAGCTTCAAATACCCTTTGAATAAAGGTCTATTGATTTCAATGGAAAATGCACAAGCAAAAGAAAAAAACAGAATGAAAGCATTTTCTCAGTGAAATCAATAGGAGGTTTATTCAAAGAGTGTTTGAAATGCTTTTTTGATGTCAAATTTAGAGCAAAATCCTAGTAAAAATCTGTGTAAACAGAGGGTAAGGATGGATATTGGAGAAATGTTGCGCATGCGGCTGCCTAATAAATTAACATAGGTTCACGAAAGGTGAAAGCTTTGCCTTCTACTTACATATGCAATTGTTACAATAAATGATTCGCTGGCAGGATCTCTTTTATCTGTGTCTGGGGTGAACACATATTTTTTTTTTATTGCCGCACAGAAAAATTGAAGAGCTGTTTCCCATCACCTAAACCTAACTAAGTGATTAGTTATCAAGCGATGCAGTGGCTGCAGCTGCGCTTACAAAGTGGATTGGTGCGCCTCCGAAACCTGTCCGCACGGATGAAAAGCTATTCTGTTGGCTTTCTAGCTAGCTTGTAAGATTAAAGTTGGCCACACTTAAGACCGTTCATGCTTTGGTTGCGATGTATCGCACATATTTACATATCTCCCCGTAAATACATTCCTTCGCACATTTGGGACTCGCCGGAGCTATCCTTGTAAGTCTTCCATTTTCCCATTTATCCTCTTGTTGTGTCAACATAGAACGTTGAACGTTAATATTGTGTCGGGTGAATTCTGCCAGAGAACAGACCTAATTCTGTAGAAGTCTGTAACGAAAAGCTCCTCTTAGCAAATTCTCTGCATATAAAATGAATCGTACCCCCCCCCCTCCTCCTCCTCCCCCGGTTTGATGATGATCAATACAAAAAGGCTCCTTTTAATGTCAAAGTGGCAAAACAAATCTTATTGATCAATATTCCTTACAATCATGTAACATAAACGAATAGAATGCACCCTTTGCAACATTATAGCCTCGAGGATGTGCAGATACTAGGTCATTTTTGACATTGAACACTGTCAGGATTGCACTCTATTGCCTAATCGAGCTGGCGGGGCATGTGATTGTCAGGATGGGATTTGCACAGATGCGGTCATGTGTCGATTAGCTTCTCATCCAGTGAGCACAACCATGCAAATTGTATGCTTGCAGTCACAAGACTGGCTGAATGTGCAGGAAACAGTGCATTCCTGACAGTGTGCACATGGCACACAGTCAGGATTCAGCAAACCTGGAATCTAACGGAATCTATCACCAGGTATGTGTCAAATCACCTCAAAGCAGCATAATGTAGGCCTGATGAATGACAGAGAAACTGTCCTAAATGAGTTGCCTGCAGCAGCACGTGCACTCACCATATACCATCTCCTTGTGTTTTACCCCGTAACGTTATTGGAACACCGACTTTATCAAAATAAATTGCATTGATTTAACATCGGAAGCTTGACCACTCATCTGTCTTCTCACTATAGAGAAAGGGACCCTGCTTCCAGCGATGTGTCACTTACTGAGCTGCTCAGTGTAGTTTTGATAAAATCAATGCTTAATCATCTGGGAATTATCATTAGAGTGCTACTGAAGTAGTCCAGCACATTCAAAAAGACAGCAAGCAGCTCAGTAAGTGACACATCACTGGAATCAGGGTCTCTGTCTCTACATTATGCTGCTCTCAGATGGAATGGCAAAATCCTGTTGACAGATTCCCTTTAAAGAGGTTTTCCTATTGCTTTGAAAATGTTTGCCAAAAATGTAGAAAAATGTGAATGGCTCAAAGTTATCTCCTAGGGCCATGTTTTGCAAAGCCTCTATTACAGTTTTCCTCACAAGGGCGCCATCGCTTCGACTAGGAGAAGGTGCAGCTTCCCTGACTCGGCCGGCTTTGGTCAGGAGTGTTATCTGCTACTGCTGCTGCTGTTGCTGCTGATGTATCTGTTGCTGTTGCAGCTGGAACCGTTGTATCAGGAGTTTATTAATCTTCTGCTCTGCTTGCTGTTGCTTTACACTGGCCTGGACTAGCTGTTCAGTTATCTCCTCCATGGCTTCAAAACATGTTTTAACAGCCGATTTTGCCTTCATCCAGGACATACAGTCTCTATACGGCAGTCACTTGTGGTTCTTGGGATTTTTGCCCACACTTCAACTCTAATTGTAGGGATTCCACTTTTTGGCCGAGGTTGAGGTAGCCAGAGGTGGCAACGTTCTTAGTCAAATTGGGCGATTTATTTTGCTTTATTAATATTCACAGGAACGTAAAACAGCCTTTAACCAGCACCATAGCAGAATCTAAAGGAAAACAAAGCAATTACCATATCCTAGAAAAACAGGTTTGCACTTGGTCCAGTGCTGACACACACCAGAGATGATTCTTCATCTACTCTGACATTAAATGAGGCAGGTGAACTGCCTTTTATAGCCCGTTCCAAATCCTGGAACTGCAGAAGGCAATGACCAGTCCCGCACAAGCTCTAGCGGCGATCTGGGTTTCAGTAATAGCCGCCAGAGCTAATGTGGGACAGGCTGTTCCTAAAACCCAGACCTAAAATACAGGCCCATGTAAAACCCATCTCAGCACTATACATGATGGAACCTACTTTTCCAGGTCCTACATCACCAAGCCTTTTTTCCATTTCGTTGACACATACCTCCCATCCAGGACCTGCTGCCACCTTACTATATTTACTATATATATATATATATATATATATATATATATATATATACTAGCTGTGAGCCCGATGCAAATGCATCGGGTGTCTAGAATGTGCATTAATTTGATTATAGTAGTTATAGCTGGTGTGAGGACTTTTCGGGGGGGTGTGAATAGTTTTTGGGGGGTCACATACTTTTTTGGGTGGGTCACATAGTTTTTTGGGGGGTGACATACTTTTTTGGGGGGGTCCAATATTTTTTTTGGGGGGTGACATAATTTTTTTGGGGGGTCACATCATTTTTTTGGGGGGTGACATATTTTTTTGGGGGGGGTCACATACTTTTTTGGGGGTGTCAGATAATTTTTTTGGGGGTCACATACTTTTTTTGGGGGGGTCCAATACTTTTGGGGGGGGTCCAATACTTATATTTTAATAAATTAATGTAATTAATATCTTAATGTAATTTTTTTTTTTTTTTTTTTTTTTATTATTATTTTTTATTTTATTATTTATTTTTATAATTTTTTTTACGATTATTATTATTAAATTTATTTATTATTTTGTATTTTAAGTGATTTTTTTTGTATTAAAATTATGTTATTTTATTAAAAAACCGCATCTGCGGTATGTTTGCGGTAATCCCCATACAAAGTATAGGGGGACTTGCGGCAGGTGCGGCAAAACCGCACTTGCCGCACCTGCCGCAAGTCCCCCTATACTTTCTATGGGGATTTTTGGGGGGGTTACATAATTTTTTTGGGGGGGTCCAATACTTTTGGGGGGGTCCAATACTTATATTTAAATAAATTAATGTAATTAATATCTTATGTATTTTTTATTATTTTTATTTTTTTTTTTTTTTTTTTTTTATATTATTATTTTTTTTTATTATTATTTTAAATTTTTTATTATTTATTAAATTTAGTATTTTTTTGTATTTAAATGATGTTTTGTATTTTATTATTTATAAAAACCGCATCTGCGGTACGTTTGCGGTAATCCCCATACAAAGTATAGGGGGACTTGCGGCAGGTGCGGCAAAACCGCACTTGCCGCACCTGCCGCAAGTCCCCCTATACTTTCTATGGGATTTTTGGGGGGGTTACATAATTTTTTTGGGGGGGTCCAATACTTTTGGGGGGGTCCAATACTTATATTTTAATAAATTAATGTAATTAATATCTTAATGTAATTAATTTTTTTTTTTTTTTTTATTATTATTTTATTTTATTATTTATTTTGATTATTTTTTTTACGATTATTATTATTAAATTTATTTATTATTTTGTATTTTTTTTTAATTAAAATTATGTTATTTTATTAAAAAACCGCATCTGCGGTGCGGTTATCCCCATAGAAAGTATAGGGGGACTTGCGGCAGGTGCGGCAAAACCGCACTTGCCGCACCTGCCGCAAGTCCCCCTATACTTTCTATGGGGATTACCGCAACCGCGCCGCAACTGGCACTTGCGGCGCAATTGCGGTAATCCTTATGGGTTTGACCGCAACTGCGCCGCAAGTGCTCGCACTCAGCCAGCGACTCGCAATGCGGCGCGGTTGCGGTAATCCTTATGGGTTTTACCGCAACCGCGCCGCAAGTGCTCGCACTCAGCCAGCGACTCGCAATGCGGCGCGGTTGCGGTAATCCTTATGGGTTTTACCGCAACCGCGCCGCAAGTGCTCGCACTCAGCCAGCGACTCGCAATGCGGCGCGGTTGCGGTAATCCTTATGGGTTTTACCGCAACCGCGCCGCAAGTGCTCGCACTGAGCCAGCGAGTTAATATGCGGCGCGGTTGCGGTAATCCACAGGGCAATGGGGCACAGGGGCACAGAGGCACAGGGGCACAGGGGCACAGGGGCACAGGGGCACAGAGGCACAGGGGCACAGAGGCACAGGGGCACAGAGGCACAGGGGCACAGGGGCACAGAGGCACAGAGGCACAGGGGCACAGGGGCACAGAGGCACAGGGGCACAGAGGCACAGGGGCACAGGGGCACAGAGGCACAGGGGCACAGGGGCACAGGGGCACAGGGGCACAGAGGCACAGGGGCACAGGGGCACAGAGGCACAGGGGCACAGGGGCACTGGGGCACAGGGGCACAGGGGCACAGGGGCACAGAGGCACAGGGGCACAGGGGATGGCGGGGGTGACAGGGGCACAGGGGCACTTGGGCACAGGGGCATTGGGGCACAGGGGCACAGGCTCCGGAGCACTGTATCAGCATGTGCTGACAGCAGCTGCTTCGGAGCGGGAGGCACAGGGGCACTGAGGCACAGGGGATGGCGGGGGTGACAGGGGCACAGGGGCACTTGGGCACAGGGGCATTGGGGCACAGGGGCACAGGTTCGGAGCGGGAGGCAGAGGGGCACACTGAGGCACTGAGGCACAGGGGCACAGGGCGGCTGAGGTAGCGACTCGCAATGGCCTCGCGGCCATTGCTCGCGCTACCTCAGCGGTACATCGCTAAATTTGTGGCCGAGCCTCTGGTTCTATTTTCGGCCACCGACTCGCAATGGCCGCTTCGCGGCCATTGCTCGTGCGTGGTGACGTCAGCGGCTCGCAATGGCCGCTACGCGGCCAATGCTTCGCCGTGATGACGTCACAGAGTGTGACATATCCACGGCACGTTGTCGGGGTCCGACACGAAAACGTCTTAGGCAATTATATAGTAGATATATATAAATATTATCAAGCTGGTAACTCGCACACATTTGTAGTGCTGGTGTACTCATCACACTGCTCCAATCGATTGCAGCCCACCAGTCCTGCTGTTTCCACCTGCCTATAGGGAGGCACGACCAGATCCTGCAGGAGTTTTACCCTGCTGCCTCTTGCAGTGTTTCCCTTTCCTGTCCTATACCCAAGCAGCAGGGATTGATCAAGCAGCCACTCCCACCATTCCTTGCTGCATCTTGGTTCCTAGTGACTCCCTGTCTTTAGTGTTCCGTCTAGGTGTTTGCTTATATCATCTATCCAGTTTTTGACCCGGCTTTCCCCTCATTTTTATCTGATTTCTCCACTCCTGACCTCAGCTCTGCATCCTGAACCAGTGCTGCCCATCCCGACCTTAAACTGGTTGACTACACCTCGGCCTGTTCTCTCTGTACCTCACCCTCCTGCCTTGACCCATTGGTCAGCATACTGCAGGTCCAGAGACTGCCCTACAAGTGGTGCCTGGTGACTACCTGCTGCCCAGCCTATCCTCACCATCTTAGGCTCTAATGAGTACCAAGTAGTCACTTGGGGTAATCCTGGGCCATGGCAGATTGGGTCCACATCCACCATCCATCACATATGTTGAACAATGCCTCAAAATAAAGAAACTGAACAGTATATGTTCAGCTGTAAAAAGCAAGCCCTCCTATGGCTACATTAATAAAAAATAGAAATGACTTTTGGAATGCAGCAATAAAAAACAACAAAAAAAAATAATTAGTCCTTGGTGGCTAAAATAGGACATTTTTCAGGATTTTACTTTGATGACTCATCGTCGGGACAGGCCATAAATCTGTGAATGAAGGAGATCTGACCCCTGGATCATCAGAAAGAACTAGTTCTATTGTAAGCTGAAATCCCTTAGCAAATGTCTCATATTACAGATAAGCCACTGGAATTTCGAATATTTTTTTTGCGTATGAACACCTTTTGTTTTTTTTTTGTTGTTTATTCATAATTTCTGAAATAATAAATATTTGTTTCATTCACATTGATTCATGACTTGGACAGGTTGTCAGAAATGAAATGTATTAAGTGACCCGTCAAGATTTTCATGTTGGGAAATTCTACTAACTGATTTAATAGAAAAAAAGATTTGATTAAATGAGTTATTTCAGCCATAATTGATATTAATACCAAGTTACAATTTTTGTGGATGTGTTAGTTGGAACATCAAAACTATACCGCTCTCCTTAACTATCTATTTTCCAAATCAATAATGATAACAGGTGTCCGAGGACCATACTTGACTCGGGTGCGAGTATGGGAGAATTCTAAGTTTACTAGGAAGCACATAAAGTAATACAGACAATTCTAGGGGTGGTAAACCCAGAATAAGATCATTCATTAATTGGTTACATCATTCGGTTATTATTGACCCATCACATCCCTTCATTATCAGGTTAAATGAAACATCAACCCTTGTTACCAAAACATGCTAAACATTGGCTACACTCCCAGACCCTGTAACCTTCACCGTTTGTCTACATACAGTCTATAACTCACAGTAAACATTACTTGATATGAAAACACTACTTATTCTTCTTAAAGGCAATTATTAAAGGGATACATATATGCTAGATATGCAGTACAATACAGGATACCAGCACATTGGTAAATCTTTGGATATTTTCATATATTCATTTCCATAACACAATAAGTATTCCTAAGATTTTTTTACGTCACGTCTCAGGATGGAACACGGATTTCAAATTCACAAATTCTTCTCAACCTAGAAATTGATTTTCACTTTATTGTCTTTGCTTAATGAACTAGCAACTGTTTTGGGAAGTTTTATTAAAAAAGATTTTCTTAAAACACCCAAGATGTGCTCCGTAGAGTTATAATATCTCAAGTAGATTGTCTAAAGATGAGATACTAATTACTCAGCTTGGTGAGTTGTGCGAAGGGCACCAGCAATGATAGTAGGAATATGGTAGAGCAGCTTCGGTGCCTGGATTGGTCACGTAGGAACCGAAACTAGAGAAGTGGAGAGAGGATAAAAATAGAGAAATGCCAAGGCTGAATCCTGGCGCATACAATGAATATAAAGCTTATGTTTCCAAACAGCAACGTATTTTGGGACTGAAAAAGTCCCTTTGTCAGGCTAAGACCAGAGACACACTGAGCAAGACGCATGTGAGATACTCACACGAGTCTCGCATGCATCACCCGGAACTGCAGCCAGCTCTATGGACAGGACCATGTCAGCTTCATATAAACGCTAGCAGCGCCATGCTCCTGTCCTGAGAGCCGCTGGCCATTCCGGGTGAGGCCTTCCAGACTCGTGCAAGTGCCTCAGATGTGGTTTGCTTAATGTGTCTCTAGCCTAAGGCTGGAAGTCAAGGGAAAGTAAAAAGTTGGCAGTAGGATCCAGGTGCGGCACTCCACGGGGGACTAAAGTTAATATATAAAATTTATTTTTCGCACTACACTTTTCTGGGATATCCTCTCCCCTTCCTCAGGTACTACCAGGTGTAACATTTTTTAGGCCCTTGTTGAAAATAGACTGGACAACCTATTAACACTGTCACTAAACAAGTCTCTCCATGAGGCTGGGGTCACAACCATATGACTCTTGAGAAGATCACATGAAAATGACTAGACTGGTTGGCATTTCTCTTGACCTGAGCATGTCAGCTTCTTGTATTTCTATGCAGCTCAAGTCAGGAGTTTCCAGGCAATTTCATGCGATCCTTGCACAAGTCATACGCCAATGTGACTTCAGTCTTAACCTGCAGAACAAAAGGGAAGATGGGAGCGCTCCTGTGAAAGGAACTTTTGGACTGGGTATGAGGTTGATATGCAGGGAAGCACACTCACCTGGGTTGGTTGTGCACTCCTGCACAATCTTGGTAGGAAGTGTGCTACACCTGAGGAATGGGACAGGATGTTCCAGAAATGTGTCTTGTGACAAAAAGGTTTTATATTTTATATATTACCTTTTGTCCCTTGTGGTGTGCAGTGCACAGGCTATTACCACAACATTTTACTTTCCCTTGACTTCTTAGCAATTCTCTACACCTATGTGCAAGAGAGGCAGTCAGAGATGCAGCAGCCCTGTGGACATTCACTTTCTTGCATTATCTGATACAGCAGCATCAGTGGCACGGGACATGATACCAGGAGAATCATTCTCCCTCTGGAAAGCATTTCCCCATTGGCCGAGTTTGCCATTCTGACATACGCTTCCTACCGGGGTTGAGTTGGGTGCACAACCAACTCAGGGGAGTGCACGTCCCCGCATGTCTTCCTTGCACCCCATTATGGAGGTTCTTTGACTGGAGCTTCCCATCTTCTCTTTTGTATTGCAAGCTAAGGCGAGTCACACTAGCTCATGACTCGTTCGAGGATCACATGAAAATCCCGGACTAGTCGTGTTTCTCCTGACATGATCTGCTCAGAAATACATGAAGCTGACACGCTCCGGTCAGGAGAGCCATGGCCATTCCTGGCATTTTCATGCAATATTCATGCAAGTCATACGCAGTGTGATCTCAGCTTAGAGGAGATCTTGTGCAGTCACAGTGTTAAGAGGTTGTCCAGTCTATTTTCACCATGGGCGTAAAAAACAACAAAACGTTTTAGTAGCATTATTAAAGGAAGGCCAGGCCTGACAGCTGAAAACTGACAGCATGCGTTATGATTTTTAAATTGATTATTAAAATATTAAAGTATTTCAATAGTAAACAACAGTTTTATGCTTGTCTTTAGTAATGCTACTCTCCACTTAAAGTGATCCTGTCACCAGGTCAAAAAGAACAGATATTTGCTCTTATTTTATTCCCATTGCTCCCCTCAGTATTTAGTTTTTTGTTTTTCTCAAATCTTCCATACGGCTCCAGAGATACAGGCCTTTTTAGTACTAATTGTTATGGTCCTAACAAAAGGGGCGTGTCTTAAAAGATCCTCTGGGGTGGGCTTTGAATAATTACCCTGTGAGCCACGCCCACTTAGTAAAGAGCCTGAACATTAATAATAAATAAAGGCCCATATCTCTGGAACCAGTACAGCGGATCTTAAAAAGAAAAAAGGTGTAATACTTGGGGGAGAAGTGGGAATAAAATAAGAACAAAAACTAGTGAGTATTGACCTAGTCACAGCTCCTTTTTAATTTTTAGTTTCATGCAACATTGCAAAAGATTGCATAAAAGTGCTGCCTGGCCTTACCTTTATTGTACTGCCCCTTATGAATGTCAATATGAACTTGAGACTAAGGTGGACAGTGTGTTCTTTTGTTCATAAATTCATGTATTTGGGGGCTATAAAATACATTTTGAAAAATGGATTTAATAAAAAATTGTACCTGTTTGCCTTTTCTAGGCTCTTTGGTGCCCTTTACAGTCATGGTCTTATGTTTTGTAGTTGGTGGTCATAAAACAGGTGAGAGGAGCTCAGAACAATACTAAAGAGCTTCAAACCACAAACTCGCTTACAGATACTCAGTAAACTCTTTCTGCAGCCAGCACTAGACAGTGAAACACATTGGCTATGGACGGAAAATGGTGCAACATATATGAATGAAACCAATTTTGGAAATGAGTTTTAGCCTCAAATACATGGATCTAAACAGCATACAACATTACAGCATAAAAAATAAATTGTCCCCAAAACTGGATAACCCCTTTAACAAATCTATCAGTTGTTTTTTGCTATGTAAGGTGAAGACCGCATGCTGTAAGGGTTAATGAACAAAAGTCAATTATGCCTCTCTTATCAGTGTGTGCTATTGTTTACATAAACTAATGGCTTTATGACCTGGTGATTACCATTACAGGACTACTTTGTCACGCGCAAGGCAGTCCGACATGTTCCTGCTGTGACTAACAACTCACTGTCAATGTATAACTCACTTAGAGAGCCTGGTGTAGGCGGGGGCAGCTCTCCCAGCTAAGCTACATTGCTGAATCTAATTGTATTTTGTCACAGGGTGGTATAACAGATGGGAAGTTAGGTAGCAGGATGGTAAAATGGGCAAATGTGTTCAGAGGAGCTAGTCTGACCCTTAGACTGGGGTTCCCTAACTCACCCTGTTCCCAGAGGTACTCCAGATGGCGGGGAGGTCTGGGTCATAACCCTAGCCCTTTGCTCCTGATTAGCTGTAGGCTAAGAACCCCTACTTCCACCCATGGACTAGGAAAAAGACCACCACTCCAATTAAAGGGAACAGGCGCAACTCCAGTAAACACATCTGCACACATTGTAGAAGAGAATGTACTCTATCTGCGACACCCGGTGGAGGGAAGTGGAACTATTTCAAGGCTGAGGGAGTGGAGGTCAGAATGCTAAGACACACCCCTCCACCTGAATGCTAAGACACACCCTTCCACCTGCAGAGCCACACACAGCATAGACTAAAGGTAAAAGAAGTTTAATTCGCAGCAGCAGCACTCATGGACTGCAAAGCAGTCAACACGTGACTCTTACATTTTAACAGAACTCCTGCACCCAGTAATCTAAGTGATACATAGTTGGATTCAGAGTCTCTTTGTCTACATTATGATGCTCTCAGATGAGGAAGCAAAAACTTCCCTGTAAAGGACAGCAACACCAGCATGCAGCCACAGTTTGCACCTGCTTTAGCACCAAGTGCTGATCCATCTGACCTTGCCCTAAACATGTAGGAGTATTATCATTGCTGACAGTAATTGCTCTTTAATTAGTCGTTAAACGAGACGGCTGCCTAAATTATTCTTTGCACGTGATCATGGGATAAACGGTCTTAATTATTTTAACAAAATGCAGGAAACACATATAGATTTGTATTATTTTCATGCAAAATAATCCTATATGTTGCCTATGTTCAAGCTGTGGAACACATTTTTGATTGCAATAGGGTAACGTTGCGGGGCAATGTAAATGTAAAGTAAATCAATTGCAGAGAGGGTCAAGGAGAAGAGTAATGGAGAGTGATGGGAGAAGTAATGAGAGAGGTAGCGGCTGGGACTGAGGATGTAGAGAGCCGAGAGAGAAGAGATAAAAGGTTATGCTCATTAAAGGTTCAGCGTTGCCACACAAGACAACAACACGTGTAGCCTGTTCAGCATGTTTGGAAGACACGTTACACTGTAGCTGAGAGTTCAGTCCATTAATTATTCTTAGTTCGTTATATTAATTAAGGTGTGATAAAACACAGAAACAACTGGTGAGAATCAAATTTAAAGACAAACTTTTAAAGATCTGTGCTCGCAACGTTTTTTAAGCTTCGCCGTCCCAATGAGTTTTCCAAGCTGAAGACTCTTTGGGAAACTCTGCTGTTTTTTTTCTGAAGCATATTTTGCTTTTTTTTTTAATATTAGCTGGGAATAATTAAAGCACACTCACTGCTGAATATTTATTCATCACCATATAGAAGTTCGGGGATCTAGTTAACCCGCCGGCTAAGAACAATAGCAATCCATAAAGAGGAAAAAACTGGTAGTTTCAATAAAATAATTATTTAGTTTATATAGTTTTTAATTAAAAAGTCATTGCAAAAGAGGTTTAATGTTGACATTAATGTTTAATGTTGACATTGTAGGCAATGCACCTACAATGGAGTAAACCTATTATTGCTGCACATACATTCAATGCAAGTGAACTTGGGAATACAGAACAGGAGAAGGACTTGGACTACAGAACAGAAGGGCTTGGACTACAGGACAGGGGAAGGACTTGGACTGATGAACAGGAGAAGGACTTGGACTACAGGACAGGGGAAGGATTTGGACTACAGGACAGGGGAGGGACTTGGACTACAGGAGAGGTGAAGGTCTTGGACTACAGGACGACAGGGGAAGGACTTGGACTACAGCAGAGGTGAAGGTCTTGGACAATGGGACAGGGGAAGGACTTGGACTACAGGATAGGGGAAGGACTTGAACTACAGGACAGGAGAAGGACTTGGACTACAGAACAGGAGAAGGACTTGGACTACAGAACAGGAGAAGGACTTGGACTACAGAACAGAAGGGCTTGGACTACAGGACAGGGGAAGGACTTGGACTGAAGAACAGGAGAAGGACTTGGACTACAGGACAGGGGAAGGATTTGGACTACAGGACAGGGGAGGGACTTGGACTACAGGAGAGGTGAAGGTCTTGGACTACAGGACGACAGGGGAAGGACTTGGACTACAGCAGAGGTGAAGGTCTTGGACAATGGGACAGGGGAAGGACTTGGACTACAGGATAGGGGAAGGACTTGAACTACAGGACAGGAGAAGGACTTGGACTAAAGAACAGGAGAAGGACTTGGACTAAAGAACAGGAGAAGGACTTGAACTACAGGATTGGAGAATGACTTGGACTAAAGAACAGGAGAAGGACTTGGACTGCAGAACAGGAGAAGGACTTGGACTGCAGAACAGGAGAAGGACTTGGACTGCAGAACAGGAGAAGGATGTGGGTAGTCTGGTTACAAGTAAACTAAGCAGCAGTGCTCAATGTTAAGCAGTAGCTGCAAAAACAACAAGATTTTAGGGCATATAAAAATAGATAATATACCAGGATCCTAATGTATTATTACCCTTCTATAAATCACTTGTAAGGCCAAACTAAATTATGGGATACAGTTTTGTGCTGCACATTTTAAAAAGGATATTCAGAAATTAGAGTGAATTCAAAGGCAACATCTAGTTTATTACATGGGATGGAAGGCCTTCCATATGATGAGAGGTTGGAAAAGTTGGCCTTGTTTAGGTTAGAATAAAGACATCTCAGTGGAGTTCTCGTTTATATGTATAAATACATGTGTGGTCAATACAAAGGAGGACACATGACTTATTCCTTCCAAAGACCATTCTAAGGATTAGGGGGCACTCACTGCGGGTGGAAGACAGGAGATTCAAGCAGCGAAATGGGAAAGGGTTCTTTAACAAGGCTCCACAGACTCTATTGGCATACCCACCACCTCTCGATTCTCACTCCAACTTCCTACTCCTCTGCTAACTTCCTCCCGACTCCCTCTACATTCTTTCTCGTGTCCCCTCTCTGAGGCTGGACCCACCCTCCCGGGTCCGCCCACCGTCCATGCCCGGAGTCCTACGTGTGTGTTGCGGTGTGGGGTCTCAATTTCACCATCCTAGTATCTGGAGAACAGGGGCACTACTCTCCCGCTAATGGAGGAGTGCAGTACCAGGGGGGTGCCACACAAATCTTCCAACTATATTAAAGAAGCAGTTCCATCAACGATTTTATCTTCTTAACATATTGCAATCATCATATTATATAACACTGTGTACTTACAATTTCTCATTTTGCATCTCTACCCAGTTAATTCTCTCTTTTGTCTGCTCTACGTAGAAACAGGCAGTCTCTTTCCCTTGCATGAATCATCCCCCTCTTCAACTCCTGATCCAGCTGTGACTCATGCAAGGGAAAGAGACTTCCTGCTTCTCTGTAGAAAAAAGCACTGAAAAGAAAGGCGCACAATAGTGTTTATCCGTGGGATTAAAATAAAAGAAAGACAAGGAGGGGCGCTCCTGGTGTAATACCCGGTGGTCTAGTGCAGGCAATGGGGGAGATGCACTAACCTTAGTCGGTTATGCTCCAGCATAACCACGGTACAGAGCCTATGGTGCATCTCATGCACCCGCCACCGTTGTCAGGCCAGACAGCCGGTCACGTGTTGGATCACAGAGTTTCTGACGTCACCGCAGGTCTTCGATTCTCCTATTATTCTCCCCACAGGTCTCATGGAAGCTTTCCTCCAGCAGCACCGCACCGCACACCCACCGGGGTGTAGAGACGTGTAAATTAAGGAAGCTTTAGCGGTTTTTTTGAGTGGGCACTTGGAGATAAACCACAGAGACAGCTTTTTAGTACCTTCTCTTTACTTGCTCAAATGTGGACTGGTAATTCCTCACAAGTCACAACATGTTTCGGCAGCTGATACTGCCTTCATCAGGGTCACCTGATGAAGGCGGTATCAACTACCGAAACATGTTGTGAGGAATGACCAGTCCACATTTGAGCAAGTAAAGAGAAGGTACTAAAAAGCTGTCTCTGTGGTTTATCTCCAAGTGCCCACTCAAAAAAATGCTAAAGCTTCCTTAATTTAGATATCCGTGGGATTAGGTGCAATAGCAAGTTGTTAAAACTGCTCACCTGTTTGGGTTGTGAGACGTAACAATCCCCTCATAAACCTGTGACAACTATAGATGTCAAGCTATAAGGTCTGCAGCAGTCCTTCCGCGTGTTGAACAATCCAAAAGTGTATAGGAGAAATGGGAATCATGGACCGCACTCTCGTCCCAAGGAATCCATTGACTAACGCTGTTAGAATTCAGGTGGTGGTTTATTACGGATTTTGGGGTAAACCCCTTCCTCAGATAACACCACACAAAAAGATGATTCCCAATTCTCCTATACACTTTTGGACTGTTTCTATGTAGAGCAGAGTTATGAAAAGAATTAACTAAGTAGAGGTGCAAGGATGCAGCGCGTCAGTTTTTAATCAAGTAATGTCATAGACCTACTAGAAAAGAATTAACTGGGTAGAAGGGACAAATTATAAATTGTAAGTGCACAGTTCTTTAAAATATGATGATAGTATAATATTAAGAGGATAAAGGCTTTGATGGGAGTGCTTCTTTAATGAAAAACAAAAAGTCATGTTTTTTTAATGCCACAAGGTATAAACAAAAAAAATTCTGCATACCTAATTACCGAAAAATATGTATGGAGGCAAAAAATTATCTGGCACCTAACACTAGAGATTTAAAAACTCCATATGGATTGTGTGGGCCTTGTTGCAGATGAACCTCAAGATCCCAATACAAAACACAATGAAATGTTTCATGATCTTGTAGTATTAAAGGGGTTGTTTAATAGACCTAATAGAAAAGAGAAGGATTAACTGGGTAGAAGGGCAAATTTAGCAATTGTAAGTACATATTGCCATATACTATGATGTTTTGTGATATTGTATTATTTTTAGTATTAAAGGGGTTGTCTAATAGATTAAATAGGAAAGAGAAGAATTTACTGGCTAGAAGGGCAAAATGATCAATTGTAATGGACAGTTCTGGATAATATGATGTTTTATGATCTTGTATTATTTATGGTATTAAAGGGGTTGCCTCATAACAGACATTTATGACACACCCATATCTATTAGATAAGGGTCTCACCTCAGAGGCCAATCTGTATCTCCACAACTGAGGTCCCCAATCCCCCGTTTTGTCTGGTGACCAATCTGCAGTGACAAAATCGGTGGCCTTGCAGGCACCAGCTCTGACTACAGCTGAGCAACTGCTGTCAGCTGCATTTCGGAATGTCCATAGCAGTGGATAGAAGGAGCGGGCGCATGCACTGTCACCGCTCCTGTCAATGCAGGAGAAGCAGCGGTCAGAAAGGGGAAGGGGACCCCAGTTCTGGAGACTGCTGTAGACCCTAAACATGGGACCCTCATTTAGTAGACATTCATTGCATATCCTATGCCATGCACAACAACATCACATCTGTATTCAGGACATGAATATCCTTTCTGCTCAGCCCAACTTCAATAATAAAAAAAAAACAATAATAAAACTACATTGCAAAGGCAAAATTGGCCTCATCATCTACAAATATCATTGGCGTCAAAGGCTTACAAGTTCACTGCTGCAGCACCATGAGGGAATACGATTCAGTCGTGCATTTTTTTTATTATTTTTTGATTTATTTATGATCAATTTGTGTTTTTCTTCCAAAGAGAAGATCTGAATAAACAGCGGCCAAATATTTTGGACTAGATTTGGCGGTCCTGGACGCCGTGATTTTAGGATATACTTCCGTTTTCATAAAAGGAGAAAGCACAAAAACATTGATTGCATATGCAGCTTCATAGGCATGAATCACAAGGCGGACGACTCTTATTTGTCTGATTATACGTACTACTAACACTTCAGTGATCAATGTCTGCTTTAACCCTTTCTACACACCCGTGGAATCTGATCGTCATATTAATCTCTTCATAAACTGGCAATTTTTCATTTTTGCATGTTCATTTTTTTTTTCCAATCCAAAAGCCAGTACTTCTATCTTCATCAACGTTGTTAGTGTGCATACTGTCACATGTTGACTGGTGCAGTCTATGTGTAAATCTCTCTGTAGTTTTAATGGGAGTTAATTTCCTTTGGCATGTTCAGAGTTAATGTGTAGATGCTGCTGTTAAGTGGCTCTGCAGGTGGAAAGTTTTGGGTTTGTCAGGTGACCATGCCCCTGACCTTTAAATAGTTCCCTCTTCCACCAGCAGATGTCGCTGATAGAGTTTAGTCTCTGCAAGACCTGGAAGTGAGAAGACGTGTGTGACATGAGTCATTACAGTAATAAATAGTCCCAGAAGTGGAGAGAAAAGACTACTCTTACAGATAGTAAATATATTATAGCATTACTTACTGGATAAGTAAAGGGAGGTCATACAATCTGAGGCCAAGTCCGTGAAATGGCTCAGTACAACAAGGGGTAGTCAGAGACGAAATCCAATTCACTAGCCAGGGTCAGGAAAACCAGAAAGATAAAGACAGTTTACAGGGAGCAGGCAAAAGAGAAGTCAGGTCACAGGCAAATGGTCCACGTCCAGGGAAGAGAATAAAGTCAGGTTGGGTCAAGCACAGAGCACAGAGGGATCAGTCAGCAACAAGTGTATGATTGACACTGGATGGAGAAGCTGGCATGCCTAAGTAGAGGACTAATCTAGGGAAGTGAACACAGATGATTGCAGCACAGACCCAGCACAACCAAAACAGACTGATAGCTTCCACACAATAGTAACATAGCAGACAAAGACAGTGTGGAGAGCGTGACAACGTGTGTGATTTTTGCTGAAACCTTCTTGGTGTTTTCCTTCTGTTGGGAGTTGCTGTGCTTCCTGGTCCGTGGGTGGAGGTGAGTGGGTCTTAGCCTAGGGCTGATCAGGAGCAAAGGGCAAGGGTGGCAGCCAGGACATCCTCACTATCAGAGGTAATTCCGGGAACAGGGTGAGCAAGGGAACCTCACTGAAAAAATAGCCATTGCACTTAGCAAGAAGCTACTAGCTCCACTGAGAGGCATCACAGGTGTCTAATACTGGTGCACAATCTCCTGCAACCAGCCAAGCATTGGGGGTGGTTGTGTCACTTGCGACCAGCCATGCTATGCGGGAGGTGATTGGTAGTATTTATAGACACAAGGTTACCATAGGTCATCAGTCACACAAGCACATGTGATGCATGGTGTCAGTATGCAGCATGCAGTATGCACAATGTACATGCATCACACAAATGACAGACGCCCCCCAGAGGGCTTAGCTGCACACAGCAAAAGATAAAAAAGTGCAAAAAATGCTGAGGTGTGTCTGTCATTTGTGTGATGCATGTACATGGTGCGGGGCAGCCCGCCTGATCTAATAGCGTGGGCGTGACCAATAGGCTGCATTCTGACACTATGCGTCACACATGCTAGTGTGACTGATGCCCTATGGTAACCTTGTGTCTATAAATACCACCAATCACCTCCCGCATAGCATGGCTGATCGCAGGTGACACAACTGCCCCCAGTGCTTGGCTGGATGCAGGAGATAGTGAAACGGTATTAGAGACCTGTGTTGCCTCTCATTGGATCCAGTAGATTCCTGCTAAGTGCAATGGATGTTTGTCATGGCTATTTTTTCAGTGAGTTTTTCTGAATTTTTTGAGCAAGGGAACCCGAGTCTAAGGGTCAGACTGGATCCCCTGATCACCTTTTGCCCATCTTACCATCCTGCTTCCTAATCCCCTTTACCATTAAACCACCCTACATGACATATACTTATTGTTTTTTCTTTTTGCATTTTATGGACTAAGATCTAGTTTTGAATTAAATGTAACCATTCATTTTACCATACAATGTACTGGAAAACAAGGAAAAAATCAAAATGGTGAAAGAGCAATTCTGACTTTTCTTTAAGGAAGGGTAGTAGGTGGCTTTTATGGAAAATTGACAAAATGATCCTCCGGGACAGTATGATTATACCAAACTTGTATACTTTTTTTTTTCAAAATAAAGAAAAAAATTAGGAATTTATAAAACGATACAGAAAAAAATTAATTTGTGTCGCCATTTTTTGAGACCTGTGATCAGGCCCGGACTGGCCGGCAGGAGAAGCGGAGAATCTTCTGGTGGGCCCCTTTGCAGTAGTTCATCATTTACCCCCCAAACATAATCAGAACTTGCCACAATACACTTGTTTTACTATTTGTAGACAAAGAAAGCATCTCCTCAAACTACCCAATATATTATTAGATGGAAGCTTTGTCAAGCATAGAAGATCAGTGGCCCCCAGAGTCAATGTTACTGGTGTGCCCCTGCCGCCCCAGTCTGACACTGCTTGTAATGTTTTCATTGTTCCAAGAATGGAGCTACATGAGCACTTGTAGTTGGAGTTGTGAAAACTACATTGCTATTGTACCTTTTTGGGGTATACACATTTTGATTGTTTTTATATTATATTTTTAGGGGAGGGGTACTGTTTTTTTTGTTTACCGTATGGGTTAAATAATGTGATAGCTCAGACTTGAGCGGACGTGGAAATAAAAGACATGTTTATTTAAATTTTTTTTGCTACTTTTAGAATTTTTTTGACATTTTCTTTAACTTTATTATTTTAGTCCTCTTAGGGAACTTGACCTTTTGATTGATTGATTGTTCCATAAATTGCAAAATATATGAGAAAATGCAATTTATAGGGAAAATGATGATCTCCTAAGAAGCCTAGCTTGTGGTTGCCTTTAACCACATTGGGGTAAGCATCAATGATCGGGGCTAGCTCTGATCACTGCGGTTTGATGCAGATGCAGGCTGTATAACACAGCTTTCTCCCATCAACCGTGGAGGGGGCCCAGTTACTGAGTCCACACCAGACATTGGAACACAAGTCGGGAAGGGGTTAAGAAAATCACAATGTCCTGGTTAATGAAGGCTTAAAAAAGGAAATGAAAAAAGAAATAATACTTACCAGCTCATCCATCCTCACTCTCTGAATCCTGGACTCGAGGAGATATAGGTGGAACGGAGGTAGGCACCAGCGAGCTACTGGAGAAACGGGAAAACCACAAGGAAAAATGTAATTGAGCAATCCCTACTAAAACTAGGTATTTATTTGTTGTTATGCGTTGGGGAAGTGGACCCACTTGACCACAGGGTGAGCTGTGGCAGATGACCCCTAGAGCATGAACAGATTAGGGCACAGTTCCTGGTAATGCAAGCTCAGTCTCTGGTATGATGGGCAGACATCCAGGGCAGGGATAGGACCAGACGGCAGCAGACAGATATGGGAAGGCAGGACTCAGGGTCAGGGACAAGCAATGGACAAGGGGACCTGAGAACTAGCTAGACAGAGCAACATTGAAGTAAGTAAGGCATTAATCAGGCACCACCCCTAATGGGAGGATTTCTTACATACCCAGTGCTACTCAGCCATAGACTGAGTGGTACTTCATGGAAAAAGCACTCTGGTCCTTTAAATGCAGTGCAGGAAGGCAGCTGTGCGCCTTAGGTGCATTCTTGGGAGATCTGTGCAGATGAGAACTCCAGAGGGTAGTAAGGGAAAGAAAAGAGGAGGACCTCAGAAGGTAGTAAGGGAAAGAAAAGAGGAGGACCCCAGAGGGTAGTAAGGAAAAGAATAGAGAATGACCCCAGATGGTAGTAAGGGAAAGAAAAGAGGAGGACCCCAGAGGGTAGTAAGGGAAAGAAGAGGGGAGGACCCCAGAGGGTAGTAAGGGAAAGAAGAGAGGAGGACCCCAGAGGGTAGTAACGGAAAGAAGAGAGGACGACCCCAGAGGGTAGTAAGGGAAAGTAGAGAGGAGGACTCCAGAGGGTAGTAACGGCAAGAAGAGAGGAGGACCCCAGATGGTAGTAAGGGAAAGAAGAGAGGAGGACCCCAGAGGGTGGTAAGGGAAAGAAGAGAGGAGGACCCCAGATGGTAGTAAGGGAAAGAAGAGAGGAGGACCCTAGAGGGTAGTCAGGGAAAGAAGAGAGGAGGACCCCAGAGGGTAGTAAGGGAAAGAAGAGGGAGGACTCTGGTGGGTAGTAAGAGAAAGAAGAGAGGAGGACTCCAGAGGGTAGTAAGGGAAAGAAGAGAGGAGGACCCCAGAGGGTAGTAAGGGAAAGAAGAGAGGAGGACCCCAGAGGGTAGTAAGGGAAAGAAGAAAGGAGGACCCCAGAGGGTAGTAAGGGAAAGAAGAGAGGAGGACCCCAGAGGGTAGTAAGGGAAAGAAGAGAGGAGGACCCCAGAGGGTAGTAAGGGAAAGAAGAGAGGAGGACCCCAGAGGGTAGTAAGGGAAAGAAGAGAGGAGGACCCCAGAGGGTAGTAAGGGAAAGAAGAGAGAGGACTCTGGAGGGTAGTAAGCACAGGCTCTGGAGCGATGGATCACAGAGGAATTTGTAGACACCCGAGAAGGGGGGAGGAAGCATATGGCCAGACTGTGATAATAAGTTGGCGTCCTTGCTGCAGGGAAGCAGCATAGCACGGGGACATTGGCTTTACAGTTTCATATATAAAAATCTGTGATAAACATGAAGGAGGGACTATAAATACAAGAATCAGATGACGCGTTTCAGATCCTTAGGATATAATTAAGGATCTTATCAATTTGAAACACGTCTTCTGATTCCTTTTTTATGTCTCCTCCTTTGTGTTGATCACAGATTTTAATATATGTAATAAAGATCTAGTTTTACATTAAGGATTGCTGGATCACTATCTTTTTCATGGTTTTAAAATAATAAAACCCGCACCCAGTATTGGAAATGGTTGTGTAACTGTAATGGCGCATGCGCGATACTGTTCTCTTTATTGTGTATGAGACTTTTGGTGATATCAGAGTACAGCGATCGTCTGTTTCCAGTCATCCCATCGCTCCATTCTAACAAGCCATATTAGAACCTCATTCTCAGGATGATGGGCGTCCCGACTGGTGGACCCCCTGCTGTTAGCGAGTTATCACTTATCCTATGGATAGATGGTAACTCTCTAAGATATGAGATGTGAATAAATCCCTTCTCTACACTCACACCTAGAGCTTCACCTTTCCAGTATACCGGTATTCACACATGCTATGTGAGGTTTAATTCCTTTTTTTAGCATAAAACTACTGAACACTAATGAGCGGGAATCTGCTTCATCTGGAGGAGCGGTGGAACAGTCAATGCTTGCTCCTCCAGGATTACACTCCAACTAGGAGAAAGGAGCAGGTCTGTGCCCCATCTCATCACCCACTAACAATGATGGCTTCTGATAATGTCAGTTTGGAATTAACCTTGTTACACCATGTAATGAAAAGTGTCTGTCCCCGATGTCTGACAACGACGAACCCCCAAACTCATGAAACTTTCACAGTGATTGTTACTGCGTATTTGTAATCTTCCTTATATTTGATGCACAGTTGTATTAACCGTATATAACCCTCATTATCGTCTTGTGATAAGCAGATCTGAAGCCGCATCTTTGATTCTCTATGATTCCTTATGACAGTGAACCCCTTACTGACTGCAGAGCTCTGCTCAACCCAATCAATGTGTACAGTTCCTGAACCATGAAAATACAATGCCGGATTCATTTATAAATTGGATAAACAAACAACCAAATCTGTCTCATATCTACAATATCCATCTATCTAATCTACTGTGTCTGTCTGTCTGTCTATCTATCTAATCTACCGTATCTATCATCTATTATCTATCTCTATCTATCTATCTATCTATCTAATCTACTGCATCTATCTATTATCTATCTATCTATCTATCTATCTATCTATCTATCTAATCTACTGCATCTATCTATCTATCTATCTATCTATTCTACGTATCTATCTACGGTATCATCTATCTAATCTACCCTATATTCTCTATCTATCTATCTATCTATTATCTATCTATCTATCTATCTATCTATCTATCTATCTATCTATCTATTTATCTATCTATTCTACCGTATCTATCTACGGTATCATCTATCTAATCTACCCTATATCTCTATCTATCATCTATCTATCTATCTATCTATCTATCTATCTATCTATCTATCTATCTATTCTACCGTATCTATCTACGGTATCATCTATCTAATCTACCCTATATCTCTATCTATCTATCTATCTATCTATCTATCTATCTATCTATCTATGGTATCATCTATCTAATCTACCCTATATCTCTATCTATCATCTATCTATCTATCTATCTATCTATCTATCTATCTATCTATCTATTTCTACCGTATCTATCTACGGTATCATCTATCTAATCTACCCTATATCTCTATCTATCTATCTATCTATCTATCTATCTATTATCTATCTATCTATTCTACCGTATCTATCTACGGTATCATCTATCTAATCTACCCTATATCTCTATCTATCTATCTATCTATCTATCTATCTATCTATCTATCTATTTATCTATCTATTCTACCGTATCTATCTACGGTATCATCTATCTAATCTACCCTATATCTCTATCTATCATCTATCTATCTATCTATCTATCTATCTATCTATCTATCTATCTATCTATTCTACCGTATCTATCTACGGTATCATCTATCTAATCTACCCTATATCTCTATCTATCTATCTATCTATCTATCTATCTGTCTGTCTGTCTGTCTGTCTGTCTATCTATCTATCTAATCTACCGTATCTATCTATCTATCTATCTATCTATCTATCTATCATCTATCTAATCTAATCTATCTATCTATAGGGCCCGTCACACGCTAAAATATCAGTAATGATATCGCTGAAACGTCAGGGGTTTTCAGTCGCTCTAATGACGTCGTTGCGTGTGACATGTGGATCTTACAAGTGATAAGTGGTCTGATCGTTCATCGCAGATATGAGATTCGGACCCCACATCAGACGTTCTGTGTGACACCGCCATAACGATCTCCTTTATGATTTCTCCTATTCACATCATTGACAAGCATCGGTCGCTGGTTGTGTGAATGATCCCTGCACGTAACATCGCTGCTGCGTCCTGAACGTTATCTCTACATGTGACACCTCACTAATGATGTGTCCACGAGCGCACACTACTGACATTGTTATTGAGATCCCTCACAAAATCGTAGTGTGTGACGGCCCCTTATAAAGGTGTGTGTCAGGTCCTACTTACACAGGCATCCAACTGTTGAGAGGTATATCGCAAAAAATCATGAAAGACTCCATAAAATCTGAAAAAGAATGGACCTTTTCCTCGCCCATGTGATGTGGCAACGTTTCAGCTGCGACCGGCCTTTCTGAAGTCTTTGCGCGACCCTTACAACCAAGCTCGGATTCCTTCTTCCTCGGGATCACGGGGAAGGGAAACTGGTGACAGATGTAGCAACCAAGAGGTCAGAAATTATGTTATTCCCATGTACACACACGACAGCTTATTCTGAAATTGTACTTGAAAGCATATTCTTTAAAGAAAAAAAAAAAAAACACACCCAATGTAACGATCTACTAAGATACAGTAGTGGTATGAAACTAGAGAAAAGAAGGAATCAGGTGTGAGCATGTAGACAGGTGCGAGGATGCAGCGGCGCAGACAATAGGGAGGCAGTGATGCATGAACCAACAACTAATTTTTACTTTATACGAATAAGGTAAAGGTGCCAATGGCACAAGGTCAGATGGCATCGCTGGTAGCAATAAAATAGATAGGGTTTTAATAAAGAATATAGTAGTACATATGTACAGGATGCATGTAGGGTACTAGTTATTCATTGTGATTCCCCATCTAACATTCAATAATGGTCAACGTCAATGATATCCTAAGGCTAGGGTCACATTTGGAAGGCATAATCCGGTAACCGCATCCATTACCGGATCCGGTATTACCCTGTGCCGTCACATTTGGCATCACATTGCAGATCTGGATCCAGTAATGGATTCAGATCTGCAATGAGATAAAATTATGACACCAAAAACCGGATCCGGTACCGCAAGGTACACTCATGTACCTTGCGGTACCGGATCCGGTTGCCGTAGGCCCCCATTATAGAAAAACCGGATCCAGTTTTTCAAACGCTCTGAAATATGCTGCCTGCATGATTTTTACTGCAGGCTGCAAAACCAGATGCGGTAACCGGATTGCATTAAGTGCAATCCGCTTTTTCTATTGCAGCCTATGAAAACAAAACCGTAGATGTGACCCTAGCCTAATCGTAATTCTTCAAACAGGGAAGCATCAGTGTCACTTCTGTACCCATCACCATCGAAATAACACTAAACAGCACACAGGCTGTAATGAGGATTAACGACACTACCCACTAGTTGGTGGGTAACTTCTAACACTTAGCATGCTGGCCGTCTTCGTTCCCTGAAGAGCGGACCAAGTTTGCACTTGGTACAGTACTTCAGCCCAGGAAGCGACAGCTCACAAAAATGGTCCTCCGCTATGGTCACGTTGTCTCTTGGGTCTGGTAAGGGAACTACCAATTGAACTGGTCACAGTCTTCCTCTTAGTTGTGGATGTTTGACTATAAGCCCACTCCGCTGCTCACATGACCACTCTCCATCAGGTGCATGCACCAATTCTGCCCCTTCTCTGCCCTCCCGGGTTTTTATAATTCTTATCTACACCACAGCTGTCACCTGACCTGGTATCTCTTCTTATCTGCTCCCTAGGGGTCAGCCTCTGACCTATCTTCTGGGTCAGCTTGGAGTGGTGGTGGAGCTTCTCTTGGCACTCAGGTGCCATTCACCATTATTCTTCATTATGCAAAGTTTATTGATGCAGCATTTCTTTGCTGCTTCAGGGGTTCAGCCACTCTCTCCACGACAGATACACAGTAGTGATGGGCGAATCCTAATTTACTCGGAATCGCTTGACTCTAACGAGTCCGAGCACAGGACTCGCTACTCGTTGCGAGTCTAGCGAGTCCAATGTTAATGAATGGGGAAGCGAGTAATAGCGAGTAGTGTGAGATTTACAAATCGCAGATGTGTCTCGGAAGCTTCAGCCTGAAGCAATCCTAGTTTTGTCATTTATTTGCATTGGACTCGTTTACTTTGTAAGTAATCGCTGGGAAACTCGCACAGATAAGATCCTGTCTGCTCTGTGTGCTGGCTGCCAGCTCCAGGGTCCTAGAGCCCGCCTGCTGCCTGATGTAGCAGTGCTGAGATTGTTCTCAGTCTGCTCATTCCCTGTGTACAGACATGAATGTCTGTGCACAGAGATGATGTAGCAGAGCTGAGATTGTTCTCAGTCTGCTCATTTCCTGTGCATAGATATCTATATCTATGCACAGGGGATGTAGCAGAGAGGACATCGCGTTTTGGACTGCGTCGGACAGAAGAGGATTTTTTTAATTAAAGATGGAGTCTCTAATGGCTTTTTTTTTTATTTCTAATAAAAAATTTTCTTTGTGTTGTGTTTTTTTTAAAACAATTTAATAGAAATTCATGGCGGTCATGTCTAATATTGGCGTGACCGCCATAAATTTCGGGCTTAGGGCCAGCTGATAATACAAAGCTGGCCCTAACCTCTTTATTACCCAGCGTGCCACAGCCACCAGGGCCGCTGGAAGAGCGGGGTTCAGCGCCAGAGGATGGCGCTTCAATGAACGCGCCATCTTCTGGGGCGGCTGCGAGCTGCAATTTGCAGCGGGGGGTGCCCAGAAAGCTTGGGCATCCCTGCGCTGCGGATTCCAGCCCCCAGCTGCTTAGCTGTACCTGGCTAGACATAGAAATTGCGCGGAGCCCCACGCATTTTTTTTAAATTATTTCATGAAATTCTGAGATTCTGACTCTGAGACTCTGACTCTGAGACTCTGACTCTGAGACTCTGACTCTGAAATTCATTAAATAATAAAAAAAAAATGCGTGGGGCTCCGCGCAATTTCTATGTCTAGCCAGGTACAGCTAAGCAGCTTGGGGCTGGAATCCGCAGCGCAGGGATGCCCAAGCTTTCTGGGCACCCCCCGCTGCAAATTGCAGCCCGCAGCCGCCCCAGAAGATGGCGCATTATTTGAAGCGCCATCCTCTGGTGCTGAACCCCGCTCTTCCAGCGGCCCTGGTGGCGGTAGCACGCTGGGTAATAAAGGGGTTAATACCAGCTTTGTTATACAAGCTGGTATTAAGCCCGAGATTCTTAATGTCAGGCCACGTTTGACCCGGCCACTAAGAATCTCCAATAAAGGGTTAAAAAAACACAACACAGAGAAAAATTTTTATTTGAAATAAAAAAAAAAAGCCATTAGGGACTCCATCTTTAATTAAAAAAATCCTCTTCCGTCCGACGTAGTCCAAAACGCGATGTCCTCTCTGCTACATCCCCTGTGCATAGATATAGATGTCTATGCACAGGGAATGAGCAGACTGAGAACAATCTCAGCACTGCTACATCATGTCTGTGAGCAGGCGGGCTCTAGGACCCTGGAGCTGGCAGCCTGCACACAGAGAAGACAGTCCATACGAAAGTAATGAGTAGGCAGGAAGCAGCACTTACTGCGGTTTAGGCTCTTTATTGTATTCCATGGGGTTACAGTGCAGGGAGGGGGTGACAGGACAACGGTCACTGTTTCGCACTTAGTAGCGCTTCCACTGGTCCTGGGAACCAACAACCTAAACCACAAAGATGTTCGAGTGAGTGCCGCTTCCTGCCTACTCATTACTTTTGTATTCTCAGTCTGCACCTGAACTTCTGACCTCGACAGGTACTCTGCAAACGTCTCAATCATGGTCCACGAAAGGACTAGTAATTCCAGTTTAAAGTAGCTGTAGTTTTCGGGATTCTTTTATGTGTCGTAGGGATCAACTGACATAGGCAATCACCCATTCTTGTTCCTCTTGGACCAGGGCCAGCACAGCCCCTAGACCATTGAGACTCCCATCTGTGTATAAAACAAAGGGTTGAGAGAAGTCAGCATAGGCCAGGATAGGTATATTCCTAGGGTCATTAGTCAACCCGAACAACATTTGATTGAACTCGAAGTTTGAACGGCCATGCTTGGTGATAGGGACTTGCTAGAAGCCAATGACCAAATCTAGAAAGAAGTACCTAATTTTCCCTAGTGCCGACAGAGCTTCCGCTATCTAAGGCAGGGGGTACTAATCTCAGACTCTTTAGGTGTTCAACCACAGATACCGTACACAGAATCTCATAGCCCTGTCCTTCTTCTGAGCCAACATGATAGGTTCAGCCTAGGGGCTCTGGCTTTCTAGTATCACCTCATTTCGTTGCATGTGGGCCACTCAGATCTTTCACTTCTTGGTACAACTGGTGTGGAATCTGATAATATCCTTCTTGTATGGGGGTTGTATACCACATAGGTATCTCATGCTAGATGGCATCTGTGCATCCAAAGTCATCGTTTTGTTGGGCAAACACTTCTTGGTAGTCCCCCAATAGGGCTTCCACCTGTCCCAATTGTCAGCAGGAGAACTCAGACAGGTCTACTTCCCCAGGATGTTGTGACTGTCTCTTGCCTTGGCTTGCACCCTATCTTCTCCTTGATGGACACCAACAATGTCCACGGAACTTCATCCACAGGAGTTAATGTCATGGCATCCGATCATGAGATATTCTCCTGCATCTCCTTTCTAGGAGCCAGCTGTAGGCTGTTTTTTTTTTTTTTTTAATTGGTGTATTAATCCCAAAATAGCACTTTAGATACTTAGATATTTTCATTAGCTAGCTGTCCAAACAGTCAAACAGTCATCTGGGTAGTTAGCAGACTTGTCAATCAACTGAAAACATGCTGAAAATCATCTAAAGCTCTCTACAAGGACCTGTGTGATGTCACTACCATGTAACCATACTGGGCGGAGCTAAGTACATTGTCCATACAAAGTCTTTAGATGTTTTCATTAGCTAGATGCCCAAACAGTCAGTCATCTGGGTGTTTAGCAGACATGTCAATCAACTGAAAACATGCGGAAATTCATCTAATGCTCTCTACAAGGACCTGTGTGATGTCACTACCATGCAACTGTAATGTGCAGAGCTAAGTAAATTGTCCATGCAAGGCCTTTAGATGTAGATGTTTTCATTAACTAGCTGGGCAAACAGTCATACAGTCATCCGGGCAGTTAGCAGACATGTCAATCAACTAAAAACATCCTGAAATTCATCTAATGCGATGTTACTACCATGCAACTGTAATGGGCAGAGCTAAGTACATTGTCCATGCAAGGCCTTTAGATGTAGATGTTTTCATTAACTAGCTGGGCAAACAGTCATACAGTCATCCGGGCAGTTAGCAGACATGTCAATCAACTAAAAACATGCTGAAATTCATCTAATGCGATGTTACTACCATGCAACTGTAATGGGCAGAGCTAAGTACATTGTCCATGCAAGGCCTTTAGATGTAGAAGTAGATGTTTTCATTAACTAGCTGGGCAAACAGTCATACAGTCATCTGGCAGTTAGTGACATGTCAATCAACTGAAAACATGCTGAAATTCATCTAGTGCTTTCTACAAAGACCTGTGTGATGTCACAACCAGGTGACCATAATGGGCAGAGCTAAGCAGGCCTTGCGTGGACAATGTACTCAGCTCCGTCATTATGGTCACCTGGTCGTGACATCACACAGGTCCTTGTAGAGAGCATTAGATGAATTTCAGCATTGCTGCAGTTGATTGACACGTCTGCTAACCTCCAGGATGACTGTTTGACTTTTTGTCCAGCTTGCTAATGAAAACATCTAAAGACCTTGCATGGACAATATACTTAGCTCTTCCCTTTATGGTCACATAGTCGTGACATCACACAGGTCCTTGTAGAGAGCATTAGAAGAATTTCAGCATTGCTGCAGTTGATTCACATGTCTGCTGACCTCCAGGATGACTGTTTGACTTTTTGTCCAGCTAGCTAATGAAAACATCTAAAGACCTTGCATGGACAATGTACATAGCTCTTCCCATTATGGTCACATGATCGTGACATCACACAGGTCCTACAGCATTGGATGAATTACTGCAGTTGACTGACATATCTGCTAACCTCCCGGATGACTGTATTTCTGTTTGTGCAGCAGCTAACGAAAACATCTACGGTAAGTATTTACAGTGCATTTCAAGGAATAAATACAGCGATTAATAGGTTACTAATGAACAGTATATGATCTAAATAAGATTTGGGGCGGTTTAATAACAAAAAAAGACAGGTTCCCTTTAAGCTTCAATGAAAATGCCGCTGTTCGATTCTTTAGAGGATTTTCTAAATATTCGCTCATCAATATAAGATGTTCTCATTGATCTTCGGCATCGTGAATCCGGCTAAACGGCCTCCATGAGAATATAGAAAAAGAGAATTATTAAAGCTTCGCCATAATTCTGCGCCACATATAGATTAAATCAGGAACACTTTACCCCTCCATCAAAACCAACGATATTAGTAAATATTGTATAAATAGTAAATAATAAAATATTGACTCTTTTTTAGCATCTTGTGACTACATTATCTATTCTTTATTGATTTTGGGAATTCCTCCCTGCTGTAGCTTCTTCATTATTTATATATTGAGGATACAAGATGTACAGGAGCATCTCAATGAATTAGAATATCATCAAAAATATCATTTATTTCAGTAATTCAATACATAAAGTGACACCCATATATTATATAGAGTCATTACACACAGAGGGATCTATTTCATGTGTTTATTTCTGTTAATGTTGATGATTAATGAAAACCCAAAGGTCATTATCTCAGAAAATTAAAGTAGGGAGGCTGAAGGGTCTGAGAGATAAAATATGACCTAAATAGGTATCAGAGGCTTCACCTTGTGTGGTTGTGAGAGTCACAACCACTATAAAAGCAGATCACAGCTGCTGCAGTCCCCAGCGTGGTGCATTTAGAGTAAGGAGGATGAAGGGTTAAACAACGCGCTGCTGTATTCCACCAGACATCAAAGGGTGAATATAATATTGATTTATTAGTCAACGCTTTTCAGAGCTCCTTGGCCCCTTCCTCAGGACACATGAATATCATATTGCCATGTTTCTGACCAATAATTAATATTATATTCACTCTTTGATGTGTGGTGGAATACGGCAGCACGGTGTTTAACCCTTGAGCCTCCCTACTCTATGTGCACCATGCTGGGTACCGTGATCTGCTTTTATAGTGGTTGTGACTCTCACAACCACACAAGGTGAAGCGTCTGATTCCTATTTAGGTCATATTTTATGTCTCAGACCCTTCATCCTCCCTACTTTAATTTTCTGAGATAATGAGTTTTGAGTTTCCATAATCATCAACATTAACAGTAAATAAACACATGAAATAGATCCCTCTGTGTGTAATGACTCTTTATAATATATGTGTTTCACTTTATGTATTGAATTACTGATATAAAGTCACTTTTTGGTGATCTTCTAATCCATTGAGATGCTCCTGTTTGTGTATTAGAATGTCTTCTTATCTCGTCTATCTTACAATTTACACTTTTTTCCTTGTGCCTTAAATCTAATCCTCCCCCGACATTGCTCGGAGTTAACGCCTCTATACCTCATTTATTATGCTGATTGGTTGGCACTGACCTAATTCTCCTCTTTCTGCACATTTTCTCATTCATTCCTTCCACCCTTCTTCCTTCTCATCTCTATCGGTGGTTGATATTTCCTGATATTCTGGCGGATGATGGGATCTATAGGATGATTGTGTAGGAGGATACAGAGTCTCGGCTTTTTCGTGGAGGAGTGTATCAGTGTGAAGGATCGCGGGGCGATCTCCCCCCTCCCTCTAAAATATATCCCACTGAATTATTTAGTATCTTCCAGGTGTGGGTGTGAGTTAATAATGGTGTTATCGCTCTCCGCCGCTGCTGCGCCTCTTTATCACCTCTTGACATTTTGCAGTTTCTGCTTTTTTTGACGTCACTTATTTTCCCCTCAATCTCTCAGAATTTTGGGCTTGTCGCCTCTCCGCTCTGTTTAGATGTCACCATTACCATCTGAGCTGTTAATCCTTAATCCATTATTCTGCATTATATGGCAGTCTTTATAGTTTGTAGCCTTCAAGCTCCCTATGTGCCAAATCCTTCATCTCATCATCCTCATTTCTATTCTTTCTTTTTCTAGTTTTCCCCATTTACCTCTATATGGCGGTATTATACAATCTCCACATCTGTCCCCTTCCGTGCTGCATCCTCCACCTCATCATCCCCATTTCTATTTTTTTTAAACACTTTTTCTTCTTTACCTGTATATGGCGGTATTATACAGCTGTTAGATATCCCTCTTCCTCTGTGCTGCATCCTCCGTCTGGTCATCTCTCTTTATATACCTACTTTTCCCTTTTTAGCTCTATATGGCGGTATTATACAGCTGTTAGATCTCTGTCTCCCTCTTTGTTGCATCCTCCGTCTGGTCATCCCTCTTTATATACCTACTTTTCCCTTTTTAGCTCTATATGGTGGTATTATACAGCTGTTAGATCTCTGTTTCCCTCTGTGCTGCATCCTCCGTCTGGTCATCCCTCTTTATATTCCTACTTTTTCTTCTTTAGCTCTATATGGCGGTATTATACAGCTGTTAGATTTCAGTCTCCCTCTGTGCTGCATCCTCCGTCTGGTCATCCCTCTTTATATTTCTACTTATCCCACTTTTTCTTCTTTACCTGTATATGGCGGTATTATACAGTTTTTGTTCCCCGTCTTTCTCTGTGCTGCATCCTCCGTCTGGTCATCCCTCTTCATATACCTACTTTTTCTTATTTAGCTCTATATGGCGGTGTTATACAGTTGTTAGATCTCTGCCTCCCTCTGTGCTGCATCCTCCGTCTGGTCATCCCTCTTCTTAATCCTACTTTTCCCTTTTTAGCTCTATATGGCGGTATTATACAGCTGTTAGATCTCTGTCTCCCTCTTTGTTGCATCCTCCGTCTGGTCATCCCTCTTTATATACCTACTTTTCCCTTTTTAGCTCTATATGGCGGTATTATACAGCTGTTGGATCTCTGTCTCCCTCTGTGCTGCATCCTCCGTCTGGTCATCCCTCTTTATATTCCTACTTTTCCCTTTTTAGCTCTATATGGTGGTATTATACAGCTGTTAGATCTCTGTTTCCCTCTGTGCTGCATCCTCCGTCTGGTCATCCCTCTTTATATACCTACTTTTCCCTTTTTAGCTCTATATGGCGGTATTATACAGCTCTTAGATCTCTGTCTCCCTCTGTGCTGCATCCTCCGTCTGGTCATCCCTCTTTATATTCCTACTTTTCCCTTTTTAGCTCTATATGGCGGTATTATACAGCTGTTAGATCTCTGCCTCCCTCTGTGCTGCATCCTTCGTCTGGTCATCCCTCTTTATATTCCTACTTTTCCCTTTTTAGCTCTGTATGGCGGTATTATACAGCTGTTAGATATCCCTCTTCCTCTGTGCTGCATCCTCCGTCTGGTCATCTCTCTTTATATTCCTACTTTTCCCTTTTTAGCTCTATATGGCAGTATTATACAGCTGTTAGATCTCTGCCTCCCTCTGTGCTGCATCCTCCGTCTGGTCATCCCTCTTTATATTCCTACTTTTCCCTTTTTAGCTCTATATGGCAGTATTATACAGCTGTTAGATCTCTGCCTCCCTCTGTGCTGCATCCTCCGTCTGGTCATCCCTCTTTATATTCCTACTTTTCCCTTTTTAGCTCTGTATGGCGGTATTATACAGCTGTTAGATATCCCTCTTCCTCTGTGCTGCATCCTCCGTCTGGTCATCCCTCTTTATATTCCTACTTTTCCCTTTTTAGCTCTATATGGCAGTATTATACAGCTGTTAGATCTCTGCCTCCCTCTGTGCTGCATCCTCCGTCTGGTCATCCTCTTTATATTCCTACTTTTCCCTTTTTAGCTCTATATGGTGGTATTATACAGCTGTTAGATCTCTGCCTCCCTCTGTGCTGCATCCTTCGTCTGGTCATCCCTCTTTATATTCCTACTTTTCCCTTTTTAGCTCTGTATGGCGGTATTATACAGCTGTTAGATATCCCTCTTCCTCTGTGCTGCATCCTCCGTCTGGTCATCCCTCTTTATATTCCTACTTTTCCCTTTTTAGCTCTATATGGCAGTATTATACAGCTGTTAGATCTCTGCCTCCCTCTGTGCTGCATCCTTCTTCTGGTCATCCCTCTTTATATTCCTACTTTTCCCTTTTTAGCTCTGTATGGCGGTATTATACAGCTCTGTCTCCCTCTGTGCTGCATCCTTCGTCTGGTCATTCCCTCTTTATATTCCTACTTTTTCTTATTTAGCTCTATATGGCGGTATTATACAGCTGTTGGATCTCTGTCTCCCTCTGTGCTGCATCCTCCGTCTGGTCATCTCTCTTTCTCTTCCTACTTTTTCTTATTTAGCTCTATATGGCGGTATTATACAGCTGTTAGATCTCTGTCTCCCTCTTTGTTGCATCCTCCGTCTGGTCATCCCTCTTTATATACCTACTTTTCCCTTTTTAGCTCTGTATGGCGGTATTATACAGCTGTTAGATATCCCTCTTCCTCTGTGCTGCATCCTCCGTCTGGTCATCTCTCTTTATATACCTACTTTTCCCTTTTTAGCTCTATATGGCGGTATTATACAGCTGTTAGATCTCTGTCTCCCTCTGTGCTGCATCCTCCGTCTGGTCATCCCTCTTTATACTCCTACTTTTTCTTATTTAGCTCTATATGGCGGTATTATACAGCTGTTGGATCTCTGTCTCCCTCTGTGCTGCATCCTCCGTCTGGTCATCTCTCTTTCTCTTCCTACTTTTTCTTATTTAGCTCTATATGGCGGTATTATACAGCTGTTAGATCTCTGTCTCTCTCTTTGTTGCATCCTCCGTCTGGTCATCCCTCTTTATATACCTACTTTTCCCTTTTTAGCTCTGTATGGCGGTATTATACAGCTGTTAGATATCCCTCTTCCTCTGTGCTGCATCCTCCGTCTGGTCATCTCTCTTTATATACCCACTTTTCCCTTTTTAGCTCTATATGGCGGTATTATAAAGCTGTTAGATCTCTGTCTCCCTCTTTGTTGCATCCTCCGTCTGGTCATCCCTCTTTATATACCTACTTTTCCCTTTTTAGCTCTGTATGGCGGTATTATGCAGTTGTTAGATCTCTGTCTCCCTCTGTGCTGCATCCTCCGTCTGGTCATCCCTCTTTCTCTTCCTACTTTTTCTTATTTAGCTCTATATGGTGGTATTATACAGCTGTTAGATCTCTGTCTCCCTCTGTGCTGCATCCTCCGTCTGGTCATCCCTCTTCATATACCTACTTTTTCATTTTTAGCTCTATATGGTGGTATTATACAGCTGTTAGATCTCTGTCTCCCTCTGTGCTGCATCCTCAGTCTGGTCATCTCTCTTTCTTTTCCTAATTTTTCTTATTTAGCTCTATATGGCGGTATTATACAGTTTTTTCCCTCTCCATCTCTCTGTATGCTGCATTCTCAGTCTGGTCATCCCTTTTTCCATTTCCTATTTACCTCTATATTATACAGGGTTTTTTTGTACCTCTGTCTCCCTCTGTGCTGCATCCTCCATCTGGTCATTGATATTGTTATTCCTTCTACTTCCAGTTTTCCCCACTTTGCTCTTTATGGCGGTGTTTCAGTGAATTTGTATTCCTCTGTTACTGAATATCCCCATTTCTATACATTATATTTTCCCTTTTCCCATGTTAGCTCTATATGGCAGTAATATTGTTCCTAGATCTCTGTCACCCGCTGTGCTGCATGCTCCACCTCATCATTCCCATTTCTATCTTTTATGTTCCCTTTTCCCCGTTAGCGCTATATGGCAGTTTTATATGGTATTAGATCTCTGTCCCCCTCTGTGCAGTTTTTCTGTCTAATTATCTCCATTTATTTTTCTTCTCTTTCTCTCTTTCTCCGTCTTATACAGTTGACTCCGTCTGTGCTGCCTCCACCACCTCATCCTCCCTCTATCTTCTTTTTTCACAGTTAGCTCTATATGGTGGTATTATATAGTTGTTAGATCTACATCTCCCTTATCCTCCGTCTGTCCATCCCTCTATTTATCCCACTTTCCCCATTTGGCAATATATGGTAGTATTACACAGTTGTTATATCTACATTTCCCTCATCCTCTGTCTGTCCATCCCTCTCTCTACCCCACTTTTCCCAATATATATTTGTTACATCTGTCGACTTCTGTGCCTCATCCTTCTCCTTATCCCTGTTTCTATCCTACTTTTCCCATTTAGCTCTATATGGCAGTATAATAGACTTTTTACATCTGCCTCTATCTATCCCACTTTCCCCATTTAGCTCTATATGGTGGTATTATACAGCTGCTAGATCTCTGTCTCCCTCTGTGCAGCATCCTCCATCTGTCCATCCCTCTATGTATCCCACTTTCCCCATTCAGCTCTATATGGCAGTATTACACAGTTATTATAGCTCTGTCTCCCTCTGTGCTCATCCTCCATCTGTCCATCCCCCTCATCCTCCATCTGTCCATCCCTCTATGTATCCCACTTTCCCCATTCCGCTCTATATGGCAGTATTACACAGTTATTATAGCTCTGTCTCCCTCTGTACCTCATCTTCCATCTGTCCATCCCTCTATGTGTCCCACTTTCCCCATTTAGCTCTATATGGCGGTATTACACAGTTGTTCTATCTCTGTCTCCCTCTGTGCCTCACCCTCCATCTGTCCATCCCTCTATGTATCCCACTTTCCCCATTCAGCTCTCTATGGCGGTATTATACAGTTGTTCTATCTCTGTCTCCCTCTGTGCCTCATCCTCCATCTGTCCATCCCTCTATCCCACTTTCCCCATTCAGCTCTATATGGCGGTATCACATCTCTGTCTCCCTCTGTGCAGCATCCTCCATCTGTCCATCCCTCTATCTATCCCACTTTTTCCATTTAGCTCTATATGGCGGTATTACACAGTTGTTCTAGCTCTGTCTCCCTCTGTGCCTCATCCTCCATCTGTCCATCCCTCTATCTATCCCACTTTCCCCATTCAGCTCTATATGGCGGTATCACATCTCTGTCTCCCTCTGTGCAGCATCCTCCATCTGATCATCCCTCTGTTCTATTCCTTTTCTCCACTGTTCCCCATTTCCCTCCGTCTTGCCCTTCTGTTTGGGTTGTTGTCTTCCCCTCTTCTGTCTCCTCCTGTGCACTCTTCTCCTCTTTCGTGCCCCCCTTTCCTGCACCTGTCTCCTTTCTGTGCTTCTTTCTTTCTCTCTCTCTCTCTGTCTCTCTTTCTCTCTCCCTTTCTCTTTCCCCCCACCTTCCCTCTCTTCTCATCTCTCACCCCTCCCCCTCTTTCCTCCCTCTCTCCCTCCCTCCTTCCTCTTTCTCTCTGCAGCACACACAGGCAGATCTCTCTCTCTCTCTCTTTCCTCTGCTGTTGATTATTCTTATCTCTTTTTTTTTTTATTTATTTTTTTTTTTTAATAATCCTCCTTTTGTTTTTCTTTTTTGTGGGGTGAGAGGAGGGATCTAGGGTTTGGATAGTTTTGCCTTTTTTTCCGGCTGAGGGTGAGGATATTTTAGCTGGAGCATCTCGGAAAACACAGAAGCATCAGAAGCGGAATATTTGTGTGGTGAATGTGTTTTTCCTCTATGCCACAATCCTCCTTTCCTCCTCCATTTCTCTCTTCGCTGTCTATGATGTTGAATTCTCTACAGCTTTACTGGATGAGATTTATCCACACTGAGGGCTTTCTGAAATAAACCAGGGCACTTGTCTATCCCTCCGCTTTGTCATTTTTAATCTGGATTTCTGCAAACCCAAGACGGAGACGTGCTGATTTTTGTAGGGGGGACCTTGGGGGGGGGAATCCCCCCAAAATATCAAGAATTTTTTTGCATTCCATTTTTTGTTTTCCTGCTCGTGTCACCTTTCTAATCTGGATATTGTAGGGAATCAATGGATGCTGGAGGAGGCTAATGTAACACCCCTCATTTTCTTCCCAGACAGAAGCATTCTACCTCTCCATTTGGGCATTGGAGGGGGAGATCTAGTCTGAGACAGGCAATGGGGGTCAGCATGACATGCTGATTTGGGAAAGGAAAGGCTTGTGCTTGCCCTTTCCCCTGGCCCCCAGAGGAGCATCGGACAGCCCCCTGGGGGTCATGGCCAGTTTCGGCCACTGGGTTCGGACCCTTTTGCCCCTTGGCCTTTTGACGTTGGCCAGGGTCTCGGACACGGCACGGGTATCCTCCAGCCTCAGCACCACTCACCATGTGCACCATTTCCATAACAAGCATGGAACAGTCCCTATCGCCATTAACAGGACCCCATTCTTAACGAGAGGGGGACATGGTGAGTATAACGTTGCAACAAATCCTTTCATTTTGACCAAAATTGCTATATTTGAGACGGTGTTGATCTGTTCTGGTTTTTTTAATCTTTTCATACAATGCTGAGAACATGGGGTTGCATGTAGGGGCCACTGAACAGGAGACGGGGAGGATTAATTGGGCAATTTTAACATCAAGCCTTTCAGGTTAAATAATGTACAACATGGTTTTTTTTGCAGAAGCGAGCTGCAAGGATTTGTCTAGTGCAGGTCGTTCTGGAATCATGTCCAGATTACAGCTGATACATCTAATCTCCGATCCTGATTTTGTGATATTTCAATGGTGTTCTGATCCTATTGGTGATTGTATTTGTGCCTTGGTGTCAATGATGGGGGGCTGTGAAAGGTTTCCGGACCTCTATCCTGTTGGAGGTGTCTTCACGGTGTCATGGTGCGAAATCTATAGAAGATGGATCCAGGCTCCTTGGTGTCCATTTTAGAGTGGATACATTCGGAATTGTTCTACTAAGCCCTGGGTTTGTCTGGATTGGATATTATTGGGGATTGTTATTGCAATTAAGGCTTGGATGATGCTACGGCCAAATTGGTCCTGCTGATCCCAATGAACTCCTTTTGATCTCTCTCCGTCTACGATCCATCCCATGGTGATGACAGCGACGTGTGACCAGAAAAGTCTTGGCGTGCACCGGTCTGGGTTCCTTCATAATAAAATGATACCTAGGTGGGGGACAGATTTACCTTCTGATCATAGAGGATCCAGAATAGGTATTGATTTTGACTGAGCATGCTCAACTGGTTAGAAAGCATTCGATGCTAGGGCAGCATTATGATATTTTGTTACTTAAGTGTCTTGACTTGCCAAGAAAACTACAGGAATTTCATAAGTGTCTCACTGCAGGAATTATGTAAGTGCCACCTCTACATGAGTAGTTGACACATCCCAATGGCTAAGAATAAATCCAGACCGTGGCAACCTATATCATTGGCCTGATACATTCCAAACCACCAGATAGAACTCTGAACATTCTATCACAACATTCCGTGTTCTATTTGTTTATCTTTGAACATTCTATCACAACATTCCGTGTTCTATTTGTTTATCTTTGAACATTCTATCACTAGATTCGGTTCTATTAGTTTATTTTTGTTCATATGATTCTTCCATACGACCATCTGTGTTCGCACCGGCGGTGGGTGTCATGGCTTCCCTTTTTCGAAAAGCTACAGGTGAATTACTGACTGTAATGGGAGTTCATCAAGGGTCTGGTGTTTTGGACAGTAGGGTTAACACTGCAGATTGTCTTATTCTCGCTGTCCAAAATATTAGACACACAGGTGGATCCCCATTCAAGTAAACAGGAGCGCCACCTTGATAATTGTTTTTTCTCCTGCTTGTTGCTACAGACAGGATATTTTCTAGGTTCAGTCTCTAGCTCTGTTCACATCTGCATTGGACACTCAGGAGCCTCTATTGCAGATACTGGCAAAAATGATTGACGGAAGAGCACAGTCAGCAGGCTGCACTGTTTTGACTGGAAGAATGATGGACACCATGTTGGAAACTTAACCAACCCTATTGTAGTTATTGGGGTCTGGTGGGCGCTGTTGGTATCAGACAATGAGCAATTTGTCCTAAGATCAGTCAGATTTAAGTCAAGTTTAGCACTGAGCGAGATAGACCTACCCAATAATAAAAAAAACCTTGATGCATTTTTAGTAATAAATAGTTACAGAGGTGTTAATGTTGAAAGAAGACACAAGTTCATTGAGTTCAGCCTATGTCAGAAACCCCATTAAGTAGATGCTAGCTGTCCCTTATTAGAGGAAAATCCCTTTCCATCTGCATAAAATAACTGGATCAAAGTCCCATCGCAAAGTCTGGAAGACATAATGTGTACAGTAATTCTACATTTGCCAAGAAAAGCATCCAGGCCCTTGCACTTCATCAGTGATCAACCATTACAACATGTTGTGGAGGAGAGTTTCATGGTCTCACTGATCATACAGTAAAGAATCTACGTGATCGTATAGTAAAGAATCTATAGAGTCCCTGCTCGTACATTAAAGAATCCAGTATCACTTCTTTTACAGTAAAGAATCCAGTCTCACTACTCATACAGTAAATCTAACTGCTCGTATAGTAAAGAATGTATAGAGTCCCTGCTCGTACATTAAAGAATCCAGTATCACTTCTTTTACAGTAAAGAATCCAGTCGCACTGCTCATACAGTAAATCTACCTGCTCGTATAGTAAAGAATGTATAGAGTCCCTGCTCGTACATTAAAGAATCCAGTCTCACTGCTCATACAGTAAATCTACCTGCTCGTATAGTAAAGAATGTATAGAGTCCCTGCTTGTACATTAAAGAATCCAGTCGCACTGCTCATACAGTAAATCTACCTGCTCGTATAGTAAATAATCTGTAGAGTCCCTGCTTATACAGTGAAGGATCCATAGTTTCACTGCTCTTACAGTAAAGAATTCATATTCTCACTGCTAAGACAGTGAAGAATCCATAGTCTCACTGCTAGAACAGTAAAGAATCTATAGACTCTCTGCTCTTACATTAAAGAATCCAGTCTCACTGCTCATATAGTGAAGAATCCATAGTCTCCCTGCTTTTACACTGAAAATCCATAGTCTGACTTTTTGTACAGTGAAGAATCTATAGTCTCACTGCTCATACAGTAAATAATTTATAGTCTCAATGCTTGTACAGTGACAAAATCTATAGTCTCACGGCTCAAACAGTGGAGAATCCGTAGTCCTACTGTTTGTACAATACAGAACCCATAGTCTCACTGCTTGTACAGTGTAGAATCCATAGTTTCACTGTTCGAATAGTAAAGAATCCACAGTCTCACTGCTCATATAGTAAAGAGAATCCATAGTTTCACTGCTCATATAGTAAAGAATCCATAGTCTCACTGGTTGTACAGTAAAGAATCCATAGTCACACTGCTCTTACAATAAAGAATCCATAGTCTCACTGCTCATATAGTAAATAATCCATAGTTTCACTGCTCGTATAGTAAAGAATCCATAGTTTTACTGCTTGTACAGTAAAGAATCCATAGTCTCACTGCTCATATAGTAAATAATCCATAGTCTCACTGCTCATACAGTAAAGAATCCATAGTCTCACTGCTTATACAGTAAAAAATCCATAGTCTCACTGCTTATACAGTAAGGAATCCATAGTCTCACTGCTTATACAGTAAAGAATCCATAGTCTCACTGCTTGTACAGTAAAGAATCCATAGTCTCACTGCTCATATAGTAAATAATCCATAGTCTCACTGCTCATACAGTAAAGAATCCATAGTCTCACTGCTTATACAGTAAAAAATCCATAGTCTCACTGCTTATACAGTAAGGAATCCATAGTCTCACTGCTCATACAGTAAAGAATCCATAGTCTCACTGCTTATACAGTAAGGAATCCATAGTCTCACTGCTTATACAGTAAAGAATCCATATTCTCACTGCTTATACAGTAAAGAATCCATAGTCTCACTGCTCATATAGTAAATAATCCATAGTCTCACTGCTCATACAGTAAAGAATCCATATTCTCACTGCTTATACTGTAAAGAATCCATAGTCTCACTGCTCATATAGTAAATAATCCATAGTCTCACTGCTCATACAGTAAAGAATCCATAGTCACACTGCTCTTACAATAAAGAATCCACAGTCTCACTGCTCATATAGTAAATAATCCATAGTTTCACTGCTCGTATAGTAAAGAATCCATAGTCTCACTGCTTGTACAGTGTAGAATCCATAGTCTCACTGCTCATATAGTAAATAATCCATAGTCTCACTGCTCATATAGTAAATAATCCATAGTATCACTGCTCATACAGTAAAGAATCCATTGTCTCACTGCTCTTACAGTAAGGAATCCATAGTCTCACTGCTCATACAGTAAAGAATCCATAGTCTCACTGCTTGTACAGTAAAGAATCCATAGTCTCACTGCTCATACAGTACAGAATCCATAGTCACACTGCTCTTACAATAAAGAATTCATAGTCTCACTGCTCATATAGTAAATAATCCATAGTATCACTGCTCATACAGTAAAGAATCCATTGTCTCACTGCTTGTACAGTAAAGAATCCATAGTCTCACTGCTCATATAGTAAATAATCCATAGTATCACGGCTCATATAGTAAATAATCCATAGTCTCACTGCTTGTACAGTAAAGAATCCATAGCCTCAATGCTCATACAGTAAAGAATCCATAATCTCACTGCTCATATAGTAAAGAAACCATAGTCTCACTGCTTGTACATTAAATAATCCATAGTATCACTGCTTGTATAGGAAACAATTTGTATCTGTGATAATAATGAACCATCTTTCCGTTAAATGTAGAGGATATCCCTTTGTCATCATTGCAGTTCTAGTTGTAAAAAGATCATTACACAGATATATGTCCTTCTTAATCACTTGTGCCAAAAATTGTATCCAGCATTCTAAGTGTGGCTGCACTATAAACTTGTGTGAGGGAAAACTGTGACACTAGTCACTATTGATAAGTCGTGAGGCAGGGTAGTAAGTTTTGGGGTCAAGTATCTGGAGAGCACATCAAAGGTTAAGGTAATAAACAAAGACATAGTAGGTCACTGTCTGGAGTCAGAATACCTGGAGAGTAGCGGATAAGACCAAAAGGGCTAAACAAATAGACGGTCAGAACGTGGTTCGAGTTCAGGCAGCAATAGATCAGTCAAACAGAGCACAGGAATACAGGCCAACAAGCACCACTGAACAGAATGCTGCAACTGTCAGAGCTCTGGGAGAAACAGCTCAGCTAAGTAGCTAAGTAATCACCGGGAACAGGGAACACCTGAATAACGCAGCACCTCCCAGAATCAGATTGGAAGACCGAGTTGTCAGTCACCAGACTGACAACTCATCATGCCTTGATTCCTTAGTTACGTAATCAATCGCATTGCACACTGAGCGAAGGAATCATGACCAGAATGTATCTTCTTGCGGAGAGGGCCATGCCAATATAAAGAGACTTATAGTCCAAGTAATGCCCCTTGGAAATACAAATATGCAAAAGAGGACTTTATCTTTGACACCATCAATTAGATGTAGCAATTCTAAAAGTCAATACCGACATCCAGTAAGTAGCCCCAGAGGTAAATTCCCAGAGGAGCGTTGCATGGCCTATAAGTCTCCTTGAGCCGGCTTGGCACTGTCCACAAGCAGAAACGTTCCTCCTTAGACCTCACCAATGGGACGCAGCCTTTTTGAGACAGTTTAACCCAGGATTTACTATTTAGCACATCATTTGTTTAGCGTTATAAAAGGTGGCAGTGAATGTCCATTATAGTAAATGGGAAATGTCCTATGCTCATCATTAAGGTGGAGATAAGCCATCAGTCAGACATTTACATCAGATCCTAAATGAAGAAAAACTCACAACCCTTTCTAGATGAGCTTCTGGGAAAACTAATCCCTGTTTAAAAAAGTCATCATACCCTTCCATACGGCTCTTTTATATATTTTGTATATAATATGCACATGAGGAGCTTAGGGTTCTCCCACGCCTTGAGGAACGGTGGGTGGCGTCCCTTCTACCTCCTTAATTCAGATGATGGTTCTGTGTATGTCACTATGGATCCTGGTTGGCAACTTATGCAAAGAGGTCCATGTTCTGGATTCTTTTGCTGGATCTTTGGCGAGTCTCGGTGGTAGGGCCAATGTCTCTTGGAGCGGAGTTGGGCGCCCTAGAGGATAGAGCTGTGGCACAGGATGGTGTGGTGGGTGCAATGTACTATAAAGAAAACAAAGTTATCAGCTCACCACAAGAGTAAGGCATCTCAAAAAATATTAGATGTGGTAATGTACGGAGTCCCAGGTCAGTTCCTCTGGAAATAATTATCAGAGAAAATAGATGATCCGGCCCTTTTATTATTATTTATTGTCCTTCAGCTCTATTCCGAGCCATGGTGATTTGATAGATGAATGCTTTGTAGGAAGATGGATCTTGCATGAGCCCAAATAGGTCCGGCAGGCTCTTCTCCAAGCCTAGATAGGTCCACTAGGGTCTTCTCTAAACCTAGATAGGTCCACTAAGTTTTTTTCTAAGCTTATATAGGTCCACCAGGGTCTTCTGCAAGCCTATATAGATCAACCAGGGTCATTTCGAAGCCTAGATAGGTCTACCAGGGTATTTTCCAAGCCATGATAGATCCACTTGGGTCTTCTCCAAATCTAGATAGGTCCATCAGAGTCTTCTCCAAGCCTCGATCGATCAACAGGGTCTTCTCTAAGCCTAGGTAGGTCCACCAGGGTTTTTTTTAAGCCAAGTTAGGTCTACCATGGTCTTCACCAAGCCTAGATAGGTCCATCAGGGTCTTCTCCAAGCCTAGATAGGTCCACTTGAGTCTTCTCAAAGTCTAAATAGGTCCATCAGGGTCTTCACCAAGCCTAGATAGATCCACCAGGTTCTTCTCCAAGTCTAGATAGGTCCACAAGGTCTTCTCCAAGCCTAGATTGATCCAACAAGGTCTTTTCCAAGCCTAGATAGGTCTTCTCTGCTATTTTCTTGATAGTATCAAGCATTGGGTTGCTTGGTTTCCTTTTCACCTTGTTCTTTCTATTCTTCCTACCATAATGTCCTTCTCTAATGATTTTTCTCTTTGTATGTTGTGTACAATCAATGATCTAGCACTACCAAATACAATAAAAAGACGATCTTTATTCCATAATTGTCTCCACCAGAAGATAAAATTCCATGGCAGATTAAAAGTTAACGCGTTTCGGACTGCTAAGAGTTCTTAATCATCAACATGTATATGGATTTCCCTATATCCATATCCATTTTCTGCAATGTAGTATGTATGCCTCATCCCCATCCTTGTGTTATCAGCCCAGAGTATATATCTTCTCGAGATACTTGGAACCAGACATGATCACCTAATTCTTCTCCTTCATCCTTCTCTATAGATTTCTCTATTTCCATTCTCCTGTACAATCGTCATTGTCCCAGTATAACCAGCTCATATTTGTAGCCTCTGTAGTGACATGGTGTATTGAGGTAATATACCTATATCTCCTGAGAACACAAACAAGAAAGTAGCAAAAAAATCTAAATAATTGTATTAGACATGACTGCAAACAAGGAACCCAGAAGGAATAAACAGATACCGTATCTAGGTGTCAAGAAGATATCAAGTCTTAGGATAATAAAGTACGGTATATGTATCAAAGTTAATGGAAAAGATCAGCACAGAATCCATAAAAACCCTAGTGGATCATATGGAAGATATAGGTGTACATGGAATGCTCATATGGAGAAATCAGACATTAATGAAGGTCTCCCGCTGTTGCCCAACCATTCACTCAGATATGTGTTTCGCATAACCTTCCTCAAGCTTCACCTTGTGTGGTTGTGAGAGTCACAACCACTATAAAAGCAGATCACGGCTGCTGCAGTCCCCAGCGTGGTCCATATAGAGTAGGGAGAATAAGGGTTAAACAACTCACTGCTGTATTCCACCAGACATCAAAGGGGGACTTTAATATTGATGTATTAGTCAACACGTTTCAGGCCTCCCTGAAACATGGCAATATGATATAGATTTTTGATGATATTCTAATTCATTGAGATGTACTAGTAGGTCTATAGACATGCATTACTGCTAAGGAAATACATTGAATAATTGAGACACTTAGCACATAATAAAGGCCAGCTTCATGTGAGCCTAGCAGCCAGCGACAAGGCATACTTCTTTCCTGGGTCCCCACCTAATGTCTCTTTCTGGTTTAAAAAACCTACAATTATAGGTGAGTAAGAACCTGCTAATAGAAAATGTAAAATCACTTAAAGGATGGTGGAAAGGAGGCATTAGATAGGAGCCAGCAAAGAGAGGCCTTGTGACTGGTTGCTGGGCTCACATATAACTGGCCTTTTTATGTGCTAAGTGTCTACATTTTTCAATGTATTTCCTTTGCAGTAATGCAAATCTAAATTCCTATATTCAATGTTCGCATACATTAACGTTTCACAGTGCAACTATTTATTATAGTACATTTCATGTTTAGTTTGCACCTGTTCACACTTGTTAGGAAGTGCCGTCAGTTTGTTATTTATTTTATTTTTTTCATTTTATTTCGGAATAACAGACAGATCAGAGAACCTATGCATAACCCAGCACATCCGATGTCGGGGCTCGGTCTGATAACACAGTGTTGGGGTCAGGATGATTTCTGTAGCGTTACGTTTCTAGTGATATTGTTTTTGTAAACTGACAGCTCTGTTTTAGTTTGTGATGAATATGGGAACAAAATATTGTTAAAGAGGACAAGCCAGTGGGTTACTGGCCACTGTGGCCGGAGCCCCTGTCTAGTAGAAGCTGCCTTGCTTAATATAATTGTATGGAACATGCCCACTAGACGGCACTCCTACAAGTCAGACACACCCACTCCATACACTTGTATTGAGTGAGGCTGCGCCCACTAGTCTTGTTTTGCTGGGAACATCTATGTTGGATCCTCACAGCTAGTAGTGCAGGCACTGGGAGGATTGAGAATTATCATTTTGGACCAGACAACCCCTTGAAGCAGTATCAACCTCGGAATAAAAATGCTGGGCCCCTAAGAGAGTAAGGACCTTGAGAAATGTCCAAGTCTGACTCACCCCTAATGCCCGACCCTGACTAGGTCTTATTTTTGGAGTAGAATAAAAAGACAGCTGCACTCTGAAATGCTAAAGCATGCAAACAATAAATAGAAGAATATGGGATATGCATCACTGCTGAAGGAAATACATGAATAAATGAGATACTTAGCATATAAATATGATCCTCTCTATATCTGCCCAGTAGCCACATCACGGTGTATCTCTTTAATGGGTCCCTACACTAAGTCAAAGCTTCTCTACGGGTTTAAAAAAAAAAGACCTCCATTTGAATGGGCGAGTAGGAACCTGCTAATAAGAATAAAATGACGTAAGGCTAATGGGGGATGAGTGCGCAACCAGAAGGCATGTCCTCATAATATAAATAAGGAACCTGACCAAACAGTTGGGGAGTGCCGTCAGGTTTCTTATTTACTTTTGCATTTGGGGTAGGGCTTGTATTTCAGGTATATTCCAAAAATCTGGTCGAGTCTTATTGTCGCGAAAGGTCTTATGTCCGGGAAACACGGTAGATGTTTTAGTGCAAATGCTTAGAATGGTAGACCCATGTGAATTGATTCGCAGGACTGGTCAGTAATGATTGATGCCGGAAGGGATCCCAGTGAAAACATCTCCCTGACAGCATCACCAACTCTTGTGTTGAGTAGCCGGCCCGGCACAATGTCACTATTGAGGTGTCAGGCACATGTGACGTAACGCTAGGTCATCTCACCCAGAGAAGAAGCCGCGGATGCTGGCAGGTAGGAGGTGATTTATTGGGCTCCCACAGATTACTGACGTGGTCGCTGGACCGGATCCGGTGAATTAGTTTGCTCCGCCTCTATACAATAGGTACAGTCCTGTTTCCTACTAGTAATCTCCCCAAGCAGACTCATAATATAGCATTTAAATAATTGTAATGCAAATAGAGTTATATTTTATTTACCAACCAAAAGATTGATTTTAAGGAATTATATTGAAAATTGGAAATTGTCTATGTGGCCGTGGACACAGCCCCTCGTGTAGCTGTAATTCATCATTGTCAGTATAGATAGTGCTGGATGTGGCCCAGCTCCTTCACAGTTAATGATAGCACAAAGCCAACCTCTGATGCGTGGGTTCAGGGTCTTTATTCAAACCAACTGTCTACAGAGAATTGTCATGTTTGCCTTTCACAAGGCCGTTATGACAGCTCCTAGCAAGACATGTAGAATGCAAAATGCGGCAGGCCGACGTTGTTTGCGCACACGGAATTAAGCCAACGTCGTCTCCCGCTCAGTATAGTTGCGGTATTACCCATACTTTGCTCCACCTTTGGGCTCACCTAACATAATGACCTAAATAATATACAGGAGCATCCCAATGAATTAGAAGATCATCAAAAATATCGTTTATTTCAGTAATTCAATACATAAAGTGAGACCCATATATTATATAGAGTCATTACACACAGAGGGATCTATTTCATGTGTTTGTTTCTGTTAATGTTGATGATTATGGAAACTCATTATCTCAGAAAATTAAAGTAGGGAGGATGAAGGTCTGAGAGGTAAAATATGACCTAAATAGGTATCAGAGGCTTCACCTTGTGTGGTTGTGAGAGTCACAACCACTATAAAAGCAGATCACGGCTGCTGCAGTCCCCAGCGTGGTGCATATAGAGTAGGGAGGATGAAGGGTTAAACACTGCGCTGCCATATTAAACCAGACATTAAAGGGTGAATATAATATTGATGTATTAGTCAATGCGTTTCAGGGCTCCAGAAGCATCCTGAAACATGGCAATGTAATGATTTGTCCTGAGGAAGGGCCCAGGGAGCCCTGAAACGCGTTGACTAATAAATCAATATTATATTCACCCTTTGATGGCTGGTGGAATACAGCAGCACAGTGTTTAACCTTTCATCCTCCCTACTCTATATGCACCACACTGGGGACTGCAGCAGCCGTGATCTGCTTTTATAGTGGTTGTGACTCTCACAACCACACAAGGTGAAGCCTCTGATACCTATTTAGGTCATATTTTATCTCTCAGACCCGTCATCCTCCCAACTTTAATTTTCTGAGATAATGAAATTTGGGTTTTCATTGGCTGTAAGCCATAATCATCAACATTTACAGAAATAAACACATTAAATAGATCCCTCTGTGTTATGACTCTATATAATATATGTGTTTCACTTTATGTATTGAATTACTGAAATAAAGTCACTTTTTGACAGTTACTATTCTAATATACCGTATATATATAAACTTTTATGATGCAGGTGCATCTTAATGAATTAGAATAATGAAAAAAATATATATATATTACATACCGTAATTATTCTAATTCATTGAGATGCACCTGTATGATAAAAGCATTATTTCTATTGCAAGGCGGAGTGATCCAATAATACATTTCACTGAATTCCTGCTTTATTGTAAGTTTATTATTATTGCCTATTATATGCTATCTGCAGAAAATATTTGCTGGATGTACCTGCCCTAAATATGGACCGGTCCAACATTTAATGAGAGAATTATAACATTATATCAGATAATTGCTATTTAAGCATCTACCTAATATCTTTCTTACATAACTCCACAGTGGAGGTCCCGCTCCTCATGTAATTGATCCATCCAGAGATTTACTCTGATTACTTTCTGTTTTTCTGGATCAACGAAGTGGGAAAATTCAGTAGGTTGCACTTTAATATTCAATATGAAACCATCTGAAAGAACACTAAACCTAGAAATGAATGATTAAATGAAAGAAGAAACCTCACGTTCCCCACTGTTAGGCCGGCTTCATACCACAGTGACCCTGACAGCCCCGGACCTGATTTTACTGTAGTGCAGCCCTATAGGGCCAGATGGAGCTATCTGTCATCCGGTTTCCATCTGTCTGGGAGGATCCGGGGCAATTTGGATTTTTCTCCCGGACACAAAAATGCTGCCCAAATTGGATCCCCCCGGATTCTCCCGGATCCTCCCGGATCCGGGGCAATCCGGCGCTCCCTAACATGGGAGTCTATGGGGCTGGATTGCCCCGAGCCGGGAGGATCCGAGAACCTGACGCCGGCTGCTGAAGTTCAGTGTGAGCTATCCTGAACTTCAGCACCAGGGAGCTGTCCCCTGTGAAGCGATTCAGCACCACATCGCAGGGGACAGCTGCATACAGTCAACGCTTACGGTATATACGCATCAAAAGGGTTATCAGGTCACCACCAGGTTCATTATGTAATCTAACTCATTGTGCTATAAGTAGCCAAACTTCTAAGGCAAGTGCATGGAACCAAGTGGCTGGTGTTCATGGGATATGACCAAAGGTAGGCTGAAACCTAGCACCAATATAAAACTCTAATTTTTATTCCAATTTTAATAACAGATTATGGTGGAACAAAATCCAGATAACACCTGACGCATTCTGTCCAAACCGCGTCAGCGTTATCTGGATTTAACCTCACTATGATCTGTATCATGCTCACGGGGCAGACTGTTCGGGAGTGGACCCTCTGGGTCGTGACACCAATCGCCACCTGGAGGAGCAGCCTGGACAACCAACGAGTTTTCTGCTAATGCCACAGGAGATGGAGATAGGTTTAGCTAGTAGGTGCCCACCAGGGGCAACCACAGGGGGTCTCGTTGCCACAACAGTTGACTCCAGGGGTTGGGTCTTGTGGACAGAAATAGTAACTAAGCATGTGCAGCTGATGCTGAAAGGCAATGGGACTCAGCAGTAGCAGGTAGATGCAGGTTGGTATCTGACACAGTAGGTGCAGACCAGAGAATGCTGATGAAGGCATGGTAGATGCAGGCCAGTAAGACAGGAGCATGCACTAAAACAAGACATGGGTTAGCAGGTACAAGCACGGGAGTACAGACACAGGGTACAGGGAGAGGTACACAGGCACAGGGTTCAGGGTTCAAGAATGAGAACAAGAATACAGGGGAACTGAGAACTAGCAATGTCACTAAGGGATAGATCGCGTTGCTCAAGCACCTCTCAATGGTGGAAGGTGCCTTAAATGCACTGTGCTCCTCAGCCATAGGCTGAGAAGCATTTCCAGGTTTTGGTGCATTTGCCCTTTAGGAAAAAAGGTGTATTGTGTGTAGCCTCAGTGCGTACCTAGAAGACCTGAAAGACAGATGTTGACACAGAGGGCTGTAAACAAGAGACTAGACTCTAGTAGATGGCGCAGGCTCAATGGAGGGGTGAGTAAGCTACAGCCACTGGACTCACTACCGGTGCTGATTTTCAAGTTGGAATAAAAACTAGATTTTTACATTGTCCTAAACGCGTTAGTGTTATCTGGATTTTATCTCAATATGATCTGATTTTAAAGTTGGGATAAAAAGTATTGTTTTATTGGTGCTGGGTTTCACCCTTTTCTCTGCTCGTATAGTATATAGTTGATGTACAGGTATACCCACCAATCATGCCACATGGATACTTTTTGGCATATATCTGGTATATATCCATAGTACGGTATATTATAGGTGGGTGGGGAGCAATTTATTTGTAGAAATGCCCCATTTTCCGGTCTAAGTCAGCTGATTGGTTCCCCCTTATTGTGCTATATAAATAATATTATCACAATTGACGCACTCCTCATACAATAATTATGACAAATGCTAATGCTAAATTTTTTTAAAAACTGAAAAAAGCAAAGCTATTCTAATGATGCTGCAACATAAAAGCAGTGCAGACTAGTAAATCAGCCTGGGCCTGCTGAGAATATGACACATCTTACCTGGTTTGCTGCCTTTAGTATGAACATCGCCCTTGGGAAGGTGAGCAGACCTCTTTTTAAATGCATGATGCTTATGAAAAATTCATTTTGCAGGGCCGAACTGCAAACAATGCATCCCAGCAGTCTGCATTCTCCTCCTCGCTCCGCATTAGGAAGCCATCTGGTCTCTTTAGTAATAACAGAAAATAAAAGTAGAACCGAGGGGATCATTTTTTTTTTGTACCGGCTAAAAAAGGAGAATTTCAGGAGCACTCGTGCCCTTTAGTTCCTTATATTGTGCACTGATTTCTATTTCGGTAAATCAAGCGTTATTATTATTATAGGTTATGCCGTGTTCATTGTATAACAAATATAATACTAATACGGTAATGATACAATTCTAGAATAATAGACAATGTCACAATATAATATAGTGAGTAGCTGCTATAGAGATTGGCTGAGAAGGCGAATGAAGCCTCCCGCCTACTATAACTGTAAAATGCATGCAAGCAAAATGCTATGTGACACAGGGGCCTTGTCCCGATACTATTGCATCGGGAGGGAGGTGACATCACGATGGGGGCGGGCTGTGTGGCGCTGGGGGCAGCAGTCATCTCTCCCCTTGCCAGCTCTCTTCCCCCTGTATACTCTCTCTCTCTCCCCCTTGTGCACTCTCCCCGTCTGCTCTCTCTCCTCCCCCTTGTGCACTCTCCCCGTCTGCTCTCTCTCTTCCCCCTCATGCTCTTTCCCCGTCTGCTCTCTGTCCCCCGTACACTTTTGTCTCTTCCTGTGCACTCTCTCCCCCTGTGTGCTTTCCCCCCCTGTTTGCTTCTCTCCCCTGTCTGCTCTCTGTCCCTGTGCACTCTCTCTTCCCCCTGTGTGCTTTCTCCCCCTGTGTGCTCTCTCCCCTGTGCACTCTCTCCCCCTGTGCGCTCTCTCCCCCTGTGCGCTCTCTCCCCGTGCCCTCTCTCCCCTGTGTGCTCGCTCTTCCTGTGTGCTCTCTCTCCCCCTGTGCGCTCTCTCCCCTTGGGTGCTCTCTCTCCCCCGTGGGCTCTCCTCATGTGCTCTCTCTCCACCCTGTGTGCTGTCTCTCCCCTCTGTGCGCTCTCACTTTCCACCTGTGAGCTCTCTCACCTCTGTGTGCTATGATGTCATAACACCCCATTATGATGTAATAATACCCCATTGTAATGTCATAACTTCCCAATTTGATGTCATAACATCCCATTGTTCCCTATTCTCTATACCTGAGCTGAAAGTCTCTTTTACAATGGAAGTCTATGGGGCCTCGTTCTTCTGACGCTTCTACATTTACATTGTAAGACTCACTTATGGGTCACACAGACCACAATGTTACGCAGAGAGGTGACTACATGGAGAACGATGTTGTACACTGGAGAGAAGTGGTAGTTGAGTATATTACCACAATCACACTACATGATATACATTTAATGAATAAAAAACTTATAGTAATTCTGTAAAAAAAACTCACTTTAAATGTTTCCTGAATATTTAGGCAACTTGATCTCATTTGCTTATATGCAAATATATATGCTTACTCCCTATCCTACATATGCTTTCTCCCCTCCCAAAAAAAGTGCATTCCAAAATTTCATCCATCTATTTAACATGATGTACACTGACTGTTGTAAAGTGTAATCCACCACTTGTGGCAGGGGTGATAAAAGGAATTCAATGCTGGTCTTTGCCTCTCTACAGGAGTTTAGAGTGTGGGCATGTATTTGCCAATCTACAGGTAGTGTGGGCATGTCTTTGCCAATCTACAGTGAGTGTGGGCATGTCTTTGCCTATCTACAGGTAGTGTGGGCATGTCTTTTCCAATCTACAGGAAGTGAGGGCATGTCTTTGCCAATCTACAGGAAGCGTGTGCATGTCTTTTCCAATCTACAGGAAGTGTGGGCATGTCTTTGCCTATCTACAGGAAGTGTGGGCATGTCTTGCCTATCTACAGGAAATGTGTGCATGTCTTTTCCAATCTATAGGAAGTGTGGGCATGTCTTTGCCAATCTACAGGGAGTGTGGGCATGTCTTTGCCTGTCTACAGGAAGTGTGGGCATGTCTTTGCTAATCTACAGGAAGCGTGTGCATGTCTTTTCCAATATACAGGAAGTATGGGCATGTCTTTGCCAATATACAGTGAGTGTGGGCATGTCTTTGCCTATCTGCAGGAAGTGTGTGGCATGACTTTCCAAATCTACAGGAAGTTTGGGCATGTCTTTGCCAATCTACAGGAAGTGAGGGCATGTCTTTGCCAATCTACAGGAGTGTGGGCATGTCTTTGCCTATCTACAGGAAGTGTGGGCATGTTTTTGCCTAATCTACAGGAAGTGTGGCATGTATTTGCAGATCTACAGGAAGTGTGGGCATATCTTTGCCAATCTACAGGGAGTGTGGGCATATCTTTGCCAGTCTACAGGGAGTGTGGGCATGTCTTTGCCAATCTAAGGGAGTGTGGGCATGTCTTTGCCAGTCTACAGGAGTGTGGGCATGTCTTTGCCAATCTACAGGGAGTGTGGGCATATCTTTGCCGATCTACAGGAAGTGTGGGATATCTTTGCCGATCTACAGGGAGTGCGGGATATCTTTGCCGATCTACAGGGAGTGCGGGCATATCTTTGCCAATCTATAGGGAGTGTGGGCATTCTTTGCCAGTCTACAGGAGTGTGGGCATGTCTTTGCCAATCTAAAGGGAGTGTGGGCATATCTTTGCCAATCTACAGGGAGTGTGGGCATATCTTTGCCAATCTATAGGAGTGTGGGCATATCTTTGCCAGTCTACAGGGAGTGTGGGCATATCTTTGCCAGTCTACAGGGAGTGTGGGCATGTCTTTGCCAATCTAACAGGAGTGTGGGCATACTCTTTGCCGATCTACAGGGAGTGCGGGCATATCTTTGCCAATCTATAGGAGTGTGGGCATATCTTTGCCAGTCTACAGGGAGTGTGGGCATATCTTTGCCAGTCTACAGGGAGTGTGGGCATGTCTTTGCCAATCTACAGGAGTGTGGGTTCTTTGCCAATCTACAGGAAGTGTGGGGCATATCTTTGCCGATCTACAGGAGTGGGGCATATCTTTGCAATCTATAGGGAGTGTGGGCATATCTTTGCCAGTCTACAGGGAGTGTGGGTGTCTTTGCCAATCTAAAAGGGAGTGTGGGTGTGCTTTGCCAGTCTACAGGGAGTGTGGGCGTGTCTTTCCCAGTCTACAGGGAGTGTGGGCATGTTGTTGCCAATCTACAGGAAGTGTGGGCGTGTCTTGCCAATCTACAGGAAGTGTGGGTGTGTCTTGTCGATCTACAGGAAGTGTGGGCGTGTCTTGTCTTTCTGATCCTGCTCTCCTGTCTGTCACACCTCATACAGCCATATCAGAGATATAGGCTTTCAGAACAATCCATTGGACAATAGGAGGGATATGTGCTGGCAGAATGCAAATGAAAAGAAATGGATCTAGTGATTAGAAGTGAATGGCTGGCAACATAATTGTGAAAATCCCTGGACTTATTAGACTGGTGTTTGTATCAAAAGCAATATTGGCTTCATCTTTTGGAGGAGGGCAGCTGGGCCATGTTTCCATCATGAGTTGGGTTTGGTTTATTGTAGCAGCTTTGAGAGGTAAATATAAGCCTGAGCTGTCAGACCTGGGAGATGATGGAGAAATAATGGTAAGATCTGGAGATAATGTGAATATCATCCATTGTATGTGTTTATCAGCCCGGTAGAATAATGTTCCCGTCTCGATTGTGTGAATGCCTGTTTTTCCCCCCTTTCACCTTTTAATACCGTATAAAGCAGATGATTATGGATTATGTTATGTCTAGATACTGGTTCAATTACTGTGTTATTTCTTCATTGCTTAAATAGAGGATACTTTCTTTACCAGCCTAAATAGGCTCGCTTCCATATGAATTCGATCGGGTTCTCTGTAAAATAGAGGAGATAACAGGGCTTGTTTGATATTCCATTCAGCAATACACCAAGTTCAATCATTTCTATTTTTTCGCCCGTTGTATGGGTTACTCCCGTCCCCGTCTTTAATGTTTGTATTAATAAACCCGTCTTTCATTCTCCCGACCATTATAAAAGTTGGAATATTAGTAAATAAAAAAATTGGAAAAAGAAAGATGACCATTCCGTGGCAAAGAGCCATCTCGGAATATATCCATGCTTAATATGGGTTATAGCTAGGAGTGTTTCAAGAGCAACCCTCTTCATAAGGTGCAAACAAGGTGATAACAGGCATTGGTATCAGTGCAATTTATACAAAATCATATGTTCTCTCCGGCTTCGAGTAGAGCAATCTTCTCAGCATATTGCTAGGAGATTAAGCGCCATGGTCAGAGATACAGCAAACAAATAAGAGCAGATCCCCTGGGTACTGATCAGCTCATTCTTTTTGGTACATTGTGCGGTACCATAAACCTGTTCATTAGAATTAACAATAAAAAAAATGCATTTCCTACAAGGATCCATACTTGTGTAAATCACAGAGATGTCTCCTCGCGGTGTGAACTCTTCACCCAGCTAGTTACTCTACAAGGACGCCAGGGCTATTCATTGAGGAGCGAAGACTAGTTGAGGCTTTGTGGACAAACCATATTGAATCCATTTACTAAGATGGCAGGATCATTAGTAAAGGATTCTTATAGAATTTCTACGGAGGGGCATTTGGATAAAACATTACTTAGAATTGTAATTGCACCAGTACATCTGTGTCAATAACTGGTATGTGAGAAAGGAGATGAAACTGAATAGAAATGAATATACAACCGCATTCACATAGTCTTGCTCCCCTTGTAGTGCATATGCTAGTCTAGAGGTGCCCAACCTTTCTGACCTTGAGAGTCACATTCAGCTTTAAAAGTGGGTTGTGAGCCACTATCAGCATAAAGAGAATGTCACGAGCCACATCCAGCTCTGAGAGAGGGCCACGAGCCACATCCAGTTCTAAGAGAGGGCCACGAGCAACATCCAGCTCTAAGAGAGGGCCACGAGCCACATCCAGCTCTGAGAGAGGGCCACGAGCAACATCCAGCTCTAAGAGAGGGCCACGAGCAACATCCAGCTCTGAGAGAGGGTCATGAGCTACATCCAGCTTAAGAGAGGGGCACAAGCCACATTCAGCTCTGAGAGAGGGCCACGAGCCACATCCAGCTCTGATAGAGGGCCACGAGCAACAGCCAGCTTCAAGAGAGGGCCACAAGCAACATCCAGCTATGAGAGAGGGTCATGAGCTACATCCAGCTCTGAGAGAGGGGCACAAGCCACATTCAGCTCTGAGAGAGGGCCTCGAGCTACATCCAGCTCTAAGAAGAGGACCATGAACAACATCCAGCTCTAAGAGAGGGCCACGAGCCACATCCAGATCTGAGAGAGGACCACGGGCCACATCCAGCTTTGAGAGAGGGCCACAAGCCACATCCAGCTCTAAGAGAGGGCCTCGAGCCACATCCAGCTTTGAGAGATGGCCACGAGCCACATCCAGCTCTGTGAGAGGGTCACAAGCCACATTCAGCTCTGAGAGAGGGTCAAAGCCACATCCAGCTCTGAAAGAGGGTTGTGAGTAACATGCAGCTCTGAGAGAGGGGCACAAGCCACATCCAGCTCTGAGAGAGGGTCACGAGCCACATCCAGCTCTGAGAGAAGGTTGCAAGCTACATTCAACTCTGAGAGAGGGTCACGAGCCACATCCAGCTCTGAGAGAGGGTTGTGATCCAAAACCAGCTCTGAATGATGGTCGCGAGCCACATCTAGCTCTGAGAGAGGGTCACAAGCCACATCCATCTCTGGGAGAGGGTCACAAGCCACATCCAGCTCTGAGAGAGGGTCACAAGCTACATTCAGCTCTTAGAGAGGGTCGTGATCCACATCCAGCTCTGAGAGAGGGTCATGAGCCAAATCCATCTCTGAGAGAGAGTCACAAGCCACATCCAGCTCTGAAAGTGGGTCACAAGCTACATTCAGCTCTTAGAGAGGGTCGTGATCCACATTCAGCTCTGAGAGAGAGTCACAAGCCACATCCAGCTCTGAGAGAGGATTGCAAGCTACAGGTCTGAGGAGGGTTGTGAACCACATCAATCTCTAATGGTACCTTTACACGCCGCGACGGCAGGCTGGATACATCGCGCTACTTCACGTGCACGAGCACGCTCAAACGGCTACAAAAGGTGAACGCATCTCCTTTACACGCCGCGACAAGGTGCGCTACGCCACGCTACATCTATAGCTAGCTACATCGCCGGGTGTCTCAAGTAGCCAGCTGTTGCTCAATTACACACCGCTACAACCAGCTACTATGGGCGGACCTGGTGCAGCAGGGACAGCACATAGGCGTGCTACAATTGTGGATTACGAGCCGTCCGTACGCTGATAGGACGAAGCAATAACATCCTGATTGGGCAGGCATCGCAGGAGGCTGAGTAATACAGCACGCTCGAGCGATTGTGTAGTGTGACTCGTCAGCTCCTTAAATATGCCTCCCTATGCAGCGACTACCAATCGTCATGCAGCAGCTTCCACCAATGATCGCACATGGGGCGCGGTAACATGGAGCCGAGGTCACGCCTTAGCTACATTGCAGCTACAGCCCCGGGTGTCCAGAATTCCCTTCCGTTGCTTCTTTACACGCCGATACAGCTCGCTACCATCGGCGATATAGCCATCTGTTTTCGAGCAGAGCCCATAAACAGATGTATCTGTCGCCGGCTGTAGCGTCGCGTCTTCAGACGCCGCTACGACGGGCTACATTGACGCTACAAGCTACATTTGTAGCCTGTAGCGCGATGTATCCAGCCTGCCGTCGCGGCGTGTAAAGGTACCATAAGAGAGAGTCACGAGCTACATCCAGCTCTGAGAGAGGGTCACAAGTTACATCCAGCTCTGAGGGAGGGTCCAGCTCCGGCTCCTATTACTGATATAATGATAGCCAAAGTTTTTCCACAGAAATCACATTGAGGCAGTAAACTAAGTTCCAGGGTTCCTACCTTATCCCGATTCAGATTTTCTCTACTATGTGGGGCTATTTCACAAAAGTCAACATCTGGAGACCTGCCCTTCATTGCTTTTTTCTGCACCAAGCTAGAATACAGCTGCAAGCCAAATATCAGCAAGTCATATGTGGCTTCTGTGGTGAAGGTTGGGAACCCCTTTATAAGTCTAATGTGGTGACTAAGTTGTCATCACTCTATGGGGGGTTCAGTGGTTATCCCTGGACAGTGGCTCAGTGGTAAGCAGTATATGGTGGCTCAATGGTCAGCACTGTGTGGTGGCTCAGTGGTTAGCACTGCTACTTTGCAGCACTGGGATCCTGTGTTCAAATCCCACCAAGGACAACATCTGCAAGGAGATTGTATGTTCTCCTCATATTCTTGTGGGTTTCCTCTGTGTTCTTAGGTTTCCTCCCACACTCCAAAGACATAGTGAAAGGGAATTTAGATTGTGAGCCCTTGACCCTCCATACAGTGGTAACCACTGAGCCTCCATACAGTGCTAACCACTGAGCATCCATACAGTGCTAACTACTGAGCCTCCATATAGTGCTAACCACTGAGCCACCATATAGAGCTAACCACTGAGCCACCATAGGGTGCTAACCACTGAGCCACCATACAGTGCTAGCCACTGAGCCTCCATACAGTGCTAACCACTGAGCCTCCATACAGTGCTAGCCACTGAGCCTCCATACAGTGCTAACCACTGAGCCACCATACAGTGCTGACCACTGAGCCTCCATACAGTGCTAACCACTGAGCCACCATACACAGTGCTAACCACTGAGCCACCTTACAGTGCTAACCACTGAGCCTCCATATAGTGCTAACCACTGAGCCACCATATAGAGCTAACCACTGAGCCACTATAGGGTGCTAACCACTGAGCCACCATACAGTGCTAGCCACTGAGCCTTCATACAGTGCTAACCACTGAGCCTCCATAAAGAGCTAGCCACTGAGCCTCCATACAGTGATAACCACTGAGCCACCATACAGTGCTGACCACTGAGCCTCCATACAGTGCTAACCACTGAGCCTCCATCAGTTCTAGCCACTGAGCCTCCATACAGTGCTGACCACTGAGCCACCATACAGTGCTAACCACTGAGCCAACGTACAGTGCTGACCACTGAGCCATCGTACAGTGCTAACCACTGAGCCTCCATACAGTGCTAACCACTGAGCCACCGTACAGTGCTAACCACTGAGCCTCCATACAGTGCTAACTACTGAGCCTCCATATAGTGCTAACCACTGAGCCTCCATACAGTGCTAACCTCTGAGCCACCATAGAGTGCTAACCACTAAGCCTCCATACAGTGCTAGCCACTGAGCCACCGTACAGTGCTAACCACTGAGCCACCATATACAGTGCTAACCACTGAGCCCCCTGTACAGTGCTGAGCACTGAGCCATCGTGCTGCCCAAACCCAAACTCCAGAATGAAGGCAGCTTTGTTATGGAATCAAGGAAGTTGGCAGCAGTCCATATCCAGTTAATTTATGGACTTTCTATTGACTTGACAACACTTTGGACTTATAACTAAATTAGATGTCCATTTACCTAAAGTACAATATGTCCATCTTCCTCATTAAGTCATGGGTTATCCGCTCTGTAGCCATAGTATCATACATTATGGTACATTTACCTGGGCAGATAATGCTGATAAAAATAATGCCAGTAATGATTTTGACGAGTGTTGATCAACGACGTATCAAACCAATCGGCATTTGTTTAAATTGTTTGGGGACAGAATGATTGTTCTACAAGGATCTTGATGGCGGCACCTCATCTGTGTAAACAGGAAAATGTCTTGCCGATAATGATAATTTCTTGCCCTACATTTATAAATGAAATGACAAATGAGCATCCACAAGAACTGATTCTCATTCCCTGATTATCGGCACTTTTATAGAGGTCTTTAGTCTTCAAGTCAAGATGAGTTTCCCAAAACGGTAATAAAAAGCTTATTTCACAGCCACAAAGGAACAGCGGAAGAGGCACAACTGTCCTAATAAGATGTCTGGGTTTACAGTATTTTACCAAATAAGGAAACCTTTGAGCTTACCTTGATGGGAATAGAATCAAAACCTTCATTGAAGACATCAATGGTATGAATCCTCGTCAGTCAATGTCTCAAGTCAACAAAACCATTGCATGTCCAAGATGTTCTGGAGCCTCAATTCTTATTGAATTGACTTTTGGTCATCCATGTATATAGCTTTCCAACCCATCTAGACAGTTGGTATGACCAATGGTTTTGGCAGTGGCCACCAATCGGATTTAGTATTGTGCAATGAGAGCGGAGTACCTAGTTAGCCGGCTGTGACACATCTATTTTCACTATTTTTTGCGGTTATGTTAAACCACTGAGTATTGTAAGAGGGTTTCTTTTTCTTCTTAATTATTAGCGCCCTCAGAAAAAAACAGCTATAAATGTCACGTTCTCCTAGCTGGTTACTAAACAGATTGACTGACAGGATGAATGAGCTATTCATAAAAATGTAGTCAAAAGCAAAGGTTATTTTTGATATGGTGGGTAAAAATGGGAACTTTCTTTTTCAAGCACTTATAAAAGATGCCAATTAATAGAAAACATGAATGCTGTCTTGGAATATTGGTTCCATATCCATGTACTAGGAAACAATTGACCAGTCCTAAAATATATAGGATGTATAGCATAACTGCAGGAAGGAAATGATAAATGGCCTATGGAGCTCAAATTAAATAATAAGCTACGCTATCTGTCAGCGGCCTGACATGTTGGGGTGTTTAGGGAATTCCTAGCTTGTAAGTGGAAAGAAAGTAAGATTCAGCATCATTTAAGTATATTGTCTCTGCAGCCATCTAATGAGAATAAATATCAGGCATTGTCTCCTTTGCCCCTTGAGTCAAGTGCAAGGTACCAAAGTCACTAAGAAATGAGAGCAACAGCAATGAAATACAGAGGGATCTGTAATCGTAACTCAAAAACGTCAAATTCCCAAACAACACCCTCAACTATCATGTTACAATAATGACTCTGACAAACTACTTAAGACCAGGGATCATCAAAAAGATTTGCAGGACCTGGCTGAGCAGTCCATGGCTGCCGGTTTGGAGCCCTTCATACCTGCTGGAACCATAGTACGTCTTCTGACTTGTAGGCTTGACTTGACATCATCAATTCGGCACAACACTTGCATGACGTCATGCCGGGTTGTGCAGCAGAAGAGATGTTGGGAATTCCAGTAGGTAGAAGAACGGCTCAGCATTGATGACATTGAGCCAAGCCTACGATGATGAGCAAGTCCACCAACTAACAACATGGCTGCTCGACCAGAGTCCTGTGTCTCTCTTTGATCATCCCTATATTGCAGGACCTGGTTGAGCAGTCCGTGGCTACCGGTTTGGAGACCATCATATCTGCTGGAACTTTAGGACATCTTCTGACTTGTAGGCTTGACTTGACATCATCAATTCGGCACAACACATGCATGGTGTCATACTGGGATGTGAAGTAGAAAAGGTACCAGGAATTCCGGTAGGTAGAAGAAGGGCTCGGAAATGAAGACTTCAAGCTAAGCCTATGATGATGAGCAAGTCCACCAACTAACAACGTGGCTGCTTGACCAGGGTCCTGTGTCTCTCTTTGATCATCCCTATATTGCAGGACCTGGTTGAGCAGTCCGTGGCTACCAGTTTGGAGCCCATCATATCTGCTGGAACTTTAGGACATCTTCTGACTTGTAGGCTTGACTTGACGTCATCAATTTGGCATAACACATGCATGATGTCATGCCGGGCTGTGAAGCAGAAGAGGTCCCTTGGCAAAGATAACGTCAAGCCAAGACTACGATGATTGAGCAAGGCCACCAACTAATGATGTGATTGCTCAACCAGGGTCCTCTGTCTCTTTGATCATCCCTAAATTGGACCATTCTGTAGAAGGATCAGACCAAAGATAAAATCTAAATCTGTCTCTCCACCATTGTAAATATTAACAAAGCGAAAACGCCCGTTTATAAAAGCTAACATGACGGGAGGAAGATGACAGTGATTTCCAGTTTACGAACAAGGTCATGAGATAAGACCATCTGTCACCGACGACAAGATGAGAAAGGAAGAGATGAAAGGGAATGTGCTATTAGAAGTGAAACAAATGAGCAAGCCGAACATCTCATTCTCTGCCTCTAACATGAAAAGGCCACAGTGTGCATTGTGCATTTTATGGCTAATTCATGTGAGTATATTGTCTGCACTTGCACATGCTACTCTCCAAAAGAAAGGTGACTGGAATAAATGACTCTGGAGATCATCTAAACATGAGCGTCATTGATTGCTCGGTATTGTGAACATGTTCTGTGCCCATCTGGCTGAACCCAACCCGACTGAATGACTTAGAACAGGAAAGAGAGGCAAATGAGTACATTGGTTCAAAATGGAAGCTTTCAATATTTGTCGGAGACTTCATTTTTAAGCATCGCACTTTGCTGTGTTGAGCCGCTGTCTACCTTGAGATTGAGGATATTTATGACTACATTCACTATTTTGTATATACAGTATGTTTTTCTATGATTATACCATCTTTATTTCCAATGGTATTGCTAGCTGGTTATTTAGAACGAACAAATGGCACCAAAGATTGACCATTGATGAATGTTGGGGATAAAAATTAAATATAGCATTTAAGAGTTGTCACCTTTGGGGACTTTTTTTTAACTTAAAATCATGTATTTGTAAGTAAAAACTTTTTGTAATTGAGTTTCATTAAAAATGTGATACCTTTCATTGACTGATTCTTTGCACACTCAACTTTGATGTGGTCATAAAGCAGCTGAGAGGAACTCAGAAACAGACAGATAAAGGGTTAAAAATGCTCATGTCCGACTGTCAAACCAAGATCACGGAAGAGTTGTCAATTAAAGGGACTTTCTGGGACTTTAGACATTCATGACCTTTCCCCAAGATAGGGCAACGATAATCAGTTGGGGTGCAACACCAGGCTCGCCCACCAATCAGCTGTTCCCAATGCCACCAATGGACGGGACTACTTAGCTGCAGAGCTACAAAGCACAAATAGTGGCCACAGATGTGTATGGTATTACTGGCTTGATTTGGATAGAGGGAGGATATACCATACTTAGCCATGGCCTCTATACAGTTGATGAGGCCGTGCTGTGACCTCCTCAACTGAGCAGTTCTGACCAGTGGAGGCACTGGGAGCAGCTGATCAGCGGGGGTGCCAAGTGTTACACCCTCACTAATCAGACATTGATGACCTATCCTAAGGTCAATGTTTAAGTCCTGGACAACCCCTTTAACTCATGCTGCAGGCAGCAATTGAGAGTGCAATGCAATGGCTGTACAAGGCAGGTAATGCAACATTTTGAAGGAAACCCAATTGCAAAAATGATTTCTAGCCCCAAATACATTCATTAAAAGATTTTCCACTACTAATATGATCTCCTTTCTATTGTCCTAACCTTTCCTAACTAACACTTCACTAATATACTTCCGCTATCTACGCTGCTCCATTAAGCTTATCTCTCTGAGGCTCTTAAATATATTTATTGTCATTGTAGATGTAGTCATTTCATGCTTCCAGGCTGCAGACAGGAATCAGACAAACTGAGCAGGGGATGTTGCTGGTGGGGGCTGAGAAGATAGTGAAGTCTGATCTTGGCATGCGTGCTCAGACTGCTGTCACTCATAGAAAGATGTCACCCTTCTGTATTTTTCATGCACTCCTGGTTTGGGCTTTCAAAAACTGATGTGAAAAACCTGAACATGTGAATGAAGCTTAAGAGGATTGTAAATACTTTTATAGTTTTTTTATCTTTCATCCTTCCGGTCTAAAAACCAGATTCAGACCAACTGAGCAGGTCACTGGTAGGGGTGCCTGTCTGTGAGTGACAGCAGTCTGGGCAGGCATGCAAAGATCAGAATTCACTCTCTTCTCTGCCCCCACCATTGACATGCTCTTGTCAGTTGGTCCGACTCCTGTCTGCAGCCCGGAAGGATGGAAGCTACAACAACAATAAAAGTATTTACAAGTGTCTTAGAGATAAGCATACAGGTCCAGGGTAAATTGGAGAAATATATTATGAAAGTGTTACTTAGGAAAAGGTAAGACAAAAGAATGGGGATCAGCACCAGTGATATGCCTTGCTCAGTTGGTTTCGATTCCTGTCTGCAGCCCGGAAGGATGAAAGCCACAACAACAATAACAAGTGTCTTAGAGATAAGCTTACAGGTGCACGGTGGGTTGCAGAAGTATATTAGGAAAGTATTAGTTAGAAAGAGGTAGGACAAAATAAAGGGGATCACCACCTGTGCCCTGCTCAGTAGGTCCAATTCCTGTCTGCAGCCCCTGAAGAATGAAAGCTACAATGACATATAAAGATACTTTTGAGCCTCAGAGAGTTAAGCTTACAGAAGAAGAGTAGATAGAGAAGTATATTAGGAAAGTGTTAGTTATAAGAGTTAGGACAAAAGACAGGGGATCACATTAGTAAATGGAAAAACTTTTTAAGTTAAAAAATATTCCCAATGGTGGATATCCCTTTCGGATATACCTATGGAGACATTGTTGGATTGTTTTAAAGTGTTATATCCATTCAGCTGTCTAAACATTCCAATCATTTACAGCATATATTGTAATATAGAAATGCTCTGTGTAGGCACAGGTGACGTATACAGGCGCACTAGTTGGGCAAGTTCCCACTGTCCTTTTTTTTCTTGTCTTTGAGGCCAGCGGGGATCATAATTCATCCCTAAGTGCCTCTTCACAGGCCGGCCTGACCAGGAAAGCAGATTAAGGGGGCAGAAGCCATACACATGACAGCTCCAAGTGCTTCACATTGCTTGCAGACTCAAGAATCCTAATCATCCCCTTTTTTGGCGGCTGCGACTCTGTAGTTTAGGACCATGGGATATTGGTTCAAACCAATTTACTTTTTCGCAAGGGATGATAATGTTCTTTTTCCATTGCTCGAATAATATTATTTAAACCCATTATTTATATATATGGACACAGGAATCATTTTTAAGCTTTAGTGAAGCTATTGTGCAAGTTGCCCTCTAATAGCTATAGTACTAACGTTGTTTTTATTATAATCATTACTTCTATTATTACTATTATTGCTTTATTCTAACTTGTGTCTGAGCTTGACATTGAAAATTAAATATTTTTAATTAAAACTGCAAAGAAACATAATGCTCAAGTCTTAAGAACCTATAGATGGTCAATTCCTTCAAACGTTTTTGCTGCAATCGGGATGTAGGACTCGGTTGGTTTCGAGACCTGCCAACTCTTGTTGTGAACATACAGAAAGGTATTATTGGTAAAATAATGTTATAAGAAGAAAGACACTAGGTGTCACGCTGGACTAAGAGAGTGTCCTGCTACCATGCATGATAGTGGATGCACGGACCAACAATGTCCGGCGCACTACACAAAACAACAGACAGGGAAACACTGGGAGCCTCACTCATAGTGAATATAGAAGATCTGACCTCCTGAACTCACCTGCAGCTGTGCTCTGATCTCCCTACCATCCCTATACTCGTTCTTTCAACCTGTCGCCGAGCAGAATACCTAGTCCCCCACTGGCCCTGATGTTAGCCCTCAATAGGGAGACGGCTGGTGGGTGCACTAGTCCCAACCACTGCAGTAAAACCAACAAGAGGGGAAGGAAAGACAGACAGAGGGACAACAAACAACTTCACGTCTGCTGCCAAGCTCCTTCACCACAGGCAGCTTGGCTAGAAAATGAGGTTCAATCACCAGTAAAGGATGCTGGAACCTTGTGATGATATAAAGTGGATGGGAGTGATCACAGAATATCCACACCTGGACAAAGACGTAGCTAGCTTGCTAACAACAGAAACTGACAATAACTCCTACACTGCCAAAAGAAGGGACCACGTTTAATGTGAAATCCCAATACAGGAGTGAGACATGGGTCCCAAAACTGTCACAAGTCTCCAAAGTAAGAGAGACAAGAGAGACCATCGTGCCACTAGGATACATGATATTAATATGAGTCTGTAATGCTGTGCTACAATCTAATGGGTTGTGTTCTGCCAAGTACCTAGAGAGGGAGGACATATAAATCACTGCAACCACTGATTGTTGCCATCAATAAATTACAAGGGAATGCTACTTAGTAAAAGGATGAAATCAATAAAGTAATATGAATTCTTGAGATGTCATTGGGCAGACATGCCATATAAAAGCCAAATAAGTCAACTCATAGTCCCTTATGCCACGCTGGGGATTGGGGGCGTCCATGGCTTTTATAGGGTGTGGGGACACAATTTCCAACTCACAATGGCAAATAAAGCCCTAAATATGGAAATAGGCAAACACACAAGACTCACACAATAGAGTAATTTAATTATAGGTTAATCCTGTGGGTTTGGGGGCCCTCATATGTATTAAGCCTTGTCTGGTCTGTTTTTTTGAGATAACCATTTTGTTGCACCAAGAATTGCAGGATTTATAGTCATTTGCTCTGTATTACTCCTTGTATCATGGGATAATAACTAATTAGGAGCTAATTTATCCTCTGTCACTGCTGTGTGTCTCTGCAAAACTATATTTGACCATCAAGTAATGATCACCCATCTGCAGCTCATTAGCATTTGTCTATTTCATGAAACTTTTTTAGTTTTCTTCAGGAGTATTTGTGCTGACATAATTTATCATCTATTGTCAAGAGTGTGTTGTGTTCTGCTGAGACCTCTGGGGTAACGGGGATCAGAAGGTCACACCGTTTGGCTGGTTGCAGGTCTTCTTTAGAGCTTACTCTGCAATTATCATGAGTAAAGCAGAATTTTTTCCTTTCAGTGCTGAAGGGGTTAAGAGTTGCTTTCCTGCTTAGAATCCTTGTAGCTTTAATCTCAGCTGTTTGCCTTTATGACCACTCCCTTCCTCTATATAAACTCACTCCTAGCTTTCTCCTATGCCAGTTATAGATCTTTTATGCTGACCATTCTGGTGAAGTTTTCCAGTAGAAGCTGTGAAGTCGCTTCCTAGAGAAGCCTTGGAGTTCCTTTGTTTGTGTTATGCTCACTTGTTTGTCCTCTCCCCATGCTGAATTAATATAGTAGTAAGACGAATGTCTTGCTGCCCTGTCACTAACCAGAGTCAGCCAGGGCCTAGGTACATGATTATGCAGAGGGGGGAAGGACTGGTTAAGGGACGATAGGGAGCTCAGGTTTCAGACTCAAATGAGTTTTATGGGGTAACCCCTCTTCCCTCTCCCTATCACAACGCCTTACTTTCACCTTGTCCTTGGTGTACCCCTCCTGTTGCACTACAGGTTGAATATTTACCTTGACATCTATCCACTGGATTATTATTAGATTGGTGGAAGGTCTAAAACTGTTATCCCCACCAATTACTATGGCTTGTTGATTAGATCGGCTTATCACACATATGCCTTGCTTCTCTATTCTTAAAGTGTCCATACATGTTCAAGTAAAAGTGGCCAAATTGGTTGGATTGGCCATCTAATGTGTATGGGGGTCTCACCATTCTTCTCTGACAGATGATATTGGGTCAGGCATCATCAATTTAAAATTACAACCTTTTGTTCTCCAGGAAATATGGAAGTAGCTATCTCAGCCAAACATTTTGGAAGTCATAGCTTCCATCACCCAACAGACCTACAATAGCCATTCATGATCAGTTGGCCAACAGTTGAGTGCAGAGTTGAGATTGACGATCTCTGTCAATGCTATAGAATAGTGTGATAGGGCAGATGAACAACATGTCTCATAACAATCAATTAAGAAATAAATGGAGGGCGTTACAGTAATGGACCCAGGATCTAAAAATGATCTCCTATCCAGTATACTATGATCATTTTTGTAGACAAGAATACCCCTTTAAAGAGTGATCTTCTGGAAAAAAGCTTGAGTTTCCCATTGACTTCCATTATACTCAGTAGACGAGTCAAGCCGTCCGGGCATCCAACTGCTTGTTTCAAGCACTGCCCACCCGAGCATGGTAGTGCCCGCTCATCACTTGTCCTCTTTTAGGTTCTGTCCTCTATAGGATATCCAAGGTGACTGTGTCATCTGAGAACATGTATATAAAATATACTATGTATACCTCCGCCGGTGGTTGTTCGGTTGTACCAGTTCCCTTTAAAATGGAAACTGCACATGCAGCAAAGAGCCTCCGAGCAGGAAAATCATTTGTGATATATGACGTAGGATATATGTGTTACTATGGCAATAAATAATGATGAAACATCGGTGAATATGTGAGATACAATATTCAATTCATCCTGTACGTGTAGCAGTTCATTAATCTCATTCCTAATATTTACAGGGAGCATATTATCTCTCTTTAGATTTCTCATCTTTCTCTAATTTCCCAGTTTTCTTTTGCAAATATTCCTTAATATATCAACACTTCCTTGATATGAGAAATACATCAGAGATACTATCGCCTTAAGCACATTGGTGACTATGCTGTTTTATGTAGTCAGTATATGATAGGCTTTGGTGAATGCAGATAGGACCTTTTATTATTATTTAAAGGCCTTCAGCTCGAACTGGGGCTATGGTGACTTGATGGATGAACTGTCTGTAGGAAGATCATTTTTTACAGCCTACATAGGTCCACCAAGGTCTTCTCCAAGCCTAGATATGTCCACCAAGGACTTCTCCAAGACAACATAGGTCCACCCGGGTCTTCCTCAAACCTAGATAGCTCCACCAGAGTTTTCTTCAAGCCTACATAGGTCACCAAGGTCATCTCCAGCCTAGATAGTCCACCAAGGTCTTCTCCAAGCCTAGATAGGTTCACCAAGGTCTTCTCCAAGCCTAGATAGGTTCACCAGGGTCTTCTCCAAGCCTAGATAAGTCCACCAATGTCTTCTCCACGCCTAGATAGGTTCACCAGGGTCTTCTCCAAGGCTAGATAGGTCCACCAGGGACTTCTCCAAGACAACATAGGTCCACCAGGGTCTTCTCCAAACCTAGATAGGTCCACCAGAGTTTTCTTCAAGCCTACATAGGTCCACCAGGGTCATCTCCAAGCCTAGATAAGTCCACCAAGGTCTTCTCCAAAGCCTAGATAGGTCCACCAGGATCTTCTCCAAGCCTAGATAGGTCTACCAGGGACTTCTCCACTGTTATCTTGATAGTTTGAAGCCATTGAGTTGCTAGTATTCCTCTTCACCTTGTTCCTTCTATTCTTCTGACTATTATGCTCTTTTTGTATGATAATTAGACAAGTCATAGCTTAGTGATCCTTCCAGTGACATATCTGACTTGATTTGTTCCTAAATTGATTTGTTTGCTCTTCTTGCCATCCAGGATGTTGATAACATCTAGAGTGCAAATATTCCCTACACACCCACGACACGATTGGTATGCACTTAGCTATCGCAGAGTCTACACTACCTAAAGGTCGTCCATTATATGTCATTGCAACATTTACAGCTATGTTATAGTGTACGCCTATAGCACTCCCTGGAGGGTTGTTGTGTTACACTGTCAGAATAGGATGGATCCTGTAATTCTGTAAGACCAGCAAAATATGATGAGAAGAGGGGGAGGGAAGGTAAGAGCGGAAAAAAGAGTGAAAAAATCAAGAAACTGGGAATCGTTAAAAATCTGAATAGTGATCCCATCAGGTACAATGTATTTGGCAGTGAAGCTTCATTAAAATATAAGGGTTGAATAGAAGAATACCTTGAAGGACACAAGGTACATGATGCAAGAAGGTGGGAGACACAGTCTAATGGGGAGAGACGGAGAAAGTACACAGGGATTTATATAGAAAGGCGAGGAGGGGGATGACAGATAGCGAGGAAGGCTCCATCCCGGAGGGAGAGTCATAGAGGTCACTGGATAACGGTAAATATTTCCCGATCATGTTCCTCCTACTTCACTTTCTAGATCTGACTTTAGTTTTTTTATATTCTCTCTTATTGGTTTCCCTTTACTCCTTATAGTATTTGTTTTTATGATGAAAACAATATCATTTTTTGTAATAAATATTACAGATGGCATAATAGAAATGACGCGACCCATAGTAAAAGTCTTAATTGAACCTCTCCCTTTATAAGCCCCCACCCAAAAAAATAGGCGGAGTAGGTCGGGTCATACCTTCCAGCTTTTAAAATCAGGGAGAGGGACATGTATTAAGACACATACATAGTATTTATACCAATAGCCCCTTAGTGGTGTCACCTAATACTGCCGGTAGAGATGAGAGAATTTGTTCAAGCAGAATTGAATTCAAGTCAAATTTTACATAATTCTGCATTTCCAAAAATCTGTTTATTTGTAATTTGCTCCTTTGCGGATTCAGCTAAATGGCGCCTGTCTGGCTGCCATTTTGCAAAACTGTAAAGGGCCATCAAAAGGTTAGCAATAAAAAAAATTACTTATGCTCACCTTACCGCTCCACCTTTCAAGCCTCTTCGCCTTACTCCGTCCCTCAACCGGTTTTCCTCTCATCTTCTTATTGTATCTACAAGTGGAATAATCCCGGCCTCTTCACGCTAGACAAGAACTTCCTACTCTACTGAGACCCAGGATGGCTTTGCACATGCGCAGGTAAAGTCACAATGTCACAACGAGCACCATGACCTTACGCGTGACTGCAGAGAACAATTTCAGGTCACATCGGAGACAAAAGTCTCAGGGTATCATGAAAGAGTCAGGATTTCAGCACTCGTGGTGGTGATAAGAAGTAAGGGTGTAACTACAACAGGTGCAGGGTTGCATCACATAGAAAAGAGGGATAGGTGCACTACATATGAAAAGAGGGAGGAGCGCACCACATATGAAAATAGGGAGGGTGAACTATATATGAAAAGAGGGTGGGGCGTACTACATATAAATAGAGGGAGGGTGCACTACATATGAAAAGAGAGAGGGGCGCACCACATAGGAAAAGATGGGGGGGTTCACCACATATGAAAAGAGGGAGAGGCACACCACATATGAAAAGAGGGAGAGGCGCACCACATATGAAAAGAGGGAGGGGCGCATCACATATGAAAAAAGGAAGGGGCGCACCAAATATAAAAAGAGGGAGGGGCGCACTACATAGAAAAAGAGGGAGAGGCGCATCACAAATGAAAAGAGGAAGTGGCACATCACATATGAAAAGAGGAAGTGGCGCATCACATATGAAAAGAGGAAGTGGCACATCACATATGAAAACAGGAAGTGGCGCATCACATATGAAAAGAGGGAGTGGCACATCACATGAAAAGAGGAAGTGGCACATCACATGAAAAGAGGAAGTGGCACATCACAAATGAAAAGAGGAAGTGGCACATCACATATGAAAAGAGGAAGTGGTGCATCACATATGAAAAGAGGAAGTGGTGCATCACATATGAAAAGAGGAAGTGGCACATCACATATGAAAAGAGGGAGGGGCGCTCCACCTATGAATAGAGGGAGGGGTGCACCGCATATGAAAAGAGGGAGGGGTGCTCCACCTATGAATAGAGGGAGGGGCATTGCACATATGAAAAGAGGGAGGGGCAGACCAAATATGAAAAGAGGGAGAGGTGCATCACATAGGAAAAGAGGGAGAAGTGCTCCACATATGAAAATAAGGAGAGGTGCGCCACATATGAAAAGAGGGAGAGGCGCACCACATATGAAAAGAGGGAGAGGTGCGCCACATATGAAAAGAGGGAGAGGTGCGCCACATATGCAAAGAGGGAAGGCGCACCACATATGAAAAGAGGGAGAGGCGCACCACATATGAAAAGAGGGAGAGGCGCACGACATATGAAAAGAGGGATGGGCGCACCACATATGAAAAGAGGGAGGGGCGCACCACATATGAAAAGAGGGAGAGGCGCACCACATATGAAAAGAGGGAGGGGCGCACCACATGTCAAAAGAGGAAGAGATGTGCCACATATGAAAAGAGAGAGATGCTCCACATATGAAAAGAGGAAGAGGGGCACCACATATGAAAAGAGGTAGAGATGTGCCACATATGAAAAGAGAGAGAGGTGCGCCACATATGAAAAGAGGGAGAGGCGCACCACAAATGCAACACAGCAACACAACATTTTGGATTCAGCGGTATTATGCAGCATCCAAAGCGCTGCATTTCCTGGTCATGTGCACCTCACAAGTACGTGGTTTTGGAGAATAATATGTCACATTCAATTTGTGCAGAATTTTTTTGTTGTGAAGGAAATTTCCTGGGAAAATTTGGCGAAATGTTAATTTTGTCAGATCCGCTCTTCTCTTGCAGCCCACCCTGGTTTGGGCATCTTGAATTAGCGGACAGGTTCCCTTTAATATATGCCTTAATAACGTGCTTTCTCCTATTCACAGTGCAGTCTATAGACTTATTATTTTCACTCCAATGCTCCTATTGTAATACACGGTCTCATAAATTTAAAACCGACAAAGCCAGTGTAATAGATGGTCTTATGATACACCAAGTCAAATTATTAATAAAATATCTGAGCCTTTGAATACGCTCCATGGTGAGTGCGCAGGTATCCGTCCTCTCCTCCCTTTCTCTCCCGCTTTCCGCGCTGCATTGTCTTTCCCTTTCTCTATTCCTGGATTTTTTTTGTCTCTGTTGCTGCAGATAAAATTAGTACAGACACATTTTCAGCTTCCCACGCTGATAAAAACCAGGACAGAGAAAGGGAGAAAGAGAAAATGAAGGCTTGAGAAAATGACATGGAGTGCCTGAGCGCTTACATGGAATTTACATAAAAAACATTTAAGCATTTAAGACAAAAAGAGCAATATTAAATGGAGAGATGGGGTTATTGTTCATTGGTTAAACAAATTTTAATTATTTTTTTCTATTGATGTGTGCATTCATGCCTGCAGGACCTGTCATTAACGCATTGATTTGAATTGTCAATGTGTAATACCTAATTTCCCCTGCGGGGGCTCTGTAATGAAGAGATTCCTCCAAGTTGAGTGACACTGCACGCTTGACTAAGGGGAATTTCCAGCTACCGTGCATGACAGTGGCGCACAGACCAGCAATGTCTGGTGCACTACACTAAACAACAGATGGGGAAATACTGGGGGGGACAAATACAGTGGAGGGACCTGCTCATAGGGAGCAGGGAAGAGGTGACCACCTGCACTCACCTGAAGCCGTGACTTATCTCCATATCATCCCTATACAGGTTTTTTCAACCCGTCGCCGAGCAGGATACCTAGTTCCTTGCTGGCCCTGATGTTACCCTCAATAGGGAATAATTGGCAGGAGCACTAGTCCCAACCAGTGCAAAAATAACAACAAGAGGAAGGGGAGACAGACAAAAAGGCAATATATGCTACTTCACTCACCAGCAAAGCAACTTCAATCACCAGCAAAGCATGCTGGACCATGGGACCATATAAGCGGATGGGAGTGATCACACAGTAGTCACACCTGGAAAAGAACTATCTAGCTAGTAACAGAAACTGACATTAACTCCTTCAACTGCCAAAGGAAAGAAACACAGTTTAATATGAAGTCTCAATACAGACATGAGACAGAGTCCCAAACCTGTCACAAGTCTACTGAGTAAGAGAGACCATTGTGACAGACACATTGTGACCTGCTCGAGACCTTTCTAGAAAGTAGGAATTGATCAAAGCAAAGAGATTTTTAAAATCTAAAAAGTACGGTAACTCTTTGGAGGGATTCTTTGGTCAGAAATTAATAAACAGAGGGGAAAAAGCATTTATTACAAAAAATATTACAGGCTTCAGTCATTAATATTGTAATGTTTTATTATAAATCATTTTAAGGTATGAAGAATATATAAATGTGAGCTCACTTAGTACATAGGTGACATAGAATAAAGAAGACACCTGTCCATTAGGTTCCGTCTTTCTCAGACCTGGATATTAAATCGACAAAACAAACCCCCGAACCCCGAAGGCAAATGTGATCACTTCTGATTTCTAGGTAACAATAACATTCTCTGACCCCACAGTCAGTCAGACAATTTCCTTGGATCAGGTTAATGATGTATTTTACTATCAAGAATTGTACTTTCTTAGACTTAAAGGTTTTCTCCGCAAAGTAACTTAAAATTGACTTTAATCAATAGATCTTGGAATAAAAATAATTTCCACAAATGAATATGCCTAATAATTAGTACTGTGATTGGAAGTGTCTGATTGTACAGGGACAAAGGTCTGAATCATACACTGTGCTTATAGTGTGACTGAGATAATCTTATATAGTGTGTCCCTGCCATGTACTGTGTAATTGATATGTCTGACGTACAGGGACATGGTCTGATCATACTCACATCTCCTGTGCTGAGATAATCTTATATATGTGTCCTGCTATGTACTGTGTAATGGATGTGTCTGACCATATAGGGACATGGTCTGATCATACACATCTCCTGTGCTGAGATAATCTTAATTGTGTCCCTGCTATGTACTGTGTAATGGATGTGTCTGACACACAGGGAATGGTCTGATCACACCACATCTCTGTCTGAGATAATCTTATATTGTGTCCCTGCTATGTACTGTGTAATGGATGTGTCTGACTGTACAGGGACATGGTCTGATCATACCACATCTCCTGTGCTGAGATAATCTTAATGTGTGTCCCTGCTATGTACTGTGTAATGGATGTGTCTGATTGTACAGGGACATGGTCTGATCACACCACATCTCCTGTGCTGAGATAATCTTATATATGTGTCCCTGCTATGTACTGTGTAATGGATGTGTCTGACCGTACAGGGACATGGTCTGATCATATTCCATCTCCTGTGCTGAGATAATCTATATATATGTGTCCTGCTATGTACTGTGTAAGTAAAAAACTCTCAATAAAATTGGCATCTTTAAAAAACGTAACCCAAAGCTTAAGGAATTAGTACTATTCTTGAAAACTGAAGATAAAATGTCCATCTTCCTTATTTTGCAGCTAAGCTTAGTTCACTCGATGTTACAAGGATGACAGTTTCCCCATAACACCAAGTTCTTAAATTCTTCAACAATACCGCTGCCCAATAACTGCTCCCTCAAACAACTATTAGATTTCGCTAAAGAATAGATTGGAAATGAAGTCATGGTTTCTGTGTGGCGCCATCTTGGGTGTAGATCCATGAAGTAGATAATGGTGATTGCCATTGATAGAAGTCTTTGATTGGGAGATCAGTATTTAGTAAATATCCATGGTGCTTGTGACGGCCAACGTTTCAGTCCTTCGCGGACCTTTGCCGTAAACGAGAACCAAGAGGAACCCAAAGATTGGGCATCACAATATATGTATTTGCTAAACACTGGTTTAGTAAGACGACAAAAAGAAATGAGGCGAAAATGACGGAAGACGGAAGAAATATATACTTTTGTACTACAAAATTATTCCCATCCTGTTTTCTTATTAAAGTTGCCCTTCAGTGGTGAGAAATCATCAAGGGAAGAAGAGCATAATAGCGAGGATTAGACAGATGCATGTGGCCTGGTGGTTAGACCGAGAGGCGTAGGGAATTATATTAGTCTCCATACTGCTGGCTTTGTCTGTGGAGGCTTCTAGAAGGTGAGGATGATCGCTAAAAAGAAACTTTAAAGGGCTGCTAATTTGTTACGGCAGCAATTTGACGATACGTTAGTGGGAATTGCTTTATTACTAGATTCAAACTTCTTTCTTTTGGACGTTGAGTACAATCCTATACGTTTCACGCTTTTTTCGTCTTCTCTCGTTAGTATTGATTGCTTTTATAAATGCTATTTAATTAATTAATACAATAGAGATTGAGTTTACATAGTATTTTTTTTCCAGTGACACTTGTTGTATGCATTGACTTTCTTATATTTTCCATACATCGTATTTCGATGACCTCTAATTTGGAGTAGATCGAGATTTCCAACATCTTTTCCGGTTTTCTTTTACTTTTTGGATCCATCTAGTTCAATACCTTTCAAAACCTCCCCAGCTCGTCAATATCCTATATCGGTGGTCAAGAAGTAGAATCTCCTTTTCAACAAAAAATATAACGATGAATCGTAAACATTCATAAGTAGGTAGAAGAATGATTTCACTGGTGAATAAGATGTGTCTTGATAATGGGGCATCAAGTCGATAAAACCAATGGGAACTCTACAAGTAAGCGCCTATCCACCTGACTTTTGGATCCACCACCGATTCCAAAAATCAGGCTGTGCCTGTGCTGTGCTCCAACTGTTGTGTCTGCTTGACTATCTCCGACAGGTTCTTGGACAACGAACGGAGCAGTGCCGAGCATGCACCACCTCCACTCTAATCTATCGGGACATTTCAGAGCCGCAAACTCAACCATGGTGGGGCTTCTAATGGTCAACCCGCCGACCCCCTCAATAAGCAAGTTTAGCTCAATCATGCAGATAGGAGATAAGTTGCCAATTTAGACATAACCCTTTAAAGTTAATCTTAAATAGGTTGTCTTACTAAAGGTACCGTTACATGGTACTATATCGTGAACATATCGCTGAAACGTCACAGATTTGGAGTCGTTCAAACAACGTTATTGCGTGTAACACCGAGATACGACTACGATACATCATTGGATCGTTGATCGCAGATTTGAGAACATGTTCGATCAGCCAACCTGCTGCATCGTTGTGTGTGACACCGTGATAACCATGTCGTTAACGACTTCTCCTATTCACAACAGTGAACAAGTATGGTTCTCCGGGTTGTGTGAACGATAGCTGCTCACCACATCGTTGGTGCGTCGTCCACGATATCTACACATATGACATCTCACCAACGATGTCAAAAAGATGTCCTAATGACCGCGCTCCCGTGAGATCGTTAGTGATATCTTAACAACATTGAAGCGTGTAACGGTACCTTAAGACATTGCCATTCCATACATTGTGTAGGCACTACAGGCGAAATTTCTTACCAGGAGGAACTTCTCTTGACGATTACAGCTGATCAGTGGTGAAACACATGGAAATCAACTGATAGTTGGGTTAGATTAGAAGTTATTTGAGATTTTTGCTTAATACTTTCGACATTTTTCCTAAATTTTCCACAGTAAAGCAAGACTTCCTAGGATAGGTTTTACTCTATAAATAACAAAATGCTGTAACCCAAGTTAGTGATGACATTGGCGTCACCCTTAAAGGCTGCCACAGCTTCAATGTAGTGTGAGGTTTGAGGATCTCATGATGCCTCATTAAAATCTAAAGGCTTCACACATTAACCAAAGGAGTGAAAATAACAAAGGACAATAGGTAGGTGGAGGCGCATAATATTGTCCTTATCTGTCTGGTCAAAGTCTGTATCGGTAGAAAAAAAAGGAGAAATAATACAGGTAGGGTTATCGTAGTGGGATGAAGGGATTCTCTAATATGTTTTATCATCTGGTATTGAAGGGGTTGGATGGATTCCAGACTTTAAGTTTATGAACATACCGGTATGTATTTGTAACATGAATCTGACTCCAGTTTGTCTTAAATATCCTAATGATTTCTATTTCGCAACATAACAGTCAAGAACTAAGTTCCTGACATTTGTGCCCCACCCCAGAGGTTCCCAAAATGCCTACTTTAGGGTGTAGTTTTGTTGAACTCTGCTCCCAAGTCCTAATCTTATGATATTTCCAGAAAAGTTGAGAAATATGTAATGGAGGGAGAGATATGAGTTATGGATTCACATTGATTCACTGTGACAACATGTGCAATGTACAAGCCAATGTTGCACTTAAAACTAATATATATTGAATATCTTCTATATAACGTCTAGTATAATCTATAACTGAAATACAAACCTACAGAATTATCATTGGTTTACCATCTGGAAATTACGTAGGGATTTAGAGGTAATGAATTTTGTCAGGCAAGTCTGAGCCTTGTGAATGAGCGGTCATCTACTGGCGGGAGCATCATAATCACTTAGACGTCAAAGCTACCGGTAGAACATTATGTGGGCATTCATGTGAACTTGAGCTAGAAAGTGTCTATAATTGGCCAATTAACCTATATTATATATGAAAATTATATATATCACACTATATATTATAGATATTGCCTGCATGTATATATATAAAATTGTGTGCCAGGTTGTATGCAAACATTGAATGTGTATGTATATGTGACACTACATTGCTGATATATATGTATATATATTTATTCTCTTATATAGTGCCATTAATTCCACATAATCTAACCATCACAATCACATTACAATCTATATTTCCTATCAATATGTCTTTGGAGTGTGGGTGGAATCTGGAGGAAACCCACGCAAACACAGGGAGAACATACAAACTCCCTGCAGATGTTGTCCTTCGTGGGATTTGAACCCAGGACCACAGAGCTGCAGTGCTAACCACTGAGCCACCGTGCCGCCTATATAGATTATTCTATAAGATTGAGGTGCTTAACATACAGATTGGCCAATCTATGTGTGCCCACCAGCCATGTCAAGGCAACCTTTCTTTATTGAGATCACAACCTTTTTTTGCAGACGCACCTCCCCTGATCGTCAATATTAAATGTTTACAAATATCATGGTGTATATAGTCTGCTGCTGCACTCTTTGTTTTGTATATAGTGCAGCTATATCAGTTTGCACCTGTTCACATTTGCTTCAAGAATTAGAAGCGAAGCATACAGCAAATGTAAATCCTAATTGTATATAGATAAGTTAATGAAAAAAATAGGAAATGTACGGTAAATCCCACCTGCTCACATTTGCTTCATGCATTAGAAGTGAAGCATACAGCAAATGTACTATATGTATTTAGAAAAGTTAATGACGAAAAATAGGACATGTAAATCCCACCATCCAGTTCAATGTGTAGCTGAGCTAGAGATCATCTTACAAGGAATATTCCTTTTCCTTTTCTTCCTTAAACACCTCCGCACACCCTCCCTTCATTTTTTTTTGTCCTTTTCACCTCTCTTTCTGCTCTAATAATGTCACATGAAGGTAATCAGCCATTGATAAATGAATGGTAATAGATAGAAAAATGTCTCTCTATTCTATTGTGTATACTGCAAATTACCAGCAGCTGTATCTATTATATAATTGCGAATGCTGCGAGTGCCCCTTTGTCGTCATGTGGATACGAACGAAGCATTGGCCGCGCAGCGGCCATTGCGAGCCGGCGAGTCGCTATGCCCGCGCAGCGGGCATGGCGAGTCGAAGCATTGGCCGCGAAGCGGCCATTGCGAGTCGCTCTAAGGCGACTCGCTATGCCCGCGCAGCGGGCATGGCGAGTCGCCTTAGCAGCGCGAAGCATTGGCCGCGAAGCGGCCATTGCGAGTCAGAGACTCGCTCTGCTAGAATCCCGATGCATTGTGCATCGGGCACCCATCTAGTCTATTATATAATTGCGAATGCTGCGAGTGCCCCTTTGTCGTCATGTGGATACGAACGAAGCATTGGCCGCGCAGCGGCCATTGCGAGCCGGCGAGTCGCTATGCCCGCGCAGCGGGCATGGCGAGTCGAAGCATTGGCCGCGAAGCGGCCATTGCGAGTCGCTCTAAGGCGACTCGCTATGCCCGCGCAGCGGGCATGGCGAGTCGCCTTAGCAGCGCGAAGCATTGGCCGCGAAGCGGCCATTGCGAGTCAGAGACTCGCTCTGCTAGAATCCCGATGCATTGTGCATCGGGCACCCATCTAGTTATTGTATAAATACATATATAAATCTATTTTCCTGTCTATTATCTATCTATCTAGACATCTTTAAAAAAAACTGCAATCCATCTGTTTTCAGGTGAAAAAAAAAGGTTTGATTTTATTCCATGCCTGTGCAAGCAGCAATGTTTCAATTCCACATGGAACCTTTCAGGCATGGAATATAATCCACTTTTTTTTCATCTGCAAACAGATGGAACTGCTGCCTTGTTTTTTGGCATGTCTATATTTTTTATGGTCCAACGGTTGAGGATTTTGAGGCTTGCACCCGTGTCGCGCTGAATCTGCTGCTCTCCACGTATCTATTGATAGATCCATGCATCTGTTCATCCACATTTCTCAACATTGGAATTGTATCACCAAGAAGGAAAAGTCATAAAGTTTTGGAAATCATACTTTCCATAGACATGTTACTGAGATGCAAAGATGGAAAACCATTTTGGTATATTCAGTATCAATTCTGAGGGCCACATGCAGAAACCCCCATAATTACAGCATTCCTGAGGTTATTAATGGTTGTCTGTGAAAGGATCTGCAATTGATTGCATTTGGTCAAATCATCAAGATCCACTGCTGGCAGCTCCCTTTGTAATTGTTGAGTAATGATGTCCCACATGTGCTCGATGGGAGACAAGTCTGGAGACACTGCAGACCATGGTAGCATGTTTAGGGACCGTAGGATGTTCACAGCATGAGTAACATGTGGTCTGAGGGGTTGAAACCAAGCTCTTTAGACACGTTGGGAATTGGCTGTATCACTGGTTCCACCACCAAATCGATATAATGCTGTGTTGTTCATGTACCTTGTCTTGGATGTAATGAAATCCAAAACTTGGTCTGGAGACCACCTGGGCAACAACATGAAGAGGCCTCACACCTACTCATGGAACGCTGTAGTTGTTGGAGCCCTCTAGTCTTCATTCCATGTGCACCTGCAGCTCAGTGTTACATTGAATTGATGATGGAACCAGTGGTGCGGCCATTTCTCCAAAATATCCCAGGATCTGTTTTTTAAGTTACAGGCCGCATGTTCCTCTGGTCCAAACATGCTATGGCTACATAGTCCCCGGACTTGTCTCCCATTGAGCGCATCTTGGATATCATTAGTTTGCAATTGCAAAAGGAGCTGCCAGCATTGGATCTTGCTGAACATTCTTCAGACGACCAATATAATGTCATTGATAGCATGCTGTAAGTGCCAGTATTTCTGCACGTAGCGCTCAGACTAAATGATTCGAGATGTTGAAAAATATTGTTTACATCTTTTTTCATGAACAATGATCCTGTTTCCATAATTCCAAACCTTTTCCTTCCTGGTGAACTCCCCAACATTGAAATTGCATCAATGTCTACACATGTATGTACCTGTCCCTATTGAGGGGCTACACGGGGAGATAAAAAATAGTCTTCTACTGTCCCTGCCCTCATAAACTATAAAGATGAGATGCACAATGCTGCTCCTGTACCTGTAATTCAGTGTGATATTGGTGCTGTTCTTTTCTGCTCCCCTAACCTCTGGGACTAGCACCACACATCAGTGGAAGGACCGGCTCCAGTTTTTTTGTGGGCGCTGGGCAAAAGAGTCTCAGTGAACCCTTTTAACACTCTGCGCCTGTACCTCCTCACTGCTGCACATCCACACCTTAAGCTGCACCCCAGGTTTAGACAGCTGAAAATAAGAAAACATTTCTTTCTATTAATTGAAGCTTCCCTGGTGGTGTAAAAGGGAGGGGTCATTAGCGCTAATTTTAATATACTAGGGTATAGTACATAGGAAATAAATCTATAGTTAGTGTCTTTCTGCCCACAGACATAGATGGCTCTGCTACATGCACACCAGACACAAAACTGTGCTACATGCACACTACACACACTACACACACAGCTCTACTATATGAACATACAGATACACGCACAGCTTTATCACATGCACAATATATGCACATACAAATACACACACAGCTTTGCTACATGCACAATACATGCACATACAAACACACAGCTCTGTTACATACACATACAAACACACAACTCTGCTATATGGACAGTACATGCACATACAGATACACACACACTATACATTACCACTTCTAGCTGTTCTTGATCGGTGTAGAGCAGGAAAGAGGAGCCACTGAGAGCTACACAGAGGTTCCAGGATCTTGATTTCAGTCATGTGGCCAGTCACATGACTGGAAGGTGCTTCAGCCTCTATTCAGCTCCCGGTAAACGTATTCTTCTGCTCTGTACTGACCACATAAATCACTGCAGAGCAGGAGAGAGGGCAGCTCTCTATGAGTGAGTCTCTTCACTGCTTCTGCTCACTGAGAAGTGGGCCCCCTCACCTGTCATGGGCCCAGGCAGATGCCGGGGTATGCTGGGTGCTGACAGGGGCATGCCCTGCTTTCTTCTGTTGGTAACAACCAGGCCCTTGCTTAATTCTTCTTTTCGGTCCAAAAGCAAAGGGCATGGCAGGGGCAATGACATGCCCTCTGTTCTCGGACTGCGGAGTAGCAGCTATTATCAGGGGCTGGCTGTTGACAACATTAGAAATCCAGCCCTGCCTCTGATGTCTAGTGTTATGTGCCAGAGGGTAGGGGGAGCAGAAAAGAGCAACTCCAGCATCACCTTCAATTACAGGTACAGAAACAGCATTGTGCATCCCATCTTTGTAGTTTATGAGGGCAGGGACAGTAGAAGAATGTTGCATCTCCCCGGAGTAGCCCTTAAACGCCCAACTTCCTACATGGGTTATTCGGTAATGGCCTTTGTAAACCAGACAACCCCTTTAATATCCTTATTCTTTCAAAGACAGTAAAGATCCAAGAGCCTTCAGTAGTTAATTGCGGCTAACAGTATTCATTCTACATTATCACACGCTCTAGTATTCTGTTGCGACTCTAGACATACCTAAATGTATGTAATGTAGTAGCAAACCTTTGAATGTCACAATGATTATTGAATAATGACTTTCTGAGTGTAAATTGGTCGTCCACTTTGAACTATTTCCTCTCGTTCTTGTGCCTTTGTGTCTACAGGACTTAGGAATCCATATAAAGGACCCATTACAGGGGGGAAAAATGAGTTTATCTATAGATTCAAACCAAATTACTGTGAAATAAATGTGTTAGGAGCACTGCATACCCTTCTGTCTTTATTGTGCCAGTAATAAAGTAAGGCGTTCATTGATTTCTTCAAGTACATGCCTAAATGACGTGATGCACAATTCTCCATGCAGATTACTGAAAATAAGGAAGATGTATTATAAAGTAAAGCAGGCAGACGTGGTAAATGTGGAGCATTGTGCGTTGATCATGCCCGGTGCCATTAATAGGGTTCGCGGTGTATCAGTGACACTGTAAATAGGACATATATTTAGTATATAATGAACAAATATGTAACCGACTATACATCAGGGAATTCATATTAGGATGGCTAAGTGGGCTTGAATATTAATATGAAACTCATTTTGCAAGGATTCAGTTAAACTGTGACTGCAACCTATTCTCTAAACCAATTGTATATAGAATGGTATTGTATATAATAAACAATCCTCAGCTAAGCATCGGAGCACTCATCGCAATTAAGAGTAGTTCAATTATCACTGTCATTGTAACAAACTGCATATATCAAGAGTATAAGCAACTGTAAAAAACTTTGTTATATAGATTATCAGTGAAATCTGGTTCTTTCTCCACTTTTGAGCCAACTGAACTCATCATCTTTCCCCCAATTCGCTCTCCCCCATTACCAGACATAGCCATCAAAGTCAATGACTGCTCTCTCTCCCCAGTCCCCCATGCCAAGTGTATCGGGTTATCCTCGACTCCTCCTCTCCTTCAAACCTCACACCAAGCCCTTTACACCTCCTGCCGCCTCCAGCTCAAAAACATTTTTCGGATCCGCTCTTTCCTTGATCATGACATGCCTAAGACACTTGTACATGCTCTCATCATTTCCCGCCTAGACTACTGCAACCTCCTGCTAACCAGCCTCCCTTGCTTCCTCCCTCACACCTCTCAAATCTATCCTGCATTCTGCTGTCCGACTCATTCACCTGTCTTCCCGCTACTCCTCGGTCCCTCCCCTGTGCCAAGCACTCCACTGGTTTCCCACCCCTCAGAGATTCCGCTTCAAAATCCTAGCCTTAACGTACAAAGCCACGTACAAAGCCATCCACAACCTGTCCCCCCCATACATCTCGGAGATGGTCACCCGTTACCTACACTCACGCAACCTGCGCTCCTCCCAAGAACTCCTTCTCTATTCCCCTCTCATTTCCTATTCTCACAACCACATACAGGATTTCTACCGTACATCTGCTGTCCTCTGGAACTCTCTCCCCACCACATCAGACACTCGCCTACCCTGGATCTTTCAAAAGACTCCTGAAGACCCACTTCTTCCAGCAGGCCTACAATCTGTAATGAGACCCCGTCCACCGCACTGTCTCATGATTCGGCACTACCCCTTCCTACTGTGTCCCCTCCAGTCCCTGTAGACTGTGAGCCTTTGAGAACAGGGTCCCACTCCCTCCTGTTCCTGTTTATATGGACTACATGAATATATTGTACTTGTCCCTGTCTACCCTCCTACCACGTAAAGCACCATGGAACTAATGGCGCTATATAAATAAATAATAATAATAACGTCTCCTGCTTCCTGTCACAAGGCTACCCTGGTGGAGAGTGCTCCCCTTTATTTAAGGTGTCAGAAGATCACAGTGCATGTCTACACAAACACACTTGTACTGGTTAAATCTGCTCTTCTTTTCGGGTAGTGGTGCAGATTTTCCTTGGTACCGGTGCTACAAATGTGAAGCAGTTCATTTGACCTCCTACCTAAAGCTTTCCATTTTGGGTTATCTCATTTTTTTTATTCTTCCACTCCTCTCTGCTATAAATACTTACCTCTCAGCTCAGGGAGTTGCCAGTGATAGCTTGCTATAGCTTGGTCTTGGTATGGAGGTGTGAGCTGTGGACAAAGAAGCCATACCCGGAGCTTGAGGAAGGTTTGTGTTAAACCAAAACGTTGCGCCACATTTGGGGGAGAATTAACAGTCCACTATCTTTCTTCATTTGGACTGCTGCCTGGCTTTCTTTTTCTTTATATTTGGAGATTGCTGTTTGGAAGTCTTCCGATGCTTTACTCACTTTTTGGTTTATCTTTCTTATCCTTTCCCTTTACTCCTTCCTGTATATTGTGTGCATTTTATCATTGCTGTTTCTTTTCTCCTTGTCTCTCTTTTCCCATTTGTGCCTTTATCCTAGAGCGGGACTAATGTTCCTGCTGCCCTGGCCACTAGTCAGGGTTGTGCTCAGGTATAGGAACGTAATTGGTGCATGGGGTGAAAGAACCCGTCTATGGACGTTAGGGAGCTCAGGGGAAGTGTCAGAAATTGCCCCTCCCTATTTTTCCATAGTGGAAGTTAATACCTTTCTCCCATGTCACCCTGACCAGGCCTCTTGCTGAAGCGCGACAACCGGGACCTCCCATAGGGTGGTATCTGGTGCCTATAGTCATCCAAGTCCAACCTGACCATCAGAGCCTCTGGTGAAGACTGGGTATGCACTTAGTCATGCTGATCCGGGGTAAGCCATGTTATGGGTTCAGTGGGTCTACACCCATCTCTTCTCACCATCTTGTAGCGTGACATTTCCTCAAAGAATCAAGATATAAAGCTAAAATCTGTCTTGTTGAAGACAATCTATAGTACAGCTGTCTATTAAAGTCTATGAAAAAAGGAGGGATATGAAGGGAAAGTGAGGCAGAGACACAAAAAAAGAGTACTCCTGATTTCTAAAAAGTGTTTTTCTGCCCCAGTGCAGGATTCACAGCTACACTGCTAAGTACTATAGAATTTCCTCAATGCTTCTGCTTCTGACCATGTGCTGCATATAGACAATAGAGCAGGAATCCTTTGTGCCTGTGTGTGATGTGTAGGGCTATTGGTCCAGAGACAAATTAAAAATATTCTGGACTCTTTTCTTATTATAAAATTAAAAATCTAGATCTGACTTGCACAGGTGAAATTGTCAAAAAATGCTGAAATAAGCCATAAGGTGGCCAGAAATGTTATTCCTTCTGTACACGGGCACACTGGTCTCCCGTACCTTGAAAATTTGTGACAAGTTTGAGCCCAGAGTCTCTTTGCCTTGGGAGACTCTGGATATTAAACGTAGTAAATTTCTTCTGGCACACTATGGGTTAATGTCAGTTCTGCTGCAAGCAAGCTCCTTGGTGAACTGTTCAGGTGCAGCTACTCTGTGATCACTTCCATCTCCTTCAAATATTCACATTAGCTAATGCTGTTGATTGAAATTCATTCATTGCAAGCCACCTGGGTGGAAGTACCTAGTAAGGAACTGACCGGTGCTAAGCCATTTGCTGGCCCAGAGTTTGGCCACAGCCATGAAGTTGCTTTATCCTTTGGTGTTTTCCTCTGTCTGTCTTTCCTTCTTGTTGTGTTACTTCAGTTATGGAACTAGCGCTCTTACCAGCCAGCTCCCTAGTAAGTGGTAAGAGCAGGGCCAGCAAGGAACTGGGTATCCTGCTCAGCGACTAAGTGAAATAACCCATATAGGGATGGTAGGGAGATCAGGATACATCCTCAGGTGAGTGCAGGAGGTGTCCCTTCTCCCATTCCCTACCAACAGGACCCACTGTTGTTATTGTGTCCCTGTGTTCTCTTGTGTGTCGTGTGGTGCGCCGGAAAATTGCAGATCCGTGCACCACTGTCACATGGTTTATTCAAACACACGCCAGTCTGTGCGTGACATACACTGATTATGGCTTATTCTGAAATTATAGGTTCACTTTTAAGGTAGAATCAACCCCTTTAAATGTGACTCACCCTGTGGGGGCCATGGGCTACTTGGAGCCGGGCCGGTGAACGGTGCTGGGGATGTCACAGTGGCGTGACCTGGACCGTGGCCCCAGAGCAGTCAAAAGGGGAAAGGGATTCTCTTTGGGTATCGATGATTAGGGAAGGTAGCTTTGGGAACAGGGGTACCAGACTTGGGGATACATGTTTATGTGACGCGACCCATAGGTTGCAGCTAATAAAGGCCTCCAATGCTCTACAGTTCCTCTGAGGGGGTTGGTGATATGGCAGCTTGATGGCAAGCCCTCCATGGGTAGCGCTGACCCCCCAGGGCAGCAGATGTTACTTAGTGAGCTGGTGCTGATGTTACAGCACAGGGACTCAGCAAGAAAGTCACAGACACAGCGAGTGCAGCCTCAAGATGTTTACTCACAGCTTTGTCATTCCTGGTTACAGCAGTCGTCACAGTTGCAACAGCCCCCGGAGTGCTGAGTCCTTGGAAGTGGAGGAGGGGATCCAGCTAACTCCCGGGTAATGAGGTAATTCCTTAACCGCCACCCCTTTTTGTCACTGTCCTTTCATGGCTGACTCTTTTTCTGCGCTTGCTTCGGCCTCCTGTCCTGCGTCTCGCTCACACAGTGCCCTGAGCCTGTGACCTCAAGTCCTTCCTAAGATTACTTTGTAGTCTGTCCCTGAACTCTATATGGCCTCCTTTTCAGCGGATGTGCGCGGTTTCGGCTGCGGCACCTAGGAAGCACCGCAGCCTCTGGGTTGCTAGCTGAGTCTGATCTTCTCCACTAGCCTTGTGGTCCTGGTGCCCCTACTCTGCGGCCTGGTCCCTCCACACGAATTCAGTCTCTGTGGATGCGGGTGTCCCAGGGTGGATTGCTCACTATCCGGTTCCTTGGGACCCCTTCTGTCTTTTGGAGCACCCTCTCTCTCTGCTGTTATGTCTTTAACATGTCTTAGGATGAGCTCCCACTGACTCTAGTCCTCTGGATGTCTCTTCCCAGATGTTACTGACTCACCATAGCCGGGGGTACACGTAGCGGGCGTTGTTTCTCCTCCAGTCACGGAACCGCGCCTGCGGTGGTGTAGGCCCGGTGGTCCAGATCAATAGGGGAATGGCGGAACAGTGGGGTGATTTGTCTTCGTGACGCCACCTGCGGGTGTTCTGGTAACTTTACCAGCGCTGTTCGGGTCTCCGGGGGATGGTACACAGCGAGATGGAACGCTCCCCACAGGATGAGCGGGAATCCCCGGAGCCGGGAGCTGCGCAAGATGTTGTGAGGCAGCTGCGGGACGCTGCGCGCTGAATCCTGGAGTAATGCACAACCACACAAAGTCTCTTTTAGGTACCTTTACTGGATGATAGTCAGGTACACTCGGACCGGGATAGTGAAGTTGGCACTTATGGAGTTTCACAGCAAGCAGTGTTAGGCTTCCTTTCTCTACTTCTGGTGCTAAGGTCGGGTGGATGTGGAATCCAGCCGGACCGGGCAGGGTGTTCAATGGAACTTGCTTCACCTGGTTGTCAGCACTGAGGGCACTGTAAAAGGGTCTGAGCAGGATCAGTACTCTTCCCTGGGCTCTCGTGGATGGGTGCATCAGGTGGAACAGGTGGCTAAACCTCCTGTTGGATGTAGCTGGTTCTCTGTGAGGGCTTTGTAGCTTCCACAGCTTCGGTTCCAGTAACCGGTGATTAAGGAAAGAGTCAGTGTAACTCTGTAATCCTTGAGAGGTGCTTCTCCTTTCCTAGTATCCCAATTGCAGGGATCTCCACTGGCTAACAGGCTGTTTGGGGCCTAGTGTGTGTCTCATAAGGCTGGAGATCACACACTCCCTCTTCACAGTTCTGAAGTGACTGCACACTCTGAAGTTTCTCCCTCCAAGACTCTTTTTATAGGGGGAACTGGTTAGAAGTCACCAGTGTAGCTCCCCCTAGAGGCTCGGGGTGAAACCAGGTGTTCTAAGTGTTGTTTGTGTTGTGGTTTTGCTGTGCTGTTACTTACTCCATTGTACCTAAGGATTTCTGTGGTGCCCAACAGGTGCCAGGGTGCCACATTACCCCTCTCTGACAGACTCTCCGGCCCTCACAGACTCCTTCAGCTCGTGACAGCCACCCACTAACTGCCTTCTACATGTTTCTCTTGTCCATTTATACTGTCTGTCACGTGTCCTGCCTCACTAAGGTGTGTCCTCCCTGACTTCACTCCCTCCTGGGTGGTCCCCTAAACTCTGTTCTCCACCCATCCCTTCTACTTTGGTTCCTCCTCTCCAGACAGTATCAGGGACTGTGCTCTCCCTACGACCAATCTCGCCCTAACCCTGACCTGGAGTGGTGTAGTGCTGGGCTATGGGTGTCTGGATACCAGTCAGTGATCCCCACTTTCTTGAGAGTGGGGTACTACACCGCTGGCTGGGGTGCAGTACCTCTGTGGCGACTGAATCTGCAGTGGCGCCATACATGTGTCCTTTTATAGTATATGGACATCATAGAGGAAAGTCTATTTTGAGCACAGGTGTATGCTGGGTTCATCAGTTGCGCACTTAACCCAACCTCTCTCGGCTGATTGATCCATTTCTTCCTATGAAACGTAATAAGGTAAAAAGTTGTCAATCATCATTGGGAGGGCAAGAGAAGCCTACAGCCCTTGATTGAAGCCAACTCTCACCCTTATAGTGGATTCTTTGCCGTCCATTCGCTGCAGAGATTAAAGTATAGGTTTTTAAAAACTGCTGCACAGAAATTCACAGATCACTAAAATAACTCGCGAGAAAAGGCAGCATCTGAGAGATGACATATGTTTTCTCTTCTAACTTGACACCAACCTTAGCCTTTAGCAATAAAACTGATCTTCCAAATTACAAGCCATCCATTTCATTTACATATTATAATGGGATTTGGAGTATTTTAAGACAACATTAAAAAAAAGCCTGAAACTGAAAAAAGCCCAGATGCAGAGGTAACCCTGGCGGTAAAGTGCTCTGGATGTTTCCTTATGAATTGATGCATCCTATTACTGTATACACTAAGTATGTGCTGCACCAAGTCACCTTCCACCAGCGGTTACTGACATCATAACCTCCACAGCAGAGATGTCTGCCGCGTTTCCTGCACGGAATCCTTTGAATGATGAAGGTCATTCTAGGAAATGACACCATTCTTAGTCATTAGAACTTCAATATTATAAATCATAGAATCATAGAATGGGTTGAAGGTTGGAAGGGACCTCCAGGGTCATCCGTGTGAAGGGACCTCCTAGGTCATCATGTGAAGAGACCTCCCAGGTCATCGTGTGAAGGGACCTCCTGGGTCAACCTGAGAAGGGACTTCCAGGGTCATAGTGTGAAGGAATCTCATGGGTCATCAGGTATAATCTCTTGTTCAAAGCAGGATTCACTAAATTATCTCAGACAGATGTCTACCAAGTCTCTATGTGAAGACTTCCAATGAAGGAGAACTCACCACCTCTTGTGGCTGCCTGTCCCACTCGTTGATCGCCCTCACTGTCATAAAGTTTTTTCTAATATCTAATCTGTGTCTCCCCCCATTCAGTTTCTTCCCATTGCTTCCAGTCTTTCCTTGTACAAATGAAATAAAGCTGATCCCTCTACAGTGGGACAGCCCTAGAATAAACCTGATCCCTCTACAGTGTGACAGCCCTTGTATAAAGCTGATCCATCTACAGTCTGACAGCTCTAGAATAAAGCTGATCCCTCTACAGTGTGACAGCCCTAGAATAAAGCTGATCCCTCTACCGTGTTACAGCCCTAGAATAAAGCTGATCCCCTACAATGTGACAGCCTTCGAGATTTATGTAGACAGCTATTAAGTCTCCTCTCAGTCTTCTTTTGTGCAAACGAGGTATTCCTAATCCTGTAACCGTTCCTCACAGGACATGGTTTGCACACTGGTCACCATTCCGGTCGCTCTTCTCTGAACTTGCTCCAGTTTGTTGATGTCTTTTTTATAATGTGGTGCCCAGAGCTGGACACAGTATCCAGATGAGTCTGACCAAAGAGGAGTAGAGGGGATAATGACTTCACATGATCTAGACTGTATGTTATTACATCCCAGAATTGTGGTTGCCTTTTTTCTGCTGCATCACACTGGTGACTCCTGTGCAGTCTGTGATCTATCAGTATACACAAGTTTTTTCACACTTTCTGTTGCTTCGCCCTATTCCTCCCATTCTGTAGATGATTTTTTCTTTTTTTTTTTCTGAGATGTAGGACTTTGCATTTCTCCCTGTTATAAACCATTCTGTTAGTTGTTGCCCACTGTTCTAGTTTGTATAGATCTTTGCGAATTCTCTCTCTTTTCTTTAGTATGACCTATCCCTCCTAGTTTCATTCTAGCCTCCTAGCTATTCTTTCTATTCTTAATAATACTAAGCAAAAAAAAACAGTTAAAAAATTTAAGAAACAGATTATTTCTACTAATATATATGTTTCATATATATATATATATATAATATATATATATATAAATTGTAGTATTTTTATTTTTATCGGAGATCAGTCTTAATGCTCTTCACATGTAGAGCAGAGGATATCATTTCTACAGCCACAAGCACAGGCATAGCCCGCTGTTTCTATCCTTTATGATGCTTCTATGACCTGATACAGATTGCAGCGGTGATGGGATGTGGTCAGCTGGAGAAGGACTGGGGGGAATTTGGGAAGTGGTTTGTAGAGACATTTTCTTTCTCCTTGAAAAAGCTTCCAAACAATCGATATCAGATTTGCTGATCAATAGTTCCTATGCTGATATATTGTCTTATTTCACGAATATTCCGTCTTAAAGTGAACCTGTCACCAGGTTTTTCCCATATAAACTGCAGCCACCACCATTAAACCCTTATGTACAGCATTCTAGAATACTGTATATTTGTCTCCAAGACGATGTGCGTAATATTAAAAAATAGCTGTTATTATTCTCATCTATGGGGTCTTGCTACTCCTCTTTTCTTGCTTCATGTGGATGATGCATTGTTATGCCAGTGACTGTAAGGTAGCCGGGACAGCGTGCACCTGAGCAGTCCCTTCAGCTAGGATCTCTTGGCTATCCCTGTCCCCAAGATTACCCCTGAAGGTGGGGATACCTGGGTCTTATACCTTGCTAAGCTCCTGGATATAGCTTATCCAGATATCCCCCCACCAAGGATGTGAAGGGGCAGGAGAACAAAGAAACATACAGGGAACACAAGCAAAGCAACAGATATAATAAGGCTCCAAGAACCTCTCCAGATAGTAGCTTTACTACTGATAAAGGAACGACACCGCTGCTTAACAGCAATGAGCTCTCCACAAGTCACTCAGAATTTAAATGCTATATCTGCATGGAGTGAGGGCATGGGCAGTTAGATATAGCAGAAAGGAGAGATAATCACAAGCTACAGCTGAAATCTAAAATAAAAAAATTCTCGGCCAGCAGAGAGGGGGTCCTTAACCCCTTCAGCATAGAAGTGAAAGTACATCAGCAAGTGAGCTCTACAGAAGTCCTGTAATCGAATAAAGGCTGAGACCGCCTGACCCCAGACCCCCAGAGGTGACATTAGGATGCAGCACACTCATAACATGCATCCTGCAATATCCACACATCGCTCCTGCCAACGTGCACTTCCCTCGGCCCTGTAGTGTTAATGCACAAGGGAAGGCCATAGAGCACCTGCACATGCGCACTACAATACTTTGCTCTGCCCTCAGCAGAACAGAGAGAAGTGCAGTGGCACAGGAGTACAATGAAAGAAACTGTTGAAATGAACTAGGACGCATCATCCACATGAAGCAAGGAGTGAGGAGGCACCGGATCTAGACCAGCGACGCCCATTGGACCGGACCACCCCATAGGTGAGTATAATAAAAGCACTTTTTTATGTCACACAGGTCGGTCTGGGGACTTATATACAGTATTCTAGAATACTGTACATAAGAGATTACTGGTGGTAGCCAAAGATGTATGGGAACAGATTACCTTTAAATAAAAAAAAGGTGTAATACTATGTTAGCAAGTTGAATTAAGATTTACTGCTTGCTAAATAATTTTATCATCAAGTACCGTAATCTTATTATTATTTTCATTTAAAGAGGACTTGCTACTTGCAATAAATATGTATTTTTTAATGAATGTTATTAATGCCGATGTTCTGAATCCGGCGATGTTTTTCTCGTGTTCCTGCTCCTCTCCATTCCGGAGATATGACACCTCTCTTCTAATGGTGGGTTTACACGTCGCGATATCGGCGTCCAACTCCGAACCAACTCCGACCAAAAGTCACGTGGTTCGGGAGTTGGACCCGATATCGTTCGCGCGTTGTATGGTTTGAACTTACAATGCGATGCTGGAACGATGCCAAAACGATATCGGGGTTGAATGAGCGTGCTATTCAACCGCCCGATATCGATGGCCGTTGTAGCCGCATCGTCCCGTGTGACAGCCCAACTACGATGTGTACGGCCACGTCACCCATTCATTACCATATTAACTGGTCGTTCCTGGGTTGGGGGGCGTACACATCGTCGGGACGTTATATCCCGATATCAGGCTGTGTAAAACGCCGATGCGATGGCGGCAAAAGCGCGCTCCTGCGTCGTTGGCTACGATATCGGGCCGATATCGCGACGTGTAAACCCACCATCAGGCTAGAAATCTAGTCCTTTTACCAAGTGGGTGTGGTCATCAACTGTTCTGTGAGCATCTTCTTCAGGACACGCCCAGTTGCCTAAAAATACTTGATTTTTGTTTGTGCCATATCTCAGGAACAGAGAGGCACAGGAGCAAAAGAAAAACTACACTGGATTCAGGAGAACGGCAGCGTTTACACCGAGTGAAAATATTGACAGATCGTGTTTAAGAAAATAATACCACTAATAATATTATTCTTTATCTTTTACGAAAGCTATAAAATCTTATATTCCAGCTGGAATAATGTAACCATGTAGGCAGTAGATTGTGTTAAATACAAGAAAACTGAAGTATCACAATGGCAAGGTAAATGGATTCATGTAATACAAATGGCAATCTGCATTACAAATAGTTCCAAGGCTTGTAAATGGTAAATGTAACGCGATATTATGTGGAATCCTATGAACATGCAAGGTTATGTAGTATTGAGTCAATAAATGCAATCATAAAAAGAAATATCCAACATTGGCAAAGTCAGACTGCCAGATCAAGGACTACAGCTTCATACTGGTCCTAGGTCAGAGAAGGGGTCCCAGATGAGGTAAGGATATTAGGTTTAGTCTATGATGTAGGTTGAAAAAAAAAAAAATGCATCTCTACCTAATTTAAGAGATTGATTGCTCTCAGTGAGAACAACAAAATAATAATCTTGTAGTTGTGATACCTATTAATGGCTAACAAAAATAAAATAAGTGATGTTACGAAGCAGCAGCTTTCGAGACAGCTTACCATATACCATGCCTGATGAAGAAATGTAAGCAGTCTAAAAGCTTGATTTGTAACATTAATTATAATAGCATGTCTTATGAAGAGACTAAGCAGTCTCGAAAGCTTGCTTTGTAACATCAATTAGGATAGCATATCTGATAAAGAGTGTAAGCAGTTTCAAAAGCTTGCTTTTAACATCAATTATGATACCATACCTGATAAAGAGATATTAAGCAGTCTGAAAGCTTATGTAACTCAATTATGTCACATATCTGATAAGAGACATAAGCAGTCTTGAAAGCTTGCTTTGTAACATCAATTATGATACCATACCTGATAGAGACATAAGCAGTCTCGAAAGCTTGCTTTGTAACATCAGTTATGTACCACACCTGATGAAGAGATGTAAGCGTCTTGAAAGCTTGCTTTGTAACATCATTCATTATGATAACCCATGCGTGATGAAAAGACATGAAGTTTCGAAAGCTTGCTTTGTAACCTCAATTATTTTACATTTGTTAGCCATTAAAAGATATCACAAATACAAGATTATTATTTTGTTTCTCCCACTGAGATCAGTCAATGTTTTTTCCACTAACAAACACTTTTTTTCTTTTACTTTAGTAATAAATTTAGAAGAGACAAGCGCAATAGGGTCTTATCTATGGAGATGGTGAAAGTGATCAGAGCCAAAAGCTTACTCACCTGTAGGGCGAGAACTACTAGAATAGCAAAATTAACAGCTGCAGCAGCCCCAGTGATGGGCAATGCAGACAACGGAATGAGAAGGGTTAAAAACCGTGCTGCCATTGTAAGAAGATGTGTAATAAAAGAGATATAGAGGGGGCGCGCCTGGGTGATACCTGATGGTCTAGTGGGGGGGAGAAAGGGTTTGTATTGCACTGGCCTGTAATAGTTGTGCACCCTTTTCACAACTCTGGTAAAAGACTCATTTGTTGCATGCCACGCCAGTGTCCAGGCTGCTTAAAACAGCGGGTCACGTGATCGGGTCACAGGTGCCAGATGGTGACACGAAGATCCTTTAGCACGTAGGTCCTATAGTTAGAGTCTGCTAACTTCTCCCATGCTGCGCTGGCTGCTGCGCTCTCTAAAGAAGGGGTAGACATTCCAGATAATAAGATAAAGCGGTCATGTAGGCAGAGGCAGGGAGAAATAGTTATGGAATAGCTTCTTTATTAGTTAGATATCACTACACTTTACGGCTGTCTAGCTACCCGACTCCTATAAGACCATCTTATCTCATTATCTGTGTGCTCAGGCCAATGCGAGCCGGTGGCAGTGTGCGGTTGGCTTGCAGTGGGGTTAAAAGAAGAGGTTTCATCCGTAGTTTGATAGTGGTTTAAAAAAAATATATATATCTCCACCCTCCCGCCCCCGGAAGTGAGTCGAACAGCCAATCAGTGAAGGATGGGTCAAGTTCAGGTTCTGAGCGGCACCACTGAACATGTTGAGCAACCAATCCCAACTATGGTTATTTTATGGGCAACAATCACCAATTACCTTAATTAGTTTCACCTTCTATCTCATAATCTTTGTATAGGAGTCTTCACTCCAAGACTCGTTGCGTAAATCACTTTCCCAGGATCCTGCAGTTCATCTTCTTACAACGACAGTGCGTTTTTTAACCCTTTTCATTCCACTGTCTACCTTTATAATAGTGATATTATGTTTGATAGTATCCTTTGGTATAGTCAACGGGGCAGACATGCTGTTGATTTTCCCTTGGAATGTGTGCAGGGTTTCACAGTCCCCGAAAAGCATATGAAATTTTACTAAATACCATCCACACGCTGTGTAAATTTTCTTCAAATTGATTTGCGTTGTTGAACATGAACTTCATCCTTTCCATAGGGCGATATCCTTGTCTACTCTACAAGAAGAAAATCCGTGATAAATCTGCATGTAACGCAGGTGGATTTACAGTGGAATTGTCACAGATTTTCTCCACGCAGGTTATGATCCTTGTGCTGTTACCTTAAAGTCAACTGGTCTTCAAATGCAAGCTGAAAGTTTCACGATGGGAAATGTACAAATTTGGGAAGAACTAGAGGTTCACGATCTACACGGCCAAAAATGCCCAAACATAGAAATGGCATTACATGACCATTATGTCAATCCTGAGTCTATAGGTTAGAAAAGCTCTTACAGAGTAGAAATGTGCAGTGAAATATGACAAGTAGGTATTTTTTTCCCATTTTTAATGTTTTCCGGCATTGTTGACATGCAGCTCAGTTTACAATGAGGACACCATTACACTCTGTAGCCAGAAGGGATGCTGCAAGCAATGACATGTAGGATGGGGGCATCTCTATAGAGACTGAGAATGACTCTTGTTTACTTGTATTTAATGCTGAGCAGAGGATTCTTTCTCCAGCTCGGCTCTTCCTTCTGCCTGCTGCTCGGAACGGTTGGGAACACTGACAGGAAGGAGTAGGAGTGATGCTGGAAAGTACAACCCAGTTTAGAGATAAACAGTCTGAAACCCATTAATTTAAGATATCATCTCGGACGTTCAGCTGCAGAAGGTGGCGAGTGGTGACATTTTTTGGAGGAGAGAGAGATCAAGCAACGTACATATGATTTACTTGCATTATTTTGGGAGTTTAATTTTGTAATATAACAATATTAGTGATGAGCAAATGCTGTGCATGTATAAACTAAAACAAGGGTAGAGGGAGAAATAAGCCTTACCTACTGCAGCAGCACCTACACCCTACTGGTTACTGTACAGGCTAGAATTTCCCTAGCTTCACTACTATAAATCACAGCCCAGACCTTTGGCTCCTTGAAAGGCCATCAAGCTGTTTCTCATTCCTACTAGGGAATAAGAAGGGAGGCCGCTATGCACATCTTGCCAAATAGAGAACGTGTGCAGAGGTAGAAGGGGACCCACAAGGAGCAAACTAAAAGCACATGCACCAGGGGAAAAAGAAAAATAATAAATGCAAGCCTCCCACCAACCTAACAGAACAGAAGAAAGGTGTAGGAAAGGTAAATGAGAAAATACAGAGCAACAAAACTGGCTACCTACCAGGCAAAATCCCTTAGTTGCAGGCTGAATTTCTTAGCAGTAATCCACCTAGAAATATAGCCAGCAAAGAAGGCTGGCATCAGGAGAGTATAAATAACCTCACCAGGATGTGATAGGACTAAGACAAAATTGGAAAGTGAGAAACACCTGACTAACTTCAAATCCAAGAAGCAAAGATAAAAGAACCATCAGCATTTGGAAAGAGACCAACCAGGCTGAGGTTCAGCAGGTATGGTCTTCACTAAGCCATCTTTCGTGTCTTCCGGGATTTGGCAATTACTGCAAATATTACTCAGCAGTACCTCTTGAATTTGGTTAGGAAATTCCATTTACTATAAGTTGCCATGTGAATGCAATCTATATAATTGTACATTATAATTAATCATGAGCAAACCTTTTGTAGTTCAGGGTTGGGTCGTGCAGCTGAACTTTTTTGTGCACTGTTCATGACCCCAAACTTGACCCGAAAATCAAAGAAAGTCACTAATTGGCATTACAGTTCTCCGCCCACTTGCAGACAACCAGAAGTAAAACATCTCAAGGGGTGGGAGGGTGGATTTTTTTTCTAAATTGATCTTGGACACACACTACACCAAAAAAACTGTGCTTTTAATTCCAAAACGAACCGAACGAACACTGTATGCGACTTGCACTAGGCCAAGCATCAACTGCACCCGACCACAGCGATTCTGGCTCCAGTGCTTTGCAAACATAAAGCACCCAAACAGATTTTCTCAGCACTGAGAAATTGAACTAACCGAACCATACCTTGAATGGTTTGCTCATCTCTAATTATAATCTTTGAGATCATAATAAATATATGTAAAATGAAAAATAATTATATTTGTCCATCCGTCACCTGTTCCACTGCACATCCCCACTCTCTGTCATTAGTTACGCCACTGGTGCGGTCTTCACCAAGACATCTTTGGTTTCTTCTGCCACCTGGAAGTTGCTATTAAATTTGGTTAGGAAATTCAATTCGCTACACATTTATTCCTTGTGTATCAAATCTACATTATTATCTCCCCAACCAAGAGCATAATTTAGAATAAGAAAATTAGTACACTCGCCCAACTCTCACCTGTCCAACTGTGCCATCCCACTCTGGTCCAGTCATCTATATCAGTGTGTTGTTCTTTACTAAGTCATCTTTGGTGTCTTCCGGCGCCTGGCATCTTTGGTGTCTTCCCACACCTGGCATCTTTGGTGTCATCTGGTCATCTGGTTCCTGGAATCTTTGGTGTCTTCTGGCGCTTGGCATCTTTGGTGTCTTCCGGCACTTGGCATCTATGGTGTCTTCTGGCACAAGGCATCTTTGGTGTCTTCCAGCACCTGGCATCTTTGGTGTCATCCAGTGCCTGGAATCTTTGGTGTCTTCCGGCACCTGGCATCTCTGGTGTCTTCTGATGCCTGGCATCTTTAATATCTTCCAGTGCCTGGCATCTTTGGTGCCTTCTAGCGCCTGGGCATCTTTGGTGTCTTCTGATGCCTGGCATCTTTGGTGTCTTCCAGCACCTAGCATCTTTAATATCTTCCAGTGCCTGGCATCTTTGGTGCCTTCTAGCGCCTGGGCATCTTTGGTGTCTTCTGATGCCTGGCATCTTTGGTGTCTTCCCACACCTGGCATCTTTGGTGTCATCTGGTTCCTGGAATCTTTGGTGTCTTCTGGCGCTTGGCATCTTTAGTGTCTTCCGGCGCTTGGCCTCTATCATGTCTTCTGGCACATGGCATCTTTGGTGTCTTCCAGCACCTGGCATCTTTGGTGTCATCCAGTGCCTGGAATCTTTGGTGTCTTCCGGCACCTGGCATCTCTGGTGTCTTCTGATGCCTGGCATCTTTAATATCTTCCAGCGCCTGGCATCTTTGGTACCTTCTAGCGCCAGGGCATCTTTGGTGTCTTCTGATGCCTGGCATCTTTGGTGTCTTCCAGCACCTAGCATCTTTAATATCTTCCAGTGCCTGGCATCTTTGGTGCCTTCTAGCGCCTGGGCATCTTTGGTGTCTTCTGAAGCCTGGCATCTTTGGTGTCTTCCAGCACATGGCATCTTTGTTGTCTTCTGATGTCTGGCATCTTTGGTGTCTTCGGATATCTGGCATCTTTAATGTCTTCCAGTGCATGGCATCTTTGGTGTCTTCTAGCGCCTGTGCATCTTTGTTGTCTTCTGATGCCTGGCATCTTTGGTGTCTTCCAGCGCCTAGCATCTTTAATGTCTTCCAGCGTCTGGCATCTTTGTTGTCTTCTGATGTCTGGCATCTTTGGTGTCTTCTGATGTCTGGCATCTTTGGTGTCTTCCAGCGCCTGGCATCTTTGGTGTATTCTGATGTCTGGCATCTTTGGTGTCTTCTGATGTCTGGCATCTTTGGTGTCTTCCAGCTCCTGGCATCTTTGGTGTCTTCTGATGCCTGGCATCTTTGGTGTTCTTTGTACTGAGTAGGTAACAATTCCAGGGGTTTGCATTGTCTTCTTTGTTATTTAAAGATATACTGGACTCGACATTTGTATTTATTCCTGTATATGAATAACCAGTATGGATTGCCGCATGGATAAATGACCTGATCCTTTAAAAAGCTTGTGGTTTTGCTCCTCATGAGCTCATTGGGATCTAGCTGTTAATTGATTTTCACATTTGAGTGATGTAACTAAGTGCATATGTTGCCGATGTCAATGTCTAAGTAGACCCCGTGCTTAAAATTTAATATTTTATGTTTCCTTATTACCATATTTATGCATTTATTTCACTTTCATTTATATACTCTCAGTTAGCGACAAGCAATGTGTCTGCCAATGTATCAACTAAACACCCACGTATCCAAACCCCGCCCCTCCATTTCTGCTAATAACTGAAATGCAGGTGTCCTAATTGCTACCTTTGATGACAGAAGCAGAAAATGTACAGCACGGTTATATAAAAGAAGTTTTCTGAAACTACATCCCTTAAATACATGATAACACTCTTCAGGTCTTGAAGGAGTTTTAATAATTTTGTTTGCATCCTTTAATGTGTGGTTCAGTGTATAGGTGCGACATAATAGAAGGCAATTATCCAAATTAGCTGAAAAACATCAAAAAGTGGCATACAAATCTACAGGGTACATATATAGTAAGAGCCACTTGTCAGTGACTTCACTCCGAGGCTACTGTGGGGGCTAAAGGCTGTGTGTAAACTAGAAGGTTACCTGTTGATGTATACTATAGAACATGTTTATCTGAAAGACGTTCAGAAATATTAATGAAAATGTCAATGTTTCTCTGTACCCCACTTTTCTGGTTAAAAGGAGGTTGTCATCCAAAAATGACTGTTCAAACTAAGCAGAGGCTGAGTAGTTCAGTGTATCTTCCAACTTATTGCTTTGCATTATTTGCACTTCCATTTTCCTTGATTGACACCTTTGACTTTACTGGAGCTAGGAAAAATTGGATATAGATGCAAAAAGTTATCTGCAACTGCAGTGAATAGCCAAACCATACCGAGGGTGCAACAAGCACCTGTCCAAGGTTTAAACATTACTTTGTGCTGTTGTGTGGCAGAATAGCTCTTATGGTGATGAAATGTTAGCTCTTATGGTGGTAAGGCAGCAGCTCTTAAATGGTGAGGCAGCAGCTCTTTGATGGTGAGGCAGCAGCTCTTGTGTGGTGAGGCTTCAGCTCTTGTGATGGTGAGGCAGCAGACGATGGTAGTGGTGAGGCAGCAGCTCTGCTGGTTGCGAAGTGGCAGCTTTGTGGTGGTAAGGAGGCAGCTCGATGGTGGTGGTGATGCAACAGCTCCAGTAGTGGTGAGGCAGTCAGTTCGTGGTGGTGAGGGCAGATCGTGGTGTGAGGCGGCAGCTCTTGTGGTGGTGAGGTGGAGTGAGTCAGCAGTGCAGTTTTGGAAGAAGGGTTTCAAATCTGTTGGAGATCCATGTGGTGGATAAGCGTACTATGGGGCACAGTTTCATGGGTGAAGGATATCGCAAGAGTCTTGAGGTGATTGGATGAGAAACAATAGGTGTAGAGGGGCAGCTATAATGATGTCTTTGGAGGACAATAGATTACTTGAGGGAAGTTATTGAGAAATTAATTCAGAGATATAGGGACGGGACAGGTTAAGAACGGCTTTGTAGGTCAGTGTTAGTAGTTTGAACTGGATTCATTCAGGAATTGGAAGTGAGTGGAGGGATATGCAGAGGGGAGAAGCGAGAGAATGCACCAGTCTTAGGGTGTGTGCCCACATAGTGGTTTTACGTCGGTTTAGCAGCGAAAACCGCCGGCGGTTTAGCAAAGGTTTTATTTAAATTTATGTAAATCCTAAGCAGCGTTAGGACTTACAAGTAACCTTATGTAATTTAGAAAACGCTGTGCACACATAGTGGGTTTATGTGAGCGGATCTGCCTGCGGTTGAGCGGTTTTCCAGCGGTTTAGCAGCATACAGCATGTCAATTCTTTTCAGCGGTTTTTGATCGGTTCCATGAAAAAAATCCTCCATAGAAAACCGCCGGAAAAACCGCTGGAAAAACCGCCGGAAAACCGCTGTGCACACGCTGAAAAAAACCGCCGGAAAACCGCCGGAAAAACAGCTGAGACTTCTGAGCTCAGGAGTCTAGGCTCCTTGAATTTTCCAGCGGTTTACTGACGATTTGAACGTCACTAAACCACTATGTGGGCACACAGCCTTACTCCTCCAGGCTTATATTGGGGCTCCTCTACACCAAACTCCCGATCAATCCTAATAAAAATGACCAGGGAACCATGACTATCCTTAAAAGTATTCCTTATTGATCATGTCACATATCAAGTGAAAAACAGCTACATTTTGGCCTTAAATACCCTTTATACAGCCAATGCAAAACAAAAATTACTAGACAAACGTGCAGTATGCAGCTATTTATTCCAGAAGGACCAGTGGATCATTTCTCCCATTGGTCCCTACTTCAGCCATATGAAAACTCTAAATAGTCAAAATATTAGTAACCTAAATACAGTACATATAACAATTAAAACATCATAAAGCTCATTTTATCATAAAGTAGAAGAGTGATTCATGAATCAAGTAAATCACACCGTATTGAAGGGGGGATTTCAGTTAGGGTTTTTTTGGCACAAGAGTGTTGCCATAACCTGGGTTACACCATAGCATTGTAAGCAGCATTGGTCACATGTGACATATGGTGCCACCACTGCTCATATGCCAAATAATAGTTGGCTGACAAAACTTAAGAATGACCTCCATTTCCAGTTGACTAAAGTCATCCTTTTGGCTTTACCAACAGTTTAACAAAAAATAAAACTACTTTTTTTGGTGAACCTATCTAAAAACGTTTGTATATGCAAATAAAAGCCCATCGTTGGGTTAGATTCTCTAATCCTGCCAGTGGTGCACCTTGGGTGATAAACTTGGCTTATCTTGGCGCATATTAGATACTACATTTTCTTCTACCACCTCTTGGTTGGAATACTTTTGACCAGTATTTTGGGCCAAAAACTTGGAGCATAACTTTAATAAATTTGGCAAGTGACATTTTATTGCTTCACTTTGGTTGACACTTTTGAAAATTAAATCCTAAAGAAAAAGGTTACACATAAAGACTAGGTAGTACAAAAATTTTAACAGATATTTATTGAATTCATATTAAACAAAAAAATAAAACCGTGACAAGCTTAAACCTCAGGAGAAGGCATTTTGCCGAAACGTTCGTCGGGGCTTGGCACCACACTCTGTGGATGTTTTGCTGACTACTTATTTTTTCATCTCCCTTTTAATTCATTTATTATATTTGTATACATAAATGACCATCAATTGACAATTTCTGTCTAATCTGATACCAACTGTTGTGATTCATTTTGGATATAATCCAGGTTATGGTTCTACTGACAAGTGCAATTATAATCAATATTTTACTCTCTTTACTGTGATGACTACCACTTTCATATTGTTATTTGAATACACTTGTCATTAGATTTTTATGCAAATTTGTATCGTGTTTGATATTAAACACTTTTTTCACCTATTTTTTATATATATTTGTGTAAATCTTTTAGATTATGATTTTCCAACCCTTCTTTCTTTGCACTGCCACTTTACCATACATATTATTTCCCTCCTGTTCTTGTACAGACTTGTGCTTCTATTTGAGGTAGAATTACATCCGCAGAGTGTGGTGCCAAGCCCAGACTAACGTTTCGGCAAATCGCCTTCCCATGAGGTTATTAACAAATTTAAACTTGTCATGGTTTTAATTTTTTGTTTAGTGTGAATTCAATAAATATCTATTAAACTTGTATTATTGTACTATCCTGTCTCTATGTGCAACCTTTTTCTCGTGTTCCTTTGGTAATCCATGTATTATTATTATTATTATTATTATTATCTATTATTGTGCCATTTATTCCATGGAGCTTTACATCAAAAAGGGGTGTACACAATAGAAGCAATTTTAATATTAATGAACACTACAAGGCACGGACAAGTACTAACGGAAAGAGGACCCTGCCTGTGAGGGCTCAGAGTGTACAAGAGATGGGTGAGGATACAGTAAGGGAAGGAGAGACAACCCTGGCCGTGAGGGCTCACAGTCTACAAAAGTTGGGTGAGGATAGAGTAGGTGAGGGGAGAGGACCCTGCCTGCGAGGGCTCACAGTCTACAAGAGATGGGTAAGGATACAGTGGGTGAGGAGAGGGGACCCTGCCTGCGAGGGCTCACAGTCTACAAGAGATGGTTGAGGAGAGAGGACCCTGCCCGCGAGGGCTCATAGTCAACAAGGGATGGGTGGGGATACAGTAGATGAGGAGTGAGGACCCTGCCGGCAAGGACTCACAGTCTACAAGGGATAGGTGAGGATACAGTAGCAGAGGAGAGCAGATCCTGCCTGCAAGAGCTGACAGTCTACAAGGGATTTGTGAGGACGCAGTAGTTGAGGAGAGAGGACCCTGCCCACGAGGGCTCACAGTTTACAAGGGATGGGTGAGAATACAGTAGGTGAGGAGAGAGGACACTGCCCACAAGGGCTCACAGTTTACAGGGGATGGATGAAAATATAGTAGATGAGGAGAAAGGACCCTGCCCATAAAGGGCTCACGGTCTACAAGGGATGAATGAGGATAAAGAAAATGTGGAGAGAAGACCCTACCTGCGAAGACTCACAGTTTACAACAGATAGGTGAGGATACTGTAGGTAAGGATAGAGGACCTCACCCATGAGGGCTCACAGTCTTCAAGGGATGGGTGAGGAGTAGGTGAGGATAGTTCGTTGTGCGGCGGTATAGTAGACTGAATATACCATTGGGAAATTTATACCTAAAGCTGCTATTTATGCCCTTCTGCATTTACAAATGGGCATAAATGTCAAACGTTAAGGAGTAAATGTAAAAACTAAAGTGGCAAGGCCAGTTTTGGCAGTTTTGTAGCAAATAGATAAGTAAAACTGATTTTTTAAATATACTCACAACCCAGAAATGACTAAACTGCCCTCAGAAAATGAAGGCAAAAGGTTCAAAATTTGAAGCAATGTATATACCGTCTACTGTGTGCGGCGCCATCATAACACTGAAGATTGATACTCTTAGTTATTTACTCTGTGCTTTTGTTATATTATCATTACGGGGATTGCAGATACCTCTGTTATGTACCTTGACTGTTAAAGAAGTAATGTGCAATGCTCGGTATATATTACAGAGTTTCCTAGGGATCGGTAAATGTAACGTGTTGGATCTATGCTGACTAATTGGTTTGGGTGTTCCTATGCAATCCTTAGAGGGTCTGTAGGCTGGCAAATTCTGCAGCTGATGCAGTTCAATGAGCAGATACAATATACTGTAACTCATTAGAATTATATAAGACATCCGAAGACTGTGTAGAAATGTTCAATAACTCCTTCATACTTTCTGCCATAACTAAAAAGGTCAAAGCAGTTCTGCCACTGCAACAGCCGTAGGAACTGGAAAAAAGACAAGCGCAATAGGGTCTTATCTGGGTAATGCCAATGGTATTGGAAAGAATATATACTCACCTGGTTGGCTTTTGTGTAGTGCCCCTGATGTACAGCTGCTACGGCCCCACAGAAAAGGATAATATACCAGGATGAAAGGGGTTAAAATTCAGTGCTGCCGTGGAACAGGTCCAAGGAAGATAAAACAGATGAACGTTCCCAGTATTTTATTAAGTCAACGCGTTTCGAAGTGATAACTTCTTCAGGGTGAAAAACGTGTGTCAAAAGACCTCAATGTGAATAAGAGCAGGGGCCCCCACAGTCCGCAACAGTTAGGGCCCCTGCCTTTAATCACATTGAGGCCAGCTGACACAAGCAGTTATTTAGCACTTCGAAATGCGTTGACTCAAACGACGTGGAATATTCATCTAGTTCATCTTCCTTGGACCTGTTCCACCGGTAGAGTGGACGTTTAACCCCTTTTATCCTTGTATACCACAACCATGTTGATCTAAAGTCACTACAGGGTCAAATTCATCAACTATTTTCCCAGCAAATATCTAAATCATTTTAAACCTTCCAAAAACCAACATTTTGGGCAAATCCTACCATGTTCTACCTTGGAAAGGGCTGTATATGCACCAGTTGACCCACCTACTATGCCTCAATGTGTCCCCCATTAAAAGGGTTTTCTTGTAGCATCAGAATACTGATTGCTTTTCCTTAGGCTAGGTCATCAATATTTCATCACTGGAGGTCCGAGTCTCGGCACTCTCGCTCATCAGCTGTTTGTAGGGGCCGCAGTGCTTGTGCGAGTGCTGCAGATTCTTTAATATTTCCATTGTGTCGTCTACCTGAACGCTATCTATGTACTGGCAGCTTGGCAGAATATTGCAGGCTATTGAACTGTGTAATGCAGCCTGCCTTACCGCTACTAAATAAACAGCGAGCAGGTAAATCGGACAATGTAAATATTGAGGACGCTCGCTGACCCGTCAAGCCCTTCTGACAAGCCGCTCAGATTCACCACGCAGCTGATCGGCAGCGTGCCGAGAGCCGGACCTGCACTAATCCACCAATCTGATTTTGATGCTCTGTGCTAACATTAGGCTATTGATATTCTAAAACCAGAAATACTCCATTGACGGCTCATTTACACAATTATCATAAAAATTGGCTCAATTTCATGCAATCATAAAGGTGAAAACGAGAATGAAAACTATCATTAACGACTGATTGTCGATTGTGATGCAAAAATATTTTTTCAGCAGAACATTTAATGGATTCTTGGGTCCTATATTCTAGCACAAACCACAAATACTATACAGATCCCTTTGTGCTAATATATAGGACACCTATCTAGTGGAGCTTGGCAGTATACGGCCCAATATATCTGCACAAATGACCATACAGTGTCTCTACTGTATTTACATACATCATATATCAATTCATCTGGATACCTGTGTACTATACATTGGCACAAAACACAGATATTGTATAATACATAAGAAACATGTATATAGAGGTGCTTTACAGTATCCTGTATACAGAAGAGCACCATAGTATATGCACGTATCCTATATATCAAAATACAGGACGATGTACAGTGTTTGCTATATCCAGTACTGCTGAGCTCCTCTAGGTATACGTATCAGCAGGCAACAATCCCCACAGTTGTCTTATTCAGCAGACAACAATCTCCACCATTGTCTTGTTCAGCAGACGACATTCCCTACAGTGGTCTCATTCAGTAGACAACAATCTCCATAGTTGTCTTATTCAGCAGACAAAAATAATCCCCACAGTTGTCTCAGCAGACAAGAATCCCCACCATTGTTTCATTTAGTAGAAAACAATCCCCACTGTTGTCTCATTCAGTAGACAATCCCCACAGTCGTCTCATTCAGTAGAAAACAATCCCCACAGTTGTCCTGTTCAGCAGACAACAATCCCCACAGTTGTCCTGTTCAGCAGACAACAATCCCCACAGTTGTCTTGTTCAGCAGACAACAATCCCCACAGTTGTCCTGTTCAGCAGACAACAATCCCCACAGTTGTCTTGTTCAGCAGACAACAATCCCCACAGTTGTCTTGTTCAGCAGACAACAATCCCCACAATTGTCTTGTTCAGCAGACAATAATCCCCACAGTTTTCTTGTTCAGCAGACAACAATCCCCACAGTTGTCTTGTTTAGGAGAAAACAGTCCCCACAGTTGTCTCCTTCAGTAGACAACAATCCCCACAGTTGTCTGGTTCAGCAGATGACAATCCCCACAGTTGTCTTGTTCAGCAGACAATAATCCCCACAATTTTCTTGTTCAGCAGACAACAATCCCCACAATTGTCTTGTTCAGCAGACAATAATCCCCACAATTTTCTTGTTCAGCAGACAACAATCCCCACAGTTGTCTTGTTTAGGAGACAACAATCCCCACAATTGTCTTGTTCAGCAGACAATAATCCCCACAATTTTCTTGTTCAGCAGACAACAATCCCCACAGTTGTCTTGTTTAGGAGACAACAGTCCCCGCAGTTGTCTCCTTCAGTAGACAACAATCCCCACAGTTGTCTTGTTCAGCAGACAACAATCCCCACAATTGTCTTGTTCAGCAGACAACAATCCCCACAATTGTCTTGTTCAGCAGACAACAATCCCCACAGTTGTCTTGTTCAGCAGACAACAATCCCCACAGTTGTCTTGTTCAGCAGACAACAATCCCCACAGTTGTCTTGTTCAGCAGACAACAATCCCCACAGTTTTCTTGTTCAGCAGACAACAATCCCCACAATTGTCTTGTTCAGCAGACAATAATCCCCACAGTTGTCTTGTTTAGGAGACAACAATCCCCACAGTTGTCTTGTTAGAGACAACATCCCGCAGTTGTCTCATCCAGTAGACAACAATCCCCACAGTTGTCTGGTTCAGCAGATGACAATCCCCACAGTTGTCTTGTTCAGCAGACGACAATCCCACCCACTTGCCTTTTTCAACCACAAATCCTCACAGTTGTCTTATTCAGCAGACAACAATCCCCACAGTTGTCTTATTCAGCAGACAACAAGTCCCCACAGTTATCTCATTCGGCAGCCAACAATCCCACAGTTCTCTCACTCAGCAGACAACAATCCCCATAGTTGTCTTATTCAGTAGACAACAATCCCACAGGTTGTCTTATTCAGCAGACAACAATCCCCACAGTTATTTATTCAGCAGACAAAATCCCCACAGTTGTCTTGTTCAGCAGATGAACAATCCCACAGTTGCTTTTCACCAAACAATCCTCACAGTTGTCTTATTCAGCAGACAACAATTCCCACAGTTTCTATTCAGCATACAACAATCCCAAAGTTATCTCATTCAGTAGACGACAATCCCCTCAGTTGTCTTATTCAGCAGACGGCAATCACCACAGTTGTTTGGTGTACTGTACTGTATATAGCAGGACAGCAGTCCAGTAGAGGCCAGATCAACGGCCAGGCAATAGACGGAGGCCGCCATGATGAGGTTTTTGGAGGGGGGTGGAGGCAGTATTTAGGGTGAACGAGTAGGGTACTTGATGGGCATTTATAAGACTAATGGGGGCAGGGGCATACAATTTTCTGCTCTCCGTGCCACAAGACAAGAGAGAGTAAAGATTGAAGAAGTTGATGAGCATGGCTGAAAGGACAGACACATCCCTCACCTGTGTCCGGCAGTGATAGGAGTAGTTTCATCTTCACCTCCTCCTGTTCCACTGCTCACTAAGACTTCAGAGCAGGAAGGGCTGCCATTAGTGAAGAGCAAGGAGCAAAATATTCCTAATCGCTATTCTTGTAACAAGTAGTTTTCAATATTCGCATACTCGTCCAAATAGTGAGTCCAATGTAAGTCAATTGGTGATAGGCTCCGCCCACACACATATAGCTATAAAATGAGTCTGTCCAGGACAGTCTTTTCACTGCATAAAACACCTTTCTGTGCCCACAGAGAAACTCTACCATTCAATCTGCTCTCACTGGGGTGCCGTCTCCCTTTGTGTGCTGAAGGGAGTCGGCAATGTATGTCAGATCGATAATGATGGACACATCACTCACGAGCACCTGTGATACTCGCTGAGTAATGAGTATCATGAATACCATACTATCCATACGAGTAACAAATAGTAACAATTACACTCGCTCAACACTAGCTGCCATAACTGATAATCTTGCATACAGCATAAATTCAAAGGTGAATGCAAAGCCAGCATTGCCCTAGGGTTATTAATATCAGTTGGGCTGGTGGTTTACCAACAAGACAGAAACCCTAGTTGTCTGCATCAACTTTGTTAATTTTACTGTTTGTTCACAATCCCACCTCAACCTGTTAGGGTATATTTTCTATGAAAACATGCAAATTGTGTAAAAGCTTCACTTACAGTTATGGACAGGCAGTGGCTACAATTTGGCACAGAGCTTTAGCGGCAGTCTGCTGTGGGCTGGATGTGGCACTGAGCAGCTCGCCCTCCGATTGGTAGAGCAGCAATCAACAATGACTGCTGGACCAATCATAGACTAAATTGCACATTGCCACTATACACACTAAATTATTGCATAGTAAAGGAGCGGAAAAAGTGTTACATGTCCCCCTCCCAACATTACACAGACAACCTATTGGCTTCGATAGTTGTTGTATACTAGTCAATTTCTCAAGTGGTTTTACTCTAGTGGAATTGTGCACCGACTGCCTGCTTTCCTCATAGATTACAGCTGATTGTTGGGGGTTCTCAACAATTTGTGATGGGCGTCTTGCCAGTGAAACCTTCACACAAGTGGGGATTGTCTGAAGCCGAGAACTGTTTTTGTTGCTCGTGCCTCTTAGGGCCAGGCAATCCAGAGTTTAAAATATACACCGATATATATATATATTTTGATAAAGGCCATTTGAGGTTGAAAAATATTTCTGTTTGCTTTACGACATTACTAGAGAAGACGTCTGATGAATGATTGCGGTGCCTTGAATTTCTCTGCTTTGATCGATCGGTAATTTGGTGAGGAGCCACCCACAGCTAATTCTATATTTGAAAAAGAAAATTGGTTTATTGATAATAGAGGAACATTTACACTACATGTAAAATGGTATAGACATTAGTCTGTGTACAAAGGTTCTGTGCTAGTGATATCTTGCTGCCAAACGATTTTGTAATATGTTTGCGTTCCTCTGTCAGGATATAATTATATGGGTTATATATGTGGCTTGCACGTATGGCACACATGCGTTGAGTGTCCTCTGGCTGATGCATCTGCTTGCATTATCGGGGTGATGGCAGGGATGGTAATTTCCTTCCCACCCATCCTTTCTGGCGCGCAGCGGATGTGAGGTAGGTCACCGGAAGGGTGACTTATCTTGCTGCGAGTGCGTCATAACGGCCAGGTGTTGGCACTATATATATGGGTCATGTTCCTATCCTAACCATGCCTCCTGACGAAGCTGCTTTGTGAAGTGAAACGCGCGTCAAGGTGGGGGGTTCCTGGACTTCGGGTCACAGATTGGGGCATAGAGTTGAAACCATGTCACTACATAATTTCTAACTCTAAGGTCTATGGAGTTAAGTACTATACTAGCGGGTAACTGTGGCTGGTGTTTATTGATCTGATTATCCTTTGATTAGACCCTTTCTCTTGATATGTTCCAGAGTTTTGATTAACTATATAGTACTATATAGAATGCTGTAGTTCTGCTCAGTAACGCCTTGGTCTTGTCCATGACTTTGGTGGCTTTCCACCCATTTGTTTTCCTGTTTGTTCACCTGATGTTTACACATAATGCTGCTTCCATATCAGGGTTTCTCGGAAATTGCGGTAGATCCAGCAGCTTTGCCGCATGAAGGTTGACTTGCAGCAAGACTGCGTTCAACCTAATGCTATGGGACTTGCAGACATGTGCGGCACTTGCTGTTTTACCGGATCTGCTGCGAATGGTCAAAAACGCTGATGTGAAAACTGCCTAAACAAAGTAATCAATTTATAGCATGGACTTGGAATTTTGGTGACTTTGTTGAATTAAAATGAATTATATTAAGGGGTCCTTCTTTGTAGGTGGGGTATTTATTCAGGTCCTCTACCTCCGCCAGTGGGGATAGCTTCTTGTAGGTTATATCATGGTGTAGAAATGTATCCTCTGCCTAAAGTAGAGATACATAAAATAAACATGATCCTCAGCCAAGTCGTCTACAAGCCTTGTTTCCTTGACTCTATTTTGTTGTCTTTATTCAATATATCCCTTAATTCCGATCTCTTTCTTTGGCAATTTCTTGCCGTTTCAATACGTTTCCCCATATACTTGTGCTTTCCCAAGTTGTCCATAGACCGGCTTAATCGTAAGCCACGAGAATTACCACTTTAGCTCTTCCTCAGTAGTGTTATCATTTGTGTTAGTCTTGGGCTTCTGACCGTACATGAAACACGAGGAATGAGCAATTTTCCTTGGTCATTCCTATGTCCTATTTAATAACTTATTTTCCTATTTTCCTCATCTTTCCACTTCATTAAGGCTCTACTTTAGAGTACATTATCCAATCTAATGTTCTTCTCCCGAGCCCCTCCGTCCATGCTTCTTTCATTCCACCCTCTGATTTTATTCTTCTATTAGAGGTCATTAACTCTTAAGTTCAATCATGTATTCTTCCGCCTTTCTCGTCTTGCTGCTTTCCTTTATTTTTCTTTCTGTCTGATTTTTCTTTTCTTTTTTTTTGCGTTTTCTTTCCTTGATTTTCTCCTCCCACCACCTCCCCCTTTTTTTTCCCTCCATGCAAAATTAGAGCTCGTTATCATTTTTTAATTAAAGGCGAGCTTCTCTTCCCTCTCTTTCCTACATCACTATGCTCACGACGGGGGCCACTAATTAACTGGGGAGAATTCTATTAGGTAGGGAGGTTAGCAAAAACTATTATGCCGAAACGGGAAAAGAAGTAACAATTCCGCCGGCTTTGTGTAGATGAATACAACTTTGTGGGTTTAAGATAAACGTTTTTAGAATGGACCGGCTGGTTTTTATAAATCAGCAAAGTGTATGACTATAGTGCTCGGATGTAGATAGAACATAAATGGCATTACTATAGCAACTGTGGTTATTGATCTATGGCTGTGTGCTTGCGTTCCATTAATCTGTCCCAGCCTGATAGTCTTAGTTTTGGTAAAACGAGCTCTTAAAGCTCATACTGCTGTTTAGGTGATAAACATAGAACACATTCATCTAACCTTGTCAGCTCCCTTATTAAGACACTACAGAAAGCGGTAAAACCAATCTCTTAATTATTGTAAACAAACATAAGCCGGGAGGCGGTATGCTAACATAATGCCTTATTCTAACGTCTGGCATCACACGGCACTGCAGAAGTGGGACTGCAGGACATTGTCGTGTATGATTGTAGAATGATAATATCCGCCTGACTGCAGAGTCACCCAATAATGTATTATGCCATGTAGATCCGTCGCGCGGGGCCTCCTCTTCTGTAGGAAATGCAATGTTAATTTGTATTCACCCACTCACTTTCGGTGCGTAATCTCTATGGGGCTTTGTAACATCTGTTTACAGCGAATCCCACAGCTGGATGGAGCAGTGGTTGCGTAGGTGGAGGCAAAACCCGATGTTGCTTGCTGTAGGGGCAATGTAAATGTGCAGGTTTCAAGCAGTTGGATGGAGGAAGGGTGTGAAGCTGAGATTTATTTGCAATGACTAGAGGAATCAATACTATAAGCAAAGTGTGGACCACGTCTACTGATTCTATGGGCAAAATCAATTTTTAGCAAGCCCCCCAGGCTTATTTTTACGGTGGCATAGGAATGTAATAATATAGCATTTTTCTCATATGTCATTATTCGTCAATGCCTGTTATATGTAAACATCATGTACAGAAGGTATACAAGGCCGACAATAAATTGTTGCTTATAGGGAAAATCCTACCTGCCATAGTTTGATGGCCACTGAAGATGGAGTGGTTGGACCGGACTACCCGCTACAATATTGTATTGTACAAATGGGACTGGCATTGTCTTAAAACAGCAATATACCTAATGGACCACCATTATTCTTTTTGCTTGTGTCCTCCACTTCTATTTACATCAAGTGACTGCTGTAGCCAGTGATTGACTACAGTAATGACGTTCCATCAAAGCCAGAAGAGAAAGCTAGGTGACCGGCTTTATAGGAAGGTCACTGCAGCCCAATCAATCATATGACCTCCCTTTTTGGGATAGCAAGGAAAAAGCCCTCTGGGGGATTCAGGCAGTGGTGTGGAGATAAAGTGGGGGTCCTATAGTTGAGGCTTTTTCTTTACTTGGTGGCCACTATGGACCCATTGGTGAAAGAAAATTTTGTAATGGACACCAGCTTGTCTGAAACATGTAAGGCACCTACAAAGAAAGAGGATACCTCTCAAACTATCGGAAAGATGGAAAATCTTCCAATCACAGCTACAAGCACTTTGAGATGCAGATCTCCCAGGCACAACTAAATTTTGATCATTCAAGACATTTGTAACAGAATGAAGGAAGGAATGGGCTTAAACTCAGTCTCCAGAATTTGGATTAAAGACTAGTGATGAGCGAGCACAAAGATGCTTGATTTCTCGGTGCTTGAAATGAGTAGTTTGGACTCTCAAACAGGCTCAACTGAAGTACCGAGAATAATGGAGGTCAATGGAAAACTCGAGCATTGTTCTGGAACAACCTCTCCAAATGGGAGAACTCGAGCATTGCGCTTAAACATTTATTATACTTGGCCAAACAACAAAGTGGCCGAGCACCCTGATGCTCAAGTACACTCATCGCTAATGAAGACCCAATATCTGTTGTGTATTAGCCAGATCCCCGATCCTACTATACGTGTGATATGTATGTGTGTTGTTGAATTTTTGCTTTTACCAGAAACAGAAATGTACTAATTTAGTGTAATGTGTCTATTTCAGCATAGAACATAAATATTTATATCCTGATATTAAAATATTACTCCTCCTGATACTCATGTCGGGAGGAAGAGTAGTAGTCACTGGAGAGTTCATAATTAGATTTGCTGCAAACTGAATGTTTGTGTAATGATAGGGCCATGATGCTTTATTTCCTGATTTTGTCTCTGCTGGTGGTTGCTAAGACTTCCATTTTAGTAGGATTAAGGATTTAGATAAATTAAGCAAATAGAAGGCTTGAAGGCTTGTATCTGCTTATAGAGGAACAACGAGCATTTTCAGGAAAAGTGGTAACTAGATGTTCCAAGATGAATATAACCAAGCCATTAATTTCAGTTCAGCTTTGTGGTTGCCTGGCTAAAACTCCTTGGGCATAATCACACTGCACCTTCATTGTATTGGATATTATTATTATTTATTATTATAGCACCATTTATTCTATGGCTCTGTACATATGAAAAGAGCATACATAGACAAATATAATATTCATGAACAATACAAGACTCACGCAGGTACAAGAGACGGGAAGATTCATCCTGCATGGGCTCACAGTCTACAAGGGATGGGTGAGGAGAGAGGACTCTGCCCATGAGGGCTCACAGTCTACAGGGGAAGGGTGAGGATACAGTAGGTAAGAAGAGAGGACCCTGCCCACAAGAGCTCAAAATCACCAAGTGATGTGTGAGGTTACAGTAGTTGATGAGAAGAGAGGACCCCACCCACGAGGGCTCACAGTCTACAAGTGATGTGTGAGGATACAGTAGGTGAGGAGAGAGGACCCTGCCCATGAGGGCTAACAGTCTACAGGGGAAGGGTGAGGATATAGTAGGTGAGGAGAGAGAACCCTGCCCACAAGGGCTCGCTGTCTACGAGGGATGGGTGAGGATACAGTAGGTGAGGAGAGAGGACCCTTCCTACAAGGGCTCACAGTCTCCAAGGGATGGGTAAGAATACAATCGCTGAGGAATGAGGCCCCTGCCCATGAGGGCTCACAGTCTCCAAGGGTGGGTAAGAATACAATCGCTGAGGAATGAGGCCCCTGCCCATGAGGGCTCACAGTCTACAATGGAAGGGTGAGGATACACTAGATGAGGAGAGAGGACACTGCCCACAACAGCTCACAGTCTACAGGGGATATATGAGGATACACTAGGAGATGGTAGAGTTGGTCATGCAGCAGTTGGTGGACTGCGGATCGCTGCAGGTTGTAGGCTTGTGGGAAGAGGTGGGTCTTCAGGTTCTTTTTGAAGGATTCCACTGTAGGCGAGAGTCTGATATGTTGGGTCAGAAATTTCCTCCATGACATAGAGGAGAATGTGGCCCATAACACATGCAAGTATGAACCATTCCTGCCAGTATCCATTTTGTTGATATTCTAACAAAAGGGGCTTGTGACCCTTTGGCTACATTGCTTTTTCTTTTTTCCAAATGGGAATGTCCCTTCACATGTGTATTGAAGAGGCCAAAGAGGATGTGTGCGATGGGAGAAGGGGAAAAGAAGAGGTACGGAGGGCCGGATAATGGCCTGTGGGGTCAATAAGGTGATTATAATTATTTTTTCATTCTATATTTATTATGCTCTTGGGTCTGGAAAGTCTCCAAAGCATAATGAGGAACATTCAATTTGTACAGAATAACTTCACTGCGAATCCAATTTCCAAGTAAAATTAACACAATTCTGCAAATTTGAATCTTGGAAGATTTGATCATCTTGTCATTATCCATCCTGTTAACAGAGCAGTAGGTGCTTATTGCTCATCCAACAAGAGGGACTTGTGGCTTTAAGGATATATTATTTTTTTCTTATTTCCAAATGTGAAAGAGTCCTATAGAGAATTATAGGGTAACTTGATTTAGATCCCTTTCTTTATACAGTATGTGTTATAGCAGTCATATTCTCCGTCTCTATGGTTTATACACCTTTATCCACTGGCAGAGATAAAGGGAAGAGGCTTCTGTGCAAGACAAATATATGGGTTCTTTACGGTCCCACAGCTTCTCATAATGGGTGACATGGTGGCTCAGTGGTTAGTATTATATGGTGGCTCAGTGGTAAGCACTGTTGCTTTGCAGCGCTCGGGTCCTGGGTTCCCACCAAGGAAAATATCTGCAAGGAGTTTGTATGTTCTCACTGTTTTCTCGTGGGTTTTCACCCACACTTTTAAGACATCCTGATAGGGAATATAGATTGTGAGCACTAATTAGGACAGTGATCATGATGTATGTAATATGCTATGGAATTACTAGTGCTATATAAATGAATAATATTATTTTATTGTTAATATAATACACAATTCGACCTGTTTGGAGGTGGACATATGCCCTCTTACTCTTGGACCTGCATGCGGCTGCAGAGGAGGTTGCACCAGTGATATGTCTGTGTGTCCGTCACTGCCTTTGTTCCATAGCAAGGCAAGAGTCATTGAGCATTTGTGATAGACCTTAAATCTTAGAATCATACAATAATGGAGTTGGAATGGACCTTTTTTGATCATCTGGTCCAACCCTCTGCTCCAAGTGGGGTTCACTAAATAATCCAGATAGTCACACTTGACTTCACCGGGACAGACATAAAGTAGAGTGTGCACCATTGCAGATGCAAAATGGGAACCTTTCTGGTAATAGTTCTCATCATTATCCATCTTGTATCAGAGCAGTTGGGTGCTTGTTGATTCTTCAACAATAGCGATTTCCAGCCTCTTCTTTCAGTTTTCAATTAATAGGTTTCTATGGAGGACAATGGGGCAACCTTATTTGAGCCCCTTGTACCCTTGTACCAGGCCTCATAGGAGCTGTCTTATCTGCCTGTATAGAATGTACACCTCTTATCCTTGCATGGCCAAATGCCAAAATTCAACTGAGCTTTGTTGTTGCCCCCTAAATATGTTGGGAATTATCTCATTGCACCTCCACTGAGGCGGACATAGAGTTCGACATGGGAACAATTCCTACTATCGGTTCATCTCGCCATCAATCCTGTTAATAGAACAGTAGGGAGCTTGTTTCTTCTCCAACGAAATGAACCCATGATCTAATTATTTCTCTCGTTTTTTTGCAAATGTGAAGATCCCTGTAGAAAAACAAAGGGAAACCTGATTGAGGTCTTTTCCATCACAGGTCGTATAGCAGCCTCTATTGAACCCTGCCTAGGCAGGATGGCTTTGTACTTTTTGATAAACACCCTGCATGGTTTCGAGATGGATCTGATTGAAAACATTACTAGAATGATTCCTCACGGGCTACAGCAAAGCCATAAAGTATAAAGAAGTCTGCCATACTTGTCACTAGCAGAGATGGCCGCTGTTCTACGAAAACAGGAACAGCAGAAAGCACAACCTGAGACTTGTCCTATTGTCACCCTCGTATTGTTGTTCATTATTGGCCAATTGTGACTTATTGTAATTTGTTATACTTTATAGTGGCTAACATAGGAAGTCTTGAAATGTGATAGTTACTCTCATGTTATGACTCATGAATGCTCCTTATAATTGTTGCAGTCATTCAACGTTTAAGATCAACCATTGTAAAGAAAAATTACAAAAAATCTCACAAATTAAGAATAAAAGGCAACCCCGTATCGCTGTGTCAGTTTTTGAAGGCATTTAGGTTGAGTGGGTAATAGTATAATATTCAGACTTGAACAGCAGGCATTTGTGAAGTTTACACAAAGGCAATGTGATTCCCGGCATTGGATGAAAGCAGAGCAAGAAAAGACTGATAAGTTTACTTAAGAAAGGAAAACCACATATACAGTAATGAATGGTCAAAATCCCATCTTCGCACCTTTGTAGCTGTAGACTCCTTTTTAAAGCGATTTTTCCAGGCTGTAATAATAGTGATTAGAGTTGGTGCAAAACGATTCGCAAGACTTGGTTAATCGGCCACGTCAGCAATCTGTGGTCACTGAACAGGAGCCCTGTGTTGTGAATTCATTGGAGCTCCCTCGGTGGTTGTTGCTGGTGATGCAGCTGACTGTGTGGACTTCACAGGTGATGGTGATGATTGGCAATCTGGTTCTTGGAGTATATAATGGTTTGAAGTGGATCAATCCTTGCCAGGTGTCTTTGGTTCCTGGAGGAGTTCACATCTCTCTGGTTTCTTCTGCTTTGTGGAGATCTTTGCAAGCTAAGTGGATGGTTTTTTGATCTTTTGTGGCGTTTAGATTAACTTCGCTGGAAGTCTCTAGGGGGGTATAAAAGAGAAAAAGTCCCGGCGCAACTCTAAGTGCAGTAATTAAAATTCAACATAAAGATGTTATACTTTGGTATTGCTCTTCTTTTAGGTGTCTTGGTTATATTGCATATAAGATCTCCTTTGATGTGCAGCTCTCCCACTCCGGATGGATCATATTTAGGAAACCTGGTTCGTCACATATAGTAATAAGTATACCGGTCTATTGGTACAGCGCTTCCACAGGAGACCCAGAGTTCAAATAGATTTTCCTTTATTCTTAAAATGTATATTACAGTGGGCAGTACAACGCGTTTCGACCCTTTTAATGGGTCTTCTTCTGGTACAGTTATATAACTGTACTTGAGGAAGACCCATTAAAAGGGTCAAAACGCGTTGTACTGCCCACTGTAATATACATTTTAAGAATAAAGGAAAATCTATTTGAACTCTGGGTCTCCTGTGGAAGCGCTGTACCAATAGACCGGTATACTTATTACTATTTTGTGGCGTTTGTGTGCTTAAGGTTCTGCTTATGTTTTGTCTTATTCTGAGCTGTGGGTTTGCAATTTAGTCTGTATATTTGTTTATCTGCTCTCACTTAGGAAGTTTTCTTCCTAGGAATTTTACTATTCACTATTATCTGTTGTTTCCAGTTCTGCTGGCATTTGATTTATAGAAGTCTGCAGATCTAGAGGGCGCCAAGTCTTAGTGACTCAGGGTAATTTTTGTACTATCTGCTGTTGATGGTTTTTTGATAGTGTTTTATACTGACAGCAATAGTATTCTATCCTGTCTTTCCTGTTTAGCTAATTTGGCCTCTTTTGCTAAACCTTTTACTCTGCCTGTGTTTGTTTTTCTTTCTCTTGTTCCCAGTTAATATCTGTGGGCTTGCTATTCTTTTGGGGTTCTGCTCTGAGGCAAGATAGCTTTTCCTACATCCATCTTTAGGAGCAGTTAGTTCTCCGGCTGTGCAGAGGTGTGTTGGTCTTGTTAGTTACATCCCACAGCTACTTCTAGTTGCGGTGTGTAATCAGGGATTGCGGTCAGTACAGATACCAATGACTTCTATGGAATCTGAATGCTAATCCTGATCATCGGATCATAACACCCTGAGAATGCTTTCTACCTTCTGGCATACGAGGCTCTTCTTTTGATTATCTCCCTTAGCACAACCCTTTACAACATAACACCCATGTTTTATCACATAGGCTGGCTGATCAAAAGAAGAGCCATGAATGCTGTCAGATAGGAGGCAGTTCTCAGGGCCATCACTGATCACTAATGTAGCCGATTGCCTAGGACCTCAAAATTGAATCACATGAGCTCTAATAAAAACCCATCCTTTAAATAGTTCATCCATGTCTGACCAGAGGAGGTCTTAATTCTGGAACATCCAATGATCAGTGGAGGTTTTACTTCCGTCACACCCAACTATCAACGGTGGTCTTACTTTCAGAACACCCAACGATCATTGGGGGTCTTACATCTCAGCAGCTGATCATTGGGTATGCCGAAAGCTGAGCAATACATTGTGTTGTGGTCTTGGGTCATCCATTTGAATGGGAAAAAGCTGCAGGAACATTAATAGTCACTACACAATATTTAATCATCTTTGATAGTTCTGGTCTTTCAAATCAGCTGATCCTTAGGGAACTCAGGAGTCAGATCTCCACCAACTTCATATACATAGACTATTATAATGATAGGTCATGAATATTAAAATTCTACGAAATGTCTATAAGATAACATCTAGAAATGAGCAATTTGAGTCCTGCTGCTCTGGTCTAGTGTTTGGTCCAGTGCTCCTTGACAGCCGGTCTTCACTTCTGGCTATGATATCCTCAGACCGTCATCCTGGCACCTATTATCATGATGTCTCATGAGCTGTAGTCACTAGATAAGCAGTAAGGTGTCAGGCTCTCGATGTTGAGTGCAGAACTGAAAACCAACTGCCATGGAGAGCTGGAATGGATGTTGAACCAGGCCAGCATGGCTAGAATTACTCACCTCAAGTTATAACTTGAAAGTTGGAAAGGCATTATCCATCTATGCATGTTTATCAAAATGGTATGGATAACTTATTTCTTAGTGTAAACGCACATACAACTTCGCTGCCTTAGATCATGGGTTCACTAATCAGGGTTCCCCAAACATTTGTACTTTTTAAACTGACTCAATCTGAAGAAAAATAAATATGAATATAATGTATGGAGATCAATGTTTTAGTGTGAAATTTAAGACTGATATTGTGCCATCCAAAGTGGCACTGGTCAACGAAGCCAAGGAGGTTGTGGTAGTACGGATGGTCGTCGTTTGGTGAACCACACTGGAGTTCAAGAGTTACGCATCAATAATTAGTCACTGGTTTGGGATCAACTCAATCTTATCAAGATTTTCTCAGTTCAAATATCTTTTAGCATCTTCTAATTTGAAGTTTATGTATCTTTTGGTCTTTTATTTTGCTTCATTGCGACTTTTATTGTAATGATCCACATCTTTAAGGTTATGTCCATTACCCTTACAGAAGCTCCTTGTTTTTACCATTGAGTAGGTGAATTTTTGTAGAAGTGTCAAGTCATTTGATATGTCTTTCTTTATGAATATATTTAGATTCCTCAGTAATGGACCAGCTTCTCTCCTCTTCTCTTTTAGCTGGTACCACATATATATTTGGAAAAGGGGGAGCGCTGATAACATACACCTGGCCTCCAAATGATCGGCCAAGTACGAGAGCTGATCGACTTGCAGTTGGCTTCACCACGCAGCAAAAGGACGCAGTGTTGCTTCGAGTGGACAGTGCTTCTGGTTTGGGAGACTATTTGCAACTTCACATAGTAAGAAAATACAATTTTTCATATTTTGATACTGTGAATGTTTTTACAATTTATTGACTGTTCACCCTCTCATTGTATTGCCCATGTCGAATGATCGCCATTGTCTTAACAAACTTTGTCATAATCAAGATGACAAGCATATATAGGAAACGTTTAGCAATATATCTGTCATGTGTCACATCATGATGTTACCTGTGAGGGACCTGATATCCAGAAGTGTCAACATTTAGTTGATTAGAAAAGAAGGGAGATACAAGAGGCGCAGATTGTGCCCTATCAAACAGACACTATAGTTCTTATGTGGATTATAAGTGTATCCACTCACCTTTTATGGTTGTGAGACCCACAACCAGTTTAAAAAGCATAAGGCAGCTGCTGCAGAACCTCCACCAACGCCACAAAACCGCGGGAAATCAGGAGATAAAACTGGAATGGTATCCACGGGCCGCGCTGCTGCTCTTTATCCAAGGAATCCACAAGAGGTTATTACCATCAAAAGTTCTTTATTTCATCACACCAATGCGTTTCGGTGCTGTCCCAGCACTTTCCTCAGGGCAACATTGTCTTAACAAACTTTGCCATAATCAAGATGACAAGCATATATATTGCTGGACATATATAGGAAACATTTAGCAATATATCTGTCATGTGTCACATCATGATGTTACCTGTGAGGGACCTGATATCCAGAAGTGTCAACATTTAGTTGATCGCAGGTTCTGTGTGGAGCCCACATAACTGTTATCTTGTATATTTACTTTCTATGTAGAAGGGGTTGAGGACTCCTTTTCTTCTAGATAAGATTTTTCTTAGCCTTAATCCCAGCTGCAGCTTCTTACCATCACCCCCATCTGCTATGTTTACCCGCCCCTTTTTTTATACTGACCACGTTGAAAGAGCTTGTCTCTGAAAAGCTGAGGTGTTCATTCTTATTGCAACCACAAAGTTTTCTATTGGAGAAGATTCAGAGTCCCTTTATGTTTATTTCCTTGCCTGTTTTGTCTTTGTGTTCCCTTGTGTGCCCCGTTACTGCCCTGGGAGGGGGGACTTATATGTGAGCTGTAGCTAGGAGTATAACAAAAAGGAACTTCACAAACTTAAATGTCACAAAAGTGGGTGCAAAATATCCTGCAAAAATGCGTTGTCCAAAGCATATCAGTGAAGAAAAAAGAAAATACAGTTAACACTCCAAAATAATCAGAAAAACTTGACATTAATCGGCCCAAAGTGACGCAATGTTTCGGTGTGACTACACCGTCCTCAAGCACTTAGGAGGTAAGAGATTAGCATGTGCTTGAGGAAGGTGTAGGCACACCGAAACGTTGCGTCACTTTGGGCCGATTAATGTCAAGTTTTTCTGATTATTTTGGAGCGTTAACTGTCTTTTACCTTTTTCTAGAAGATTAGCAAGGTATGAGAACCAGGTATCTCCACCATCAGGGGTAATCTTGGGAATAGGGGAAGCCTAGGGACCCCTAGCATGAGGGTTCACTTGCCTACATACAATCACAGAGTCATCGGAATACTGGATCGTGTATAGGAGAAGAGGGAATAATGGCCGCACTCCCGTTCCAAAGAATCCAATTAATTGGAGATTATTAGAATTCAGATGGTGTTTTTTTATTACACGTTTGAGGGTTAATACCTCTTCCTCAGAAACACCACGCAAAAAGATGTAAAGATCTCATCGGAGAAATGTGCTCCTTTCTCCACTTATGAGCCATGTCTCTTCCTCGCTACCTTCTAAACATATAACACCTTGACCAAGACAGATTTGAGTTGTTGTTTTTTTATAGTAAGACAGACTGCCAGCTAATTTGATCATCTGCCGACGAATAACCTCATGGCATCATGCACAATGATGGGTATGTGTTCTATCCTGGTAGACTGAAATAGACCGATGAGCATTGAAACAAGTGTTTTCCAAGGTTTCCATTTATTTGTGTTTTATTCCTTCTTTTTTTGCCTCATTTTCTTCTCCAGCACTGTTTCTTTTGAACCAAAATGTAATCACAGTCAGAGCAAAATTGCTTCCGCTTGTACTATTTGATAGTGTCTATGAGTATATGCCTGGCAATGTCCAAGGAGAACTTGACGCCTGCCAAGCAGTAATAACGAGATTACGGTTATGATCATCACAAATGAGTCTGTAGACGGGGCGTTGGTAAAACTACCTACATTGCCGAAGTTCAAAAGGCCCATTGTGAGTCAATTTAGTGGATCTATATGGGTAGGTTTATCTGTATTCTAGAATGGAGCGTTTGTGCCCTAAATCGTGGGAGAGATCGAGCCTTGTGCATAGTTCAAGTACAGAATTTAATCACTCTCATTACTTAATGAATCACCCCCTAAGTGTTTATGTAAATTTTGCAATAATTGCCTGATTAACTCGAAATACAGTGATATGTAATAAGCAGTTGGGATATGGGAATGAATCATGGTGCAAATGAATTTTAACTATGTATTTTATGATTTCATAATAAATGATTTTTTTTCCTATCAAGGTACCAAATTAGCTCCCATGAAAAATTATTTTAATCATTTGTATATAGTCTGGCAGCATGAAGAGTACAGAAAATAGGAATGGCTTTGCCTTAAAGCAAGGGACGGCGTGCGTGCCGAGATGTCAGTATTTGTGAGGATGTAAAAGTTTACATTGCCACCGGCGGAAGAAGACCGGCCCTCGATAAATTTGTTAAGTGCATGAATGCACCTTGTGTTTCGCATTTACCTAACTCAATTTTTTCATTTTGTGGATGAATTTGACAAATGAGAATAGATATAGATCGTGAGCTCTAAGAATGGTACAAAGAGAAATTATATTTACTGTGGTTTCTCGATATCTTCGAACCGAAAATACCGTATTTTGCAGATTATAAGATAGAGGAAGACAATAGGAAAAATTATTTTTAATATTAATAAAGGGGGTCTGTCTTAAAATCCAAGTCCACTTTTTGACCCATGAAAAACACAAATGAATGGAAAGGCGCAAAATGAGAAGTACCCGGTGGTCTAGTGGGGTAGTTGTTAAGTGGTGGGGGACTTGGCCTCTCACCTGGTCAGGTTGTGCACCCCTGCACAACCGCGGTATTCGGCACGACATCGGGGAAGCCGCAGGAGTAGTTGCGGGACCGCTCCTCTGTCCACTTCCTGGTTTGCTCATGTGGTATGGAAGCTGGTCACCTGACAGCCATGTCACCAATACGTCGTGCAAGGTCCTTATGTGCCGGTAACGGGAGCACACTCGCAGCTTCAAGACACAAGCCCTCAAGGGGAATGGCAGATAGGAAAGTAATAATTTGTGGTTATTAGCATGAGCAATAGGAAGCAGGGAGGCTCACATGGGATTGTTATTACAGACTTGTTTATTGGATAATAACACTACGCCTTTTGACAGCCGTTGTCTAATATACAAGTCTGCAATAACAATCACATGTGAGCCTCCCTGCTTCCTAGTGCTCCTGCTAATAACCACAAATTATCGCTTTGCCATTTTTTGATCCAGATATAGATCACCGGGGAGCGTGGTGGAGGGAGGCCACTGGAGGCAGAGTTGCAGATGAAGGAAATCAGTGGTGGCACGGCGTGCTGCGGATGCAAGACTAGGAGGAGGGGTTCTTGCGGTAATGTGATATGGGTTCCATTGATCTGTGGTCAGTGGACGAGATGGACTTCAGGATAATGTCAGCAGAGGCAGCGCATGTGCAGATTGAAATTTGTAATCTCAATCTTTGTGTGCGCCACTTCCAACACGGTGGACTTCAGGAAAATGGTTGTGGATGCCGCACATGTGAAGATTGAGATCTTGATCGGTGCATGCGCTGCCTCTGCAGTCATTTTCCTAAAGCACATCGCATCCGGTAACGGGAGATCAATGCCACCCACATCACTTCACCGCAGCACTCCCTCCTCCCAACATCAGGCCCGCAGCATGCGTACCACCTCTGGCATCCATCAGCTGCAACCCTGCCTCCTGTGACCCCATTCCATCTTGCCCCCCGGTAAGCTATATCTAGATTATAAGATGCACCCCCCACTTTCACCTCAATTTGGGGGGGGGGAGAAAGTGCATCTTATAATTTAAAAAATACATACATAGATTTTAAAACAAATGGCAATCGCTAACTTTAGAACAGGGTCAACCAAGAGCTACTTAATCCACTATCCAAACATTCACATTTCGCACCGTGGGGATATACGGTTTTACAGGCTGTACTACAAGCAAAAACCTAGCTGGTATCTGACCTGTATGTGTATGTGTATGTGTGTTGTTGCATGGTTTGTTGGGATGTCATAAAACAATAATTTACAACTCTCCAAATATCTATGTTTCAAAATCTCTTACTCTATGTGGAAATTTAAGTTTTCTTTCTTCTCGTCAAGCATGTGGTTTGTGATTATGAGAAGAAAGTAGAAAAAAATCTACAATATTATTGTGCTATTTTAGGGATGGGCGAATCTACTCGCTAGGACTCGTTACTCGGCGAGTAGTAAGGGACTCGCAGGACTCGGTACTCGGCGAGTTTCCCAGTGATGACTCGCACGAGTCCAATGCAAATCAATATCAATCCTAGTTTTGTCAGAAACGCTGACAAAACTAGGATTGCCATTGTTTGCATTGGACTCGTGCGAGTCATCACTGGCTACTGTGCCAGTGATAGCAGGGAAACTCGCAAAGTAACTGCTGTTTCTTTGCGAGCCGAGTCCAGCTGTCTTCTCTGTGCAGCTCCAGGGTCCTAGAACCTGCCTGCTCACAGAGATGATGTAGCAGTGCTGAGATTATTCTCAGTCTGCTCATTCCCTGTGCATGTAGCAGAGAGGACATCGCGTTTTGGACTACGTCGGACGGAAGAGGATTTTTTTAATTAAAGATGGAGTCCCTAATGGCTTTTTTTTTTATTTCAAATAAAAAATTTTCTCTGTGTTTTTTTAACCCTTTATTGGAGATTCTTAGTGGCTGGGTCAAACGTGGCCTGACATTAAGAATCTCGGGCTTAATACCAGCTTGTATAACAAAGCTGGTATTAACCCCTTTATTACCCAGCGTGCTACCGCCACCAGGGCCGCTGGAAGAGCGGGGTTCAGCGCCAGAGGATGGCGCTTCAATGAACGCGCCATCTTCTGGGGCGGCTGCGGGCTGCAATTTGCAGCGGGGGGTGCCCAGAAAGCTTGGGCATCCCTGCGCTGCGGATTCCAGCCCTCAGCTGCTTAGCTGTACCTGGCTAGACATAGAAATTGCGCGGAGCCCCACGCATTTTTTTAAAATTATTTAATGAATTTCAGAGTCAGAGTCTCAGAGTCAGAATCTCAGAATTTCATGAAATAATTTAAAAAAAATGCGTGGGGCTCCGCGCAATTTCTATGTCTAGCCAGGTACAGCTAAGCAGCTGGGGGCTGGAATCCGCAGCGCAGGGATGCCCAAGCTTTCTGGGCACCCCCCGCTGCAAATTGCAGCCCGCAGCCGCCCCAGAAGATGGCGCGTTCATTGAAGTGCCATCCTCTGACGCTGAACCCCGCTCTTCCAGCGGCCCTGGTAGCGGTGGCACGCTGGGTAATAAAGAGGTTAGGGCCAGCTTTGTATTATCAGCTGGCCCTAAGCCCGAAATTTATGGTGGTCACGCCAATATTAGACATGACCGCCATGAATTTCTATTAAATTGTTTTAAAAAAAAACACAACACAAAGAAAATTTTTTATTAGAAATAAAAAAAAAAGCCATTAGGGACTCCATCTTTAATTAAAAAAATCCTCTTCCGTCCGACGCAGTCCAAAACGCGATGTCCTCTCTGCTACATCCCCTGTGTATAGATATAGATCTCTATGCACAGGGAATGAGCAGACTGAGAACAATCTCAGCTCTGCTACATCATCTCTGTGCACAGACATTCATGTCTGTACACAGGGAATGAGCAGACTGAGAACAATTTCCGCTCTGCTACATCAGGCAGCAGGCGGGCTCTAGGACCCTGGAGCTGGCAGCCAACACAGAGGAGACAGGACTCTTATCTGTGCGAGTCAGCGATTACTTACAAAGTAAACTAGCAATGCAAATAAATGACAAAACTAGGATTGCTTCAGGCTGAAGCTTCCGACACACATCTGCGAGTTGTAAATCTCACACTACTCGCTATTACTCGCTTCCCCATTCATTAACATTGGACTCGCTAGACTCGCAACGAGTAGCGAGTCCTGGGCTCGGACTCGCTAGAGTCAAGCGATTCCGAGTAATTTAGGATTCGCCCATCACTATGCTATTTATTATTTTTAAGTTAAAAGAAATTTCTAAACAAGTGGAAAAATAACTTTTTATCATTTGAAAACCATGGTTCTTATTTTCCCAAAAAATTTCTAAACGTTTTTCTACTTACAAATATTGTAGATTTTTTTTCCGTGATGGCTGATTTCTTCTTATATTAGTGCATCTTAATTAATTAGAATATCATCAAAAAGTTATTTATTTAAGTAATTCAATACATAAACATATATTACAACCAAGCGCTGAACAAGAAGAAAGACAAATGTATGGTTTTGTGTAAGTTTTTATCATTTGAAAAATTGGGTTCTTATTTCCCCCAAATACAAAAACTTACATAAAAAAAGCGAAATATTTTTCTTTCTTCTCATTCCGCACTTATTTTGTGACTTTAAGGAGGGAGTATTCATCACGGAAAAAAGAATCTATAATATCATTGTGTTACTTGTTCATTTTGAGTTAAAAGAATTTGCCAAACAAATGGCAGAATAACTTTTTATCATTTGGAAACCATGGATCTTACTTTCCTAAAAAATTCATAAAGTTATTTTTCCAATTGTTTGGAAATTTCTTTTGACTCCAATTCAATAAATAACATAATGATATTGTAGATATTTTTTCAGTGATGACTGCTTTCTTCTTATAGTTACAAACCAAGTACTGAACGAAAAAAAGAAAAATATATTTTTTTCGTGTAAGGCTGACTTCACACCATGGTTTTGTGCTGTCAGGTTGGATCCTGTTATTTGCAGGATCCACCGCACAGAACCTGACCTCACAAAGTGTGGCCAAATATGCCCTCTGATCCTGTTTTTTGCAGGATTCGGTTTCTGCTGCTGTCCATGGTGCTGATCTGTCAGCCTGTGTGTGCAGTGCTGCTTTCCCTGGTGCTGATCTGTCAGCCTGTGTGTGCAGTGCTGATCTCCCTGGTGCTGATCTGTCAGCCTGTGTGTGCAGTAATGCTGTCCATGGTGCTGATCTGTCAGGCTGTGTGTGCAGTGCTGCCCTCCCTGGTGTTGCTCTGTCAGCCTGTGTGTGCAGTGCTGCTCTCCATGGTGCTGATCTGTCAGCCTGTGTGTGCAGTGCTGCTCTCCATGGTGCTGATCTGTCAGCCTGTGTGTGCAGTGCTGCTCTCCATGGTGCTGATCTGTCAGCCTGTGTGTGCAGTGCTGCTCTCCCTGGTGCTGATCTGTCAGCCTGTGTGCGCAGTGCTGCTCTCCCTGGTACTGATCTGTCAGCCTGTGTGTGCAGTGCTGCTCTCAGTGGTGCTGATCTGTCAGCCTGTGTGTGCAGTGCTGCTCTCCCTGGTGCTGATCTGTCATCCTGTGTGTGCAGTGCTGCTCTCCCTGGTGCTGATCTGTCAGCCTGTGTGTGCAGTGCTGCTCTTCATGGTGCTGATCTCTCAGCCTGTGTGTGCATTGCTGCTTTCCCTGGTGCTGATCAGTCAGCCTGTGTGTTGCAGTTCTGCTCTCCATAGTGCTGATCTGTCAGCCTGTGTGTGCAGTGCTGCTCTCCATGGTGCTGATCTGTCAGCCTGTGTGTGCAGTGCTGCTCTCCATGGTGCTGATCTGTCAGCCTGTGTGTGCAGTGCTGCTCTCTCTGGTGCTGATCTGTCAGCCTGTGTGCGCAGTGCTGCTCTCCCTGGTACTGATCTGTCAGCCTGTGTGTGCAGTGCTGCTCTCTCTGGTGCTGATCTGTCAGCCTGTGTGCGCAGTGCTGCTCTCCCTGGTACTGATCTGTCAGCCTGTGTGTGCAGTGCTGCTCTCAGTGGTGCTGATCTGTCAGCCTGTGTGTGCAGTGCTGCTCTCCCTGGTGCTGATCTGTCAGCCTGTGTGTGCAGTGCTGCTCTCCCTGGTGCTGATCTGTCAGCCTGTGTGTGCAGTGCTGCTCTTCATGGTGCTGATCTCTCAGCCTGTGTGTGCATTGCTGCTTTCCCTGGTGCTGATCAGTCAGCCTGTGTGTGCAGTGCTGCTCTCCATAGTGCTGATCTGTCAGCCTGTGTGTGCAGTGCTGCTCTTCATGGTGCTGATCTGTCAGGGTGTGTGCAGTGCTGCTCTTCATGGTGCTGATCTCTCAGTCTGTGTGTGCAGTGCTGCTCTCCCTGGTGCTGATCTGTCAGCCTGTGTGTGCAGTGCTGCCCTCCATAGTGCTGATCTGTCAGCCTGTGTGTGCAGTGCTGCTCTCCATAGTGCTGATCTGTCAGCCTGTGTGTGCAATGCTGCTCTCCCTGGTGCTGATCTGTCAGGCTGTGGGTGCAGTGCTGCTCTCCCTGGTGCTGATCTGTCAGTCCGTGTGTGCAGCGCTGCTCTCCCTGGTGCTGATCTGTCAGCCTGTGTGTGCAGTGCTGATCTCCCTGGTGCTGATCTGTCCGCCGTGTGTGCAGTGCTGCTCTCTATGGTGCTGATCTGTCAGCCTGTGTGCGCAGTGCTGCTCTCCATGGTGCTGATCTGTCAGCCTGTGTGTGCAGTGCTGCTCTCCATGGTGCTGATCTGTCAGGCTGTGTATGCAGTGCTGCCCTCCCTGGTGCTGATCTGTCAGCCTGTGTGTGCAGTGCTGATCTCCCTGGTGCTGCTCTGTCAGCCTGTGTGTGCAGTGCTGCTCTCCATGGTGCTGATCTGTCAGCCTGTGTGTGCAGTGCTGCTCTCCCTGGTGCTGATCTGTCAGCCTGTGTGTGCAGTGCTGCTCTTCATGGTGCTGATCTCTCAGCCTGTGTGTGCATTGCTGCTTTCCCTGGTGCTGATCAGTCAGCCTGTGTGTGCAGTGCTGCTCTCCATAGTGCTGATCTGTCAGCCTGTGTGTGCAGTGCTGCTCTTCATGGTGCTGATCTGTCAGGGTGTGTGCAGTGCTGCTCTTCATGGTGCTGATCTCTCAGTCTGTGTGTGCAGTGCTGCTCTCCCTGGTGCTGATCTGTCAGCCTGTGTGTGCAGTGCTGCCCTCCATAGTGCTGATCTGTCAGCCTGTGTGTGCAGTGCTGCTCTCCATAGTGCTGATCTGTCAGCCTGTGTGTGCAATGCTGCTCTCCCTGGTGCTGATCTGTCAGGCTGTGGGTGCAGTGCTGCTCTCCTGGTACTGATCTGTCAGCCTGTGTGTGCAGTGCTGCTCTCCATGGTGCTGATCTGTCAGGCTGTGTGTGCAATGCTGTCCTCCCTGGTGCTAATCTGTCAGCCTGTGTGTGCAGTGCTGCTCTCCATGGTGCTGATCTGTCAGCCTGTGTGTGCAGTGCTGCTCTTCATGGTGCTGATCTGTCAGGGTGTGTGCAGTGCTGCTCTCATGGTGCTGATCTCTCAGTCTGTGTGTGCAGTGCTGCTCTCCCTGGTGCTGATCTGTCAGCCTGTGTGTGCAGTGCTGCCCTCCATAGTGCTGATCTGTCAGCCTGTGTGTGCAGTGCTGCTCTCCATAGTGCTGATCTGTCAGCCTGTGTTGCAATGCTGCTCTCCCTGGTGCTGATCTGTCAGGCTGTGGGTGCAGTGCTGCTCTCCCTGGTCTGATCTGTCAGCCGTGTGTGCAGCGCTGCTCTCCCTGGTGCTGATCTGTCAGCCTGTGTGTGCAGTGCTGATCTCCCTGGTGCTGATCTGTCGCCGTGTGTGCAGTGCTGCTCTCTATGGTGCTGATCTGTCAGCCTGTGTGCGCAGTGCTGCTCTCCATGGTGCTGATCTGTCAGCCTGTGTGTGCAGTGCTGCTCTCCATGGTGCTGATCTGTCAGGCTGTGTATGCAGTGCTGCCCTCCCTGGTGCTGATCTGTCAGCCTGTGTGTGCAGTGCTGATCTCCCTGGTGCTGATCTGTCAGCCTGTGTGTGCAGTGCTGCTCTCCATAGTGCTGAATCTGTCAGCCTGTGTGTGCATTGCTGCTTCATGGTGCTGATCTGTCAGCCTGTGTGTGCAGTGCGGCTCTCCCTGGTGCTGATTTGTCAGGCTGGTATGCATTGCTGCCCTCCCTGGTACTGATCTGTCAGCCTGTGTGTGCAGTGCTGTCTCCATGGTGCTGATCTGTCAGGCTGTGTGTGCAATGCTGCCCTCCCTGGTGCTAATCTGTCAGCCTGGTGTGCAGTGCTGTCTCCATGGTGCTGATCTGTCAGCATGTGTGCAGTGCTGCTCTCCATGGTGCTGAACTCTCAGCTGTGTCTCTGAAATGCTGCTGTCCATGGTGCTGAATGAGCACGGCAGCATTTCAAAGCCTGCGCTGTCGTGTACATCGGATCTCGGGAACGATTGCTTTTTTCACGGATCCATAGACTCTCATGCTATGGGTGCCGGATTGCCCGATCGGGACTGTCTGATTTTTGCACGGAGCCAAAAATGATGCAGGCTCTGATTTTGTGCCCAGTGAAAAACCTTTATAAAATCGGATCAGGCACAGAAAACACAACCGGATGGCCAAACAGGACCAATCCGACACCATAGGGATATATTGAAGGCAAAACCGGATCAGGTTTGTCAGGTTCAAACCAGACACAAGACAGCAATATAGGGAAACATCTTGGACTCACATAGTTAGCAACTCAAAATTACATAAACAACCTGAGAGCTGAGTTCTGTAGCTGTAATCCCAGTATAACAAGTAAGAGGATCCACCAAATTGCAAGTGCACAAATTTATTGTATTATCAGTGAATCAATAAAATACTGGGGGAATTCACATAAAACCAAGGAGGGTTACAAAGAGGGTGAACCGGTCACAGACCACCACAGCAAGGTACAATTATAGGCAGTGAACAATGTCAAGAGCATACAACATGGTACACAATTGTGGATCTCTTACTTGTATATACTCGTGGATTAAGCTATACAAATCAGCTCAGTTGTTATCAAACCAGACACAACCTATGCTGAGAACCGTGGTGAAAACCGCCTATTTTATCTTTTGGAAACCATGGTTTCCCTAAATTCAAAACTACATTAAAGATAATTATTTCTTGTCTTCTCGTTCCACTTGGTTGTGACTGCATCACCGAAAGTAAAGCCTACAATATTGTTGTGTTAATTATTAATTGTGATTCAAAGCAAGTCCAACAAATGGAAAAATAACTTTTTGACAATTATTGAAAATAAGAACCATAGATCCAAATGATAAAAGATAAATATTCAGTATGGCGTCGAGTATTTCGAGGACACAAGTCTCCATCCGGAAGTATATCCATTCAGAGGAGCGTCCGGCGACTGCAGCTCAACCTCGGCTATTGTCAGATAATTCATAACTTTATAATAAGATGTCTCCGCAAATAGAATGATGGGAAAAAATGAAGCAAGAAACAAAGCGTCCAGGGGTAATAACAATCCTGCAAGAAGGAGGCTAACGTTACCCAATATTGTGCAGCAGCCAGATGTAAATGACAGAACTAGTTTGTTAAAATAAAATGTGCATCAATTATTTATATAAAACACTGAGGGTTCAGATACTTTTAAGGACCGTCACCCCAGCAAATTGCTAGGCAATTTCACTGGCAATGTGCTGGTTGCAGTGAAATCATGGACACATTGTTCATTTTGTTGCCGTGTACAAATGAACAATGTGGGCCATGATTTCCAGCAAGCCAGCAAATTGCCAGTGAAATGCTAGAATATTGCTGCGTTGACAGGTCAGGATAACGCATGTGATGGTTTTGTTCTTAAAGGAATCTGTCAGCACGTTTTTCTTACCTCACTTAAGCAGCATGATGTAGGCAAGATGAGACCCTGAATCCAATGATGTATCACTTAGATTACTGGGGGCAGCGGTTCTGACGCAATCAGAGTTTTTAAATTTAGCCAAGCTGCCCCTGCTCACACCAGGTTCTGTATGTATAATGTCTATAGACAGAGAGCTGCCCACACCAGGCTCTGTATATACAATGTCTATAGACAGAGAGCTGCCCCCACCCCACCAGGCTCTATATGTACAATGTCTATAGACAGAGAGCTTCCCACACCAGGCTCTGAATATATAATGTCTATAGACAGAGAGCTGCCCTGCTCACACCCAGGTTCTGTATGTATAATATCTATAGACAGAGAGCTGCCCCTGCCCACACCAGGCTTTGTATGTACAATGCCTATAGACAGAGAGCTTCCAACACCCACACCAGGCTCTGTATGTACAATGTCTATAGACAGACAGCTGCCACTGCCCACACCACCCTCTGTATGTACAATGTATATAGACAGAGAGCTGCCCCCGCCCACACCAGGTTCTGTATGTACAATGTCTATAGACAAAGCTGCCACTGCCCACACCAGGCTCAGTATGTACAATGTCTATAGACAGTGAGCTGCCACCGCCCACATGAGGCTCTGTATGTACTATGTCTATAGATGTAGAGCTGCCACTGCCCACACCAGGCTCTGTATGTACAATGTCTATATACAGATAGTTGCCCCCGCCCAAACCAGGTTCTGTATGTACAATTTCTATAGACAGTGATCTGCCAATCAAAGCTAGGGAGTGTGCCAGACTAGGCTCTGTATGTACACTGTCTATAGACAGAGAGCTGTCCTGCCCACACCAGGCTCTGTATGTACACTGTCTATAGACAGAGAGCTTCCACCACCCACACCAGGCTCTGTAAGTGCAATGTCTACAGACAGAGAGCTGCCACCGCCCACACCAGGCTCTGTATGTACAATGTCTATAAACAGAGAGCTTCCCACACCAGGCTCTGAATATATAATGTCTATAGACAGAGAGCTGCCCCTGCTCACACCAGGTTCTGTATGTATAATATCTATAGACAGAGAGCTACCCCTGCCCACACCAGGCTTTGTATGTACAATGCCTATAGACAGAGAGCTTCCAACACCCACACCAGGCTCTGTATGTACAATGTCTATAGACAGACAGCTGCCACTGCCCACACCAGGCTCTGTATGTACAATGTCTATATACAGATAGTTGCCCCCGCCCAAACCAGGTTCTGTATGTACAATTTCTATAGACAGTGATCTGCCAATCAAAGCTAGGGAGTGTGCCAGACTAGGCTCTGTATGTACACTGTCTATAGACAGAGAGCTGTCCTGCCCACACCAGGCTCTGTATGTACACTGTCTATAGACAGAGAGCTTCCACCACCCACACCAGGCTCTGTAAGTGCAATGTCTACAGACAGAGAGCTGCCACCGCCCACACCAGGCTCTGTATGTACAATGTCTATAAACAGAGAGCTTCCCCCGCCCAAACCAGGATCTGTATGAACATTTTCTATAGACATTGATCTGCCAATCAAAGCTAGGGAGTGTGCCAGACTACCCAACACAAGCAATTATGATCTCCTGATGCTAAAGCAAAGATTGCAATCAAACAACAGCATGGACCATGATAAGATATGCGTTGCTGAAATTTGTGCTTTAGCCCCTATTACATGCTGTCTTCAGTCTTGAGATGAAATAGCAAAAGCATGCTGACCGATTCCCCGTAGCCTCCCTGGCGGTCTGTTTAGTTCTAGAATTGTTTGCTAAAAGCGGGCTACCCGCGTTCGCGGTAGATGCGGTTAAAAAACCGCATCTGCCGCACTTGCCGCATAGCTGCCGCACTTGCGCCGCACTTGCAGCGCGGTTGCGGCGCGGTTGCGGTAATCTGCATAGGAACCAACCACCTCTGATGACCCTCATACATTGTTAATATGTGCCCCTGCAGCCTAGTAAACCATTAGCAGCACTGTTGTTGTGTGCAAAGTGGCTGCAGTAGAAGTGCGATAATGATTTTAGACACTTACATGCCTGGTACTTGAGGCCGTCTCCCTGTGTGTGCTGGCACTTGTGGGCTGTGCTCATCATGTCTGCTCTCCCCCTCCCTTATGCACGCCCCTCTCAGCCTGCTATAGTGATGTGAGGCTGATTGCGTCATAAAGGGGCGGGGCTAAATCGCGGCATCACGGTAAGCCCCGCCCCTTTATGACGCAATCAGCCTCACATCACTATAGCAGGCTGAGAGGGGGCGTGCATAAGGGAGGGGAGAGCAGACATGATGAGCACCGCACACAAGTGCCAGCACACACAGGGAGACGCCCTCAAGTATGCAGGCATGTAAGTGTATAAAATCATTATCTCACTTCTACTGCAGCCACTTTGCACAAAACAACAGTGCTGCTAATGGTTTACTAGGCTGCAGGGGCACATATTAACAATGTATGAGGGTCATCAGAGGTGGTTTGTTCCTATGCAGATTACCGCAACCGCGCCGCAACCGCGCCGCAAGTGCGGCGCAAGTGCGGCGCAAGTGCGGCAAGTGCGGCAGATGCGGTTTTCTCACCGCATCTGCCGCGAACGCGGGTAAGCCCGAGCCTGACTCGGGGTTAACGCTTCTGGTAGTGAATGTTAACCCGAGTCAGGCTCGGGAATAACGCTAGGAAGGTTAAATGAGGCTTTCCAAAATGATAAATTATGGCACCATTGGGGATTCGATCACAGGGATCCCAATGAGAATAAGGGACGATTCACAGAATGGATAATTTGAGCATTATACAATCTTTCTACACCTTCCTAACCAGGTAATTTTCCATTATGTCATGTTTTTGTCCCTTTCTTTCAGGAGTCATAACTTTGTTTAAAAACATTTTCTGTCTACACATCTGAAAAAGGTTGTCTTTCTGCAGGATACATTTTCAATTTGAACCATTCATTTTACCATTCAACATACTGAAAAACATCAAGAAAATATTCCAAGTGTAGTTAAAATACACAAAAAACAAGTCCACAATAGTTTTCTTGGTTTTGTTTTTCTGTCATTCAGCAAACAGACCTAAAAATGACGTAATGCCCAAATATCTTTTTTTCTATTATTTGTTTATTTTACATAGTAAGAAATGTAAAATAGTTTTATTTTTTTATTTATTTTTATTTATTTTTGTAGCCATTTTATTCTTTAATTTGTTACTCTCCATATGGGACTTTAATCTGTGTCCATCGCTGCCCCTTACTCCATGACACAATCACAGGGTCTCGATGGGTTGTCATGATGACTGGGGGTCTACTGATGGGCACTGATGGTGCCTCTTTAAAAACTTGCCTGTGGCTGGCATTGACATGATGCAAGTTCAGTTTCTGAGCTTCGTTAAAGAACTGCCACATCCCCAGAGTCTGTTCCTGCGACTTCTGCTTCTTCCACCAGGTGCTGCTGTGTTCACTCTTAAGGTGGGGCTGGGGATGTAGCAGTCTGACGTTTGAATGTGTTGTATGGCTGCCCAGCTGTAGTCATTAACTCTGACTTCAGCCAATTAGGAAGTACTGCATCCTAGTTAAATCCTCTGTGTGATCCTACTGGTTGCCAGATATACTCTCTGGTTCACTAGTTGTTATTCCTGCTTTGTATTATTATTGATTTTCCGGATTGACCTTTACCTGATTTTGTACTATTCTCCAGCCGAATGATTTTGTAATTTTCTTACCTCTTCGCTTTGACCCTCCTTGACTTTTTTCTATTATTAGACAGCAACCCATCTATAAGCAGCAACCCCCTGGACCTTGCAGTAAAGCCAGACCCCTGTATAGGGGTTAAAGGGTGTCGGGGTATCTCGGGGTTCTGTAACTCAGACTGGCGTTACAAGAATGAGACCCAACATATGATGCACATATCGGGAAGATCTAGTGATCTGTTACAGTAAATCTTAGTCCCTTATGATCATGTTGAGTATGACATCGTCCATACAATTATATAAAGAGAATACCCCTCTAGATAAAGGTAATTTGTTAATTTCCTTTTTCTAAAAATACTTCTAGTTTCCAAAATATCAACCATTTAGTCTGACCTTGTGTTGGACAATACCCACCTTCAAACCGTTAGAAAAACGAGGAGCTGTTCCAATAAAGGAATTCTCTTTCTTTGAGAGAAGTGCTGATCTTCAGTGAACTTTCACTCTAGTTGTCAAGGGAACTCGAGGGAAGACATAAGTCTAGTTCAAGATCCATATGATTGAACATCCAGACAGGGAGTTTAGGAAATGGAAGGAGAATATGTTAATGTCTGTATTGTGATGAGAGGCTGTGGTTATGTCTGGTCAGCTCTTTGGACACTAAGGATATTTGTACTCAAGTACCATTCTCAAGGGAAATCCTGATGATAGATGAAGTGATCTGCTAGTGTCTCGTCTTCTACAGAATTTCAGATGGATCTGTCTTATGTAGAATGCGTTTACTGCATTGCATCTTTTTCTTTTACATGAAAATGGTGGTAATGCTATGAGGAAACATGGGACATTAACTCTGCAGGCCATCGAAACCCCTGCTGTGGATTTCTATGCCAAATTGGACCGGTTAAACTACATTTACAGGGTCAAAGGGGATGTCCAGGCTTTTATGAAATCTAAGTGTATATCTAGGCTGCAGAATGCTGCCAGTTAATAATTTACACTCAGCATGTTGCATTGTTACCTAGATATCACTATTCTGCGTGCGGAGGAGTAGCCTCCGCCACCGTCCAGAGGTGCGTTTATTTTGGAACCTGGGTGTAGACGTCACTACTTGTCGTTTACACCCCGTCTCCTACGATCCCTCCCCAGTCTCCTACAAACATGCCCTCACCCAGTCTCAGCATGCTCGGCTGCCTCAGACTCCAACAACCGTCCCCCAGTCTCCAATATGATCACCCACCCCCATTCACCTAAGTATACTCTGAATCGCATTGCACCTGAGCGTGTATCTTTTTCTGTCCTCAACACTATGCTGAATCCACAGCTGTGTGAAGGAGATGACCGCTGAGTGCACTGTGCTACGGTGTGTGTGTGCTCACCTCCTTCCCCATGCCTGTGCTTTCTCTGATGAGATCTTCACTGCACAACCACCCATTTTGTAAAGCAGAATGATCTGCTCTGTGCAGTGGGGATCGCATCAGTGACAGTACGGGCATGGGGAAGGAGGTGAGCACACACACACAGCAGCACAGTGCACTCGGTGGTCATCTCCTTCACACAGCTGCAGATTCTGCACAGTGTTGCAGACAGGAGATGACCACTCAGTGCAATTCAGAGTTTACATAGGTGAATGGTGGTGGGTGGTCATATTAGAGACTGCGGGGGAAGGGTTTAAGAGACTGAGGAGGGCCTGTTGGAGTCTGGGGTGGGCTTGTAGGAGGCTGGGTGTAAACGACAAGTAGTGACGTTTACACCCAGGCTCCAAAACAAACCACACCTCTGGTTGTGGGCTGAGGCTCCTTCTCCACACACATAATAGTGATATCTAGGTAACAATGCAAAATGCTGACAGGGTGTAAATTACAAACTAGATACACATATAAATTATACAAAAAGCCCGGACAACCCCTTTAAATCAATGGTAATCCATACCGGTAGTGCATTTGCACTGTAGATTCTCTGCAGCGTGTGCATCTTAAAATCTCCTACTCAGCCCTGTTACTGTAATGTGCAGCAGATGTCCACGTTCCCTAATAATGCTCCAATTTCCCTGAAATCTAAAGTGAGAAATCGCCACATTCCCTGAGCTGTGAAAGCCTCGACATGTGTGCCCTAGATTGTATGGGATTTATCAGCTGTGATAGATGAGCTGTATGCTATCTCTGACATCTACATATAAAGGAGGATTCTTGGAAGAATCTCATATGCAAATTGATTCATTGAACTGATCTTTGCCGTAACACCATATTATACCACTTATTGGATAGATACCGATCTACAGTACATACATGAGGACAATATATACATACATACACAAGTACAGCTTGAGCATTCATTTAATTCACATGTATGGAGATGTATAGATGTAGATGTTTATGGAGGTTCTGCTATAAGCAACATAAAATAGTGATCACAAAGGCAAAACTTCCTGTTTAGTTTTATTACCAGTCTCTTCCCAACTGGAAATGGCTTCTTACAGACAACAAACTTCATTAAAACTGTTAATTAAGGGTAAGCTAATTGATTCTAAATGAAACACATACATTTGCAATTTGTGCATTCTAGCAAATTGGAATTTTGTGCAATTCGATTTGCATGAATCCAGCAAGATGGTGGCGGACTGGCTAACATTTTCTTGGATTCATATGGGCAATGAAGTGGTTAATAATACAATTGAAAAACATATTCACCTGATCTGTAACCACAGCTGCCCTCCAGTTCTTCATTGGCTTCCTGTAGGATCCACTCTGGTGCTCTTCATTGTTCACCAGTGCTTCTGATGTTGACTAGACCTTTATGCATGTTCTGGCTTCATGATATATGCAGTTCTCCATGACCACTTGAAGTGACATACATTCTGGCCTCATTATTTACCAGTCCTCCATGACCACTTGGGGTGACACACATTCTGGCGTCATGATATGTGCAGTCCTCCATGACCACTTGGGGTGACATAAATTCTGGCCTCATTATATATCAGTCCTCCATGACAACTTGGGGTGATGTACATTGTGGCCTCATGATATATCCAGTCCTGCATGACCACTTGGGGTGACGCACATTCTGACATCATGTATATCAAATTTATAGACCAAAAGAGAGGGTTTATGCCCCAAAAATTGGACCAATCAATCATGATTCATTTAAGAAAGATTTTAATGTTTCCTTTAAAAAAAACATACAACCCATGACATTACATGATTTTTACAGTACCAATGATAATATACATGAACTCATAAAGTGACCAGTGCAGAGAATGAGGCAGAACCAAGAATCCCAATTAGAGGTGTAATTCCTTACAATATCCAATGGGCTGAAGTTTTTACACTCCTTACTAGGGCTACTTCTTATAACTGAAGGTTTTAAGGAAATTTATTTCCATCACAATTGATGTCCTTCCACCCCCCAACGATTCTTAATGCCCCCTAGTTAGAGCCCCCAAGTTAGTCTTACCCATGGTTGTCAAGGAAGGTTGTATTGGCTCTGGGTGTCCCCCCAGACGCGTTTCGCTGTCTCCAGCTTCCTCAGTGGGGTGTTGTGTGGTAGATAATCCCTTTCTTTATATACCCTCCACTCTTATTATCACCGGCGTCCTCCGCCGCATCTACAGCGCGTCACCAGAAAGCGCCCACCGTGCTCGGCCAATCCCTGGCTGGGGGCATGTCATGTTTTTTTTTTTTTCAAAAGGAAATATTAAAATCTTTCTTAAATGCATCATGATTGATTGGTCCAATTTTTGGGGCATACACCCTCTCTTTTGGTCTTTAAATTTGATATATACAGTGCCTACAAGTAGTATTCAACCCCCTGCAGATTTAGGTGGTTTGATAAGATGCAAATAAGTTAGAGCCTTCAAACTGCAAACGAGAGTAGGATTTATTAACAGAAGCATAAATCTTACAAACCAAAAAGTTATGTTGCTCAGTTGAATTTTAATAAATTTTAAACATAAAAGTGTGGGTCAATTATTATTCAACCCCTCAAACCACCAGCATTCTGTTTGGTCCGCCTAAAGTATTAAGAAGTAGTTCAGGCACAAAGAACAATGAGCTTCACATGTGTGGATTAATTATCTCTTTTGCCAGCCTTTTCTGACTATTTAAGACCCTCCCCAAACTTGTGAACAGCACTCATACATGGTCAACATGAGAAAGACAAAGGAGCATTCCAAGGCCATCAGAGACAAGATCGTGGAGGTCACAAGGCTGGCAAGGGGTACAAAATCCTTTCCAAGGAGTTGAGCCTACCTGTCTCCACTGTTGGGAGCATCATCCGGAAGTGGAAGGCTTATAGAACTACTGTTAGCCTTCCACGGCCTGGACAGCCTTTGAAAGTTTCCTCCCGTGCCAAGGCCAGGCTTGTCCGAAGAGTCAAGGCTAACCCAAGGACAACAAGGAAGGAGCTCCGGGAAGATCTCATGGCAGTGGGGACATTGGTTTCAGTCAATACCATAAGTAACGTACTCCACCGCAATGGTCTCCGTTCCAGACGAGCCCGTAAGGTTGCTTTACTTTCAAAGCGTCATGTCAAGGCTCGTCTACAGTTTGCTCATGATCACTTGGAGGACTCTGAGACAGACTGGATCAAGGTTCTATGGTCTGATGAGACCAAGATCGATATCTTTGGTGCCAACCACACACGTGACGTTTGGAGACTGGATGGCACTGCATACGACCCCAAGAATACCATCCCTAAAGTCAAGCATGGTGGTGGCAGCATCATGCTGTGGGGCTGTTTCTCAGCCAAGGGGCCTAGCCATCTGGTCCGCATCCATGGGAAGATGGATAGCACGGCCTACCTGGAGATTTTGGCCAAGAACCTCCGCTCCTCCATCAAGGATCCTAAGATGGGTCGTAATTTCATCTTCCAACAAGACAACGACCCAAAGCACACAGCCAAGAAATCCAAGGCCTGGTTCAAGAGGGAAAAAATCAAGGTGATGGAGTGGCCTAGTCAGTCTCCTGACCTTAACCCAATTGAAAACTTGTGGAAGGAGCTCAAGATTAAAGTCCACATGAGACACCCAAAGAGCCTAGATAACTTGGAGAAGATCTGCATGGAGGAGTGGGCCAAGATAACTCCAGAGACCTGTGCCGGCCTGATCAGGTCTTATAAAAGACGATTATTAGCTGTAATTGCAAACAAGGGTTATTCCACAAAATATTAAACCTAGGGGTTGAATAATAATTGACCCACACTTTTATGTTTAAAATTTATTAAAATTCAACTAAGCAAGATAACTTTTTGGTTTGTAAGATTTATGCTTCTGTTAATAAATCCTACTCTCGTTTGCAGTTTGAAGGCTCTAACTTATTGGCATCTTATCAAACCACCTAAATCTGCAGGGGGTTGAATACTACTTGTAGGCACTGTAGTTGTTTGAGGGGTCCCATAACATGGCTATACACAAGGTCACTCATTGATTGGGTAAATATAAATTTAAAATTAATTCTGACATGATATATGCAGTTCTTCATGACCACTTGGGGTTACACACACTCTGTCATCATGATGTCAGAACGTTCATCGAGGTCTATCCGGTGCCAGAAGTGCAGAATGGAAAGGAGTCTAGTTTTGGTCTGAGAAGCCAACAAAGAACCAGCAGAGAAATTAGGTGGAATAGATAGGTTGGGCCATAGTTGAGTGTATTTTTTTTTTAACCTTTTCCATCCCATCCACTTGATTTGCATTTGGGTCAGGAGACCTCGTAATATAATAAAAAGATTTTTCAAAAGCAATCGGGGCTCAATCATCTCAGGGTGAATTTGAGCAGGATTGTCCAATTTGAATTTTGTCAGATTTACTTATCAAATGTACTTAAGTGGGTGCTTTAGTGTTAAGGTGGCCAATGAAGTTAAATAGAAGCGTGGCAACCATTGGGCAAACAATGGTTTGGTGAATGATCATTATACCAACACATTTTAGCCCCTATTGGTTGTTCTAGAAAAGCCATTCCTAGTAGAGTATAAGTTTTGAGTAAATAAAGTGTTTCAGAGTAATTGTGACTTCTCACCTTAAAGAAGTGTGCTCATAATGGGCATAGCTGTTTCGGAAAGCTTGTAAAGAGTAGACCAGCTGCACCTCTTTGTGCCGGTTAAGCAAAATGACAACCGCAGGTAGAGCACAAGAGAGTGGAGAAAACACAAGGCAGCTCGGAGCGCTGCCGGAAAAGGTGATGGCTCATAGGTAAAAGTATTGTCAATAATGAAGCTACGCGTTTCAACACCAAACAGGCACCTTCATCAGATACTGAAACACTTAGCCTCAATGAAGAGGCCAAATCTCCACTTCATCTTTTCCAACAACCCCCAGAGGTTTCTTGTTTTTCCCCTATGCCCTATAGGAAAAAGACAGACATTCATTTTAGAAATGTACTGGGGGGGGGGGTGTTTTTACGAACAAATCTAGTATAGATTTATAGTATAGCTACCATCCTGACCAGTTGACTATGCTTTAGATAATGCCGGTCTGTCATCAGTTGAGCGAGTCCAATGTTCAGTTCAGCTAAAATTGTCCATTTTGATCTTCTTTAGACCATTGTACGTGGCCACCCACACCCTTACCATTGTGATAGCCAACTGTCTCATTCTATGACCAGCTAAGAACTTAGTTCATTATCTCAGTTCTACAGCTCGAATGAATGCAACAGAGAAAGTCCTCATTCTTGAAGTTGTTCATCGTCAAAGTTCTTCATCGGAGAAAGTCCTCTCCTATGTGAGGACCGGACATTTTCTTGAAGTTACCATAATCGTTTTATCTGTCTCTAAAAGGAACAACTGATCTTCTTCCCCCTTAAAAAAATGTATTCACTAAAGTAAAAAACATCAATGGAAAAATCATCTCCGGCAGATTTAATGCCTTGCCCGTCAATTATTTTGATGAAGCCGTAAAAGTAAACCGATAAGCAAGTTCCCCATGTCTACACTTCAGATTTGATTGATGCATTGTCTGCAGCCGTGTTGTTATTAGAAACACAACAGCAAGTAATATGTCAAATGACAATTAGGTTATAATGTAGACATTGAGGAACCTCGAGCTTCTAAATACTCCGAACACATAATACGTCAAGAACAAGACCAGTAGAATAAAATTAGGTAAAACAAGTCATCCAGTCATTTTGTTGACACTCATGCTAAATGGTATTACAAAAATATCAATCAATTCTTCTCCATAGTTAAATAACGTTATATTCCTCAAAATAACAAATGTAGAAAAATAGTGTTTTTAATGGACATTGTATTTCCAAGAATAGGAAATAAATATACCGGATTTTTTGGACTATAAGACGCAGGGAAAAATTGAAGCAAAAAATGTCATGTGGGGATCTGCTGCTGATACTGTTATCTGAGTAATGTTCCCCAATTCTGAACTAATGTCACCCATCTGGGTCCCTTCCGGGTACATATGTCCTCCATCCTGATGTATACGTTCCCCAACCTGGTATATACTGTATGATCCTAATCATAGTATATATGTCCCGCATTCTGATGTATATGTTCCTCATCCTTGCCCCACCCTGGTTTATATGGCCCCCATCCTAGTTTATATGATCCTTATCCTGGTATATATGTCCTCCATTCTGGTACATATGTTTGCCATGTTTTTCCCATCCTGGTATATATAAATTACCCATCCTGGTATATGTGGCCCTCATCATGGAATATATGTCCTGCATTCTGGTATATATAATCCCCATCCTGGTATGTATGTCCTCATCCTGTGCCCTGACCTGGTATATATGCCAGTCACCCTATCCTGGTATATATAATCCCCATTGTAGTACATAGGCTTCTCATCCTTGTCCCACCCTGCTTTATATGGCCCCCATCCTAGTATCCCTTCCTGGTATATATATCCCATCCTGGTTATTATGGCCCTCATCCTGGATATATGTCCTCCATTCTGGATATATATACCCATCCTGATTATGTTCCCCATCTAGTATATATGTTCCCATCCTGGTATATATGTCATCACCTGCCTTGTTTATATGCCTCATCCTGGTATATATGTCCCTCATCTGGTATATATATCTCCACTTTGTGATATATGCTCATCTGTCCTCCTGGTATTATATGTCCCTTATCCTGTTTAATTCCTCCCATTGGTATATATGATCTCATCGTTTATGGCCCTCATCCTGATATATGTTATCCATCCTTGTATATATATAATCTAATATATTCCCATCTGGTATATTGTCCATCATCCTGTATTATGTCACCCATCCTGGTGATATATGTCCCTATTCTGGTATTAATATCCTCATCCTTATATATGTCCTCATCCTGGCTATATATTGCACCTCACACTTAGCATATATGACCTCTATTCTCCTATATAGGCCTCATCTTTATAGATGCATAAGGTGCCCACACTATCATTGTATAGTGCTTGTGAGAATTGTGCCCTATCTATTGGATCAGGGACGCAGTATCCAGCAATCTAAAGGAACTTTCCAATACCAATATTTTAACTTCTGAGGGTATATTATATTACTATGATGACTATAAATCGTTAAAAATTTTTCTTCATGAAATCTTGGTCCTGTTAGGACAAACACTACCTGGCCATTGCAGGTTCCAGTAGGAAATATCCTATTACATTATCATAAGACTATATTCCGGAGTGAGTGCTGGGTTTTACCTTGCTGCATCTAAGAAGGGATTATCTTCTCCATAGAATGATTGTCGGCACACTTAGAGGTAACGATCTGGCTACTATAATGATAATTGTGTCCTCCTTTACCATTTACTGTGACTTCAAATTTTCTCATTGAAAAAAGAATAAATGCATTAATATTTCCCTGTATTAATTTTCCCGGGTATTAGCTAATGGGCACGTGGATATGTTTTCGGCGCAGAGCGGTAGAACATGACAGATGCTGGCAGGAAACTCTGTTCCCAGTGCCTCGGGGGCATCTCCCAGCCACCGGGACAGCCACCAAGGGATGTATTTATGGCTGCGTGAGTTCTGGATCTCAGTGACTCGTTTATTTGGTTGCCTCCCCTATCAGCACCCTGAAAATGATTAACCACCTATGCTCATCTTGGAAGTCTTTGCCTAATACCATTTGGGGTGTACACAGTTGTGTATTGCAGGATAGTATGGAATGTTTTAATGTTGGTTCATTACTAAGTCGTTTATTAGAGGGAATCTGTCACCAGGTTTTTGGTGCTGTATGTAATCTGAGAGCAGCATGATGTCGGGCAGAGACCCTGATTGTAGCAATGTTTCACTTACCAGGCTGTGTTTTGCTATTTCAATACAGTGTTTTATAAGCAGGAGATTGTCACTACAGGCATGGATGTCCATGCACTTGAGGCAACAATGCCTAACGGCTGAGAGCCACTGCTGTAATAAGGTGAACTGCAAGTGGCGTCATGTTGATGTAAGTGGGGTAAGATCAGTGGTATGGGCAAGTATGTATGAAGTGATGTGGTGGGGTTATACATGATCATGAGTGGAGCTCAGGTAATAGTGAGTTAGTGGGTTTCTTGATCGATTAGTAGGGGGGTATACATGAAGGTGTGTGGGCTGGGGTTATAAAACATGAGAGTGGGATGTTTATGTATTGATAGTGCGGGTTACTGATCAGTGTGTGGGTGGGTTTATGATCTGATGTGGGGGGTTTAGTGAGTGTGTGGTGGGTTTGTACTGTGTGTGTGTGGGCTGGGGTTGTACAAGCTACGATTAGTTGCTTGTACTACTGAAGTGATTTCTTAGAATTGCGTGTAGTGCCAGTTAGTAGTGTGTATCGTGTAATGTTTGTCTAGAGCTGCTTTTGCAGATTCTTGGACGTTATTTAGCTAATAGTGGTGGATGGCTTGTACGTTGTTTTTTAGTGTAGATTGTTGTACCTTGATTAGTTTATGTGACTGTTTGTGTTTGCTAAAGCTTTGTAGGTTGTGGCCTATTGTTTTGTGAAGCTTCAGAGCTGATTTATTTAGTTAATTTGTAGCAGCTTTATCTTTTGATGTGTTGTGTGATGTATAAATAGCATGTCGTGTTCTGTCAGTTTGTATATTCTAGTGTGTGGTTCTGTTATTGAAGTTGTAGTGGGTGTTTTTGCTACTGTGTGTGTTTGCAGCTGTGTGTGTAGGTAAAGAGACTGTATTCAGTTGTAGTTCGTGATTATGATGTACTGTGGTTTGACGCGAGCTGAGATGCTGTGCAGCTGTCCATGAGATTGGCTGTACTCAGCGGTGGGGGGGTATTGGACTACCTTGTTGTGTTATGGCGTGTCTGTGTTATGAAAGGTGATAACCTTTGTTCTGTGAACCATAAGTCAGCTTGTTTTGTGTACAGTTGTGTGGAAAGTTGCCTGCCCTGCAGCTCAGTAGTGATTGTTCATTGACAGTGAGTGTGTCACACAGCGGGGGGCTGGTGTACTGCATATATGTGTTAGGTATCGTCAGAATCACAAGTTGTGATAATTTTAGTTCAGGTTACAATGATATCAGGAAAACAATTGGGTTTATTTGTTAACCACAATGTAGCAATGTCCATGATTTCACTTACAAAGAATCTGTAACATTTCCCATTATTAGTCTATGTGATGTTTAGGATACATGTTTCTAGTGTGGAGTTAGTACTTTGTATTTTGTGTGTAGTGTTGACGTGTTGTTGGGGCGATACATTAGTTGTCCAAAGTATATTGTTACACCTGATCTGAAGGATTTATGTTATAAATTTAAGATAGTTCACTGTTGACCAAAGCTGTATTCTCACGTATATAGCCGAGCCGATGTAAATCTGTCATTCAGTTTCATCATTGCTACTCGCGCTGACAGACTCACGAGGGGTCGGCTCAGCTTCAATGTTGTCTGATGTTGAGAACTGCATATAGTGTCAAGACCAGGTTGCTGGCATCTCGTGTGGTCCTTGTATGTGTGTGATGGCGCTGACATACATGTGTTTGAACAACTTTTTTCCTATTTCTCTAAATTAAAATATCCACTATTGTCCTCATTTCATTTTACAGGATAGATATAAATGTGTGCAAATTAGATTTATTTCTACCGATTGGAAAAAGACTTTCTGGGGGGAAGGGGGGCGCCATTTTGCAGTTCGCCTCAGGCAGCACAGAGGCTAGGTTCACCCTGACTACAGGACTGGATGTCTCATGCCCTTAGTCCAACCACATCCCTAACCACTGATTAGCAGATTTCTGTCACTATATAGTGTACACAGGAAGCTGCCAGTCAGTGATGTAGGTGGGGTTATACATGATCAGTGGTGTGGGTGGGGTTATACATGATCAGTGGTGTGGGTGGGGTTATACATGATCAGTGGTGTGGGTGGGGTTATACATGATCAGTGGTGTGGGTGGGGTTATACATGATCAGTGATGTGGGCAGGGTTACACATGATCAGTGATGTGGGTGGGGTTATACATGATCAGTGATGTGGGTGGGGTTATACATTATCAGTGATGTGGGTGGGGTTATACATGATAAGTGATGTGGGTGGGGTTATACATGATCAGTGATGTGGGTGGGGTTATACATGATCAGTGATGTGGGTGGGGTTATACATGATCAGTGATGTGGGTGGGGTTATACATGATCAGTGATGTGGGTGGGGTTATACATGATCAGTGATGTGAGTGGGGTTATACATGATCAGTGATGTGGGTGGGGTTATACATGATCAGTGATGTGGGTGGGGTTATGCATGATCAGTGATGTGGGTGGGGTTATACATGATCAGTGGTGTGGGTGGGGTTATACATGATCAGTGATGTGTATGGGGTTATACATGATCAGTGGTGTGGGAGGGGTTATACATGATCAGTGATGTGGGGGGGGTTATACATGATCAGTGATGTGGGTGGGGTTATACATGATCAGTGATGTGGGTGGGGTTATACACAACTCAACATTCCAAGCTCTGTTTGATCTACAACAAAGTAAGCTTTCTTTCAAAACTGCTGCATCCAGTAAACTAAGTGATACATCACTGGAATCATAGTTTCTTTCTCCACATCATGCTGCTGACAGATTCCTTGTAAAGTTAGTTTTAGCTAATAGTAGAGGATGGCTTTACAGTTTGTATTTTTTAGTGTAAGTATTGTTAGTACCTTGGTTAGGTATTAATGAGCCACATGTTATCACTGCTTTGCAAAATGCTTATGAGTTAATGGCCATAATTGTTTTTCATAGTGCAATTTCTCTACAGGAGCTGATACTTATTTAGTTATCAATTTTAGTAAGCAGCAATATCTATTTCTAATGTATCCTGCTCTATGGACAGTACTAAAATAGCATCCTCAATTTCTGTCAATTTCGTCATATTCCTCCATTGTGGGATTCCTTTATTATTTAAACAGAATCTGTCAGTGGGTTTTTGCTACTTGCTACTTTATCTGACAGCAACATAATGTAGGTAAAGAGACCATGAATCCAACGATGTATCACCTAGATTAATAGCTACAGTGGTTCTGACACAGCAGAGCTGAGATAGCTGCTTCCATCCGCAATGAGATTGCTGTCAATCACAGCAGGTGGGGGGGGGTATTGGACTACCTTGCACAAGAGTTTCTGGTCCTGTACTGTTACTGACAGAGTAATAAACCCTTTAGATCATGTAAACACACACAATCAAAGCACTTAGTTTTAGCATACAGTAGAGCTGATAAAGCTGCCCCTGCCCACACCAGGCTCTCAGTAGAGATTGTTCATTGACAGTGAGATGTCAAACACAGCAGGGGGGCTGTTGGACTGCCATGTGTGTGACTATGTAGTCCTGTTATGTTAATCACCATGTGATCAAGCCTTTAGTTTAAGTAAACAAATGCACACAGATAAGAGAAGCACAGTGGGTTTTTGTTGTTTAACACTTACATCATGCTGTCCTCAGCTTACATAGCAAAATCCTGCTGACAGATTCCCTTTAAGATCAATGTCATTTATAGGATTACAAGTTTTCTAGTGTGGAGTTATACATTTGTGATTTTGGTAGCAGTTGGTATTTGTTTTGAGTGCGATAACTAATTAGTTGTCCACAAAAGATGTTCTACACCATGATCTGGAAGGATGACTATGGTATAAATTAGTAAGAGATGCATTTTTTCCTGTTGACCAGATTGGCTGATTCTACGTATATATAAGCCAGAGCCGAGGATGAAATTCTGTTTGTGTCTCAGTCATTGCTACTCACGCTGACTAATCAGGGAGGGGGGGTCTGGCTTCAGCTTCAATGTTGGACTGATGCTGTAGAAATGCATAGAATAGTGGGCAAAGACCAGGGTAGATGGGCACTGTGGGGTAATGGAGGACCAGGGTGGGGTAATGGAGGACCAGGGTTTCAAGGTCATGTGCTCACACTCGTATTTCTTGTTCTGATGGCCCCTTGTGTTTACCTGCACATGTATGAACAGGTTCCATGGATGCAACGGCGCGGAAAAGGCAACTCAGTGATGACTCACAATGGATATTTATTTTACAGAACTAAAGAATTGATGGTAATAATGGACAATAGAAAACAGTATAAATGGCTATAAGAAGTCAGATCAATATACAGTCAGTAATATACTCAATATAAATGCAATACTTTTATATTCAGTTACTTGGGACACTGAGTAACGAATATTACTTAACGTTTAACTCTGCCAGCGTCATCCCAACTCATCACACCTCCCCTTATATAGTTAATACTATATAATAGTACTTGACTCAATGGAACAACATACAGATACTTACGGGTATATGGTACAATCCACTAAACAGCAGTCCAATTCAAGGAAGCAATCTTTCTCACGTAGTGCTGTACATCTGAACAGGAAGCAATGGCCAAGCTTGCTCTGGTCTTCTTTTAAAGTCAATATGCAATCTTCTGTATTTGGGAGTCAGCGTCTGGTCTTTGGTGCTTGACCTTCAACGTCTGTTCTTCAGTGCTTGACCAGCGATGTTTGGTCTTCAGTCCTTGACCTGCGATGTCTGGTCTTCAGTGCTTAACCTTTGATGTCTGGTCTTCAGTGCTTAACCTTCGTTGTCTGTTCTACAGTGCTTGACCTGCGATGTATGGTCTTCAGTCCTTGACCTGCGATGTCTGGTCTTCAGTGCTTGACCTGCGATGTCTGGTCTTCAGTGCTTAACCTGCAATGTCTGGTCTTCAGTGCTTAACCTTCGTTGTCTGTTCTACAGTGCTTGACCTGCGATGTATGGTCTTCAGTCCTTGACCTGCGATGTCTGGTCTTCAGTGCTTGACCTTTGATGTCTGGTCTTCAGTGCTTGACCTTCGTTGTCTGGTCTACAGTGCTTAACCTGCGATGTATGGTCTTCGATGCTTAACCTGCGATGTCTGTTCTTCAGTGCTTAACCTGCGATGTATGGTCTTCGATGCTTAACCTGCGATGTCTGGTCTTCAGTGATTGACCTGAAATTTCTGTTCTTCAATGCTTGACCTGCGATGTCTGGTCTTCAGTGCTTGACCTGCGATGTCTGGTCTTCAGTGCTTGACCTGCAATGTCTGGACTTCAGTGATTGACCTTCAGTGTCTAATCTTCGATACTTGACCTTCAGCATTGGGTCTTCCTCTGGAACTGGTATAACTCATGTACTTCTGCTGTGGTGGTGGCCAGGAGGTTGTTCACACGACCCCTTCTGTTTATGTCTTGGCTCCAACTCCTCTCCTCAGTAACAGTAACTGTGCCAGAGCTGTCACCTGACTCAGCGTCTCCTTCACACTCTTCCCTCAAGAAAACACTCTCCATTCTTTGGTTCCTGCCTGCCCAGTCCAAACAGCAGATGACGGTATTTACTTGTAAGCACTATGAGATGTTAGCTGAGTGCATTCTTTTGTTCACCATTCCCTTAAGGTACCTTCACACGCGCAAAATAGCTAGGCAATTTCATTGGCAATTTGCTGGTTGCAGTGAAATCATAGACACATTGTTACATTTGTACACAGCAACAAAATAGGACAATGTGTCCATGATTTCACTGCAACCAGCAAATTGCCAGTGAAATTGCTAGCAAAATTGCCGCGTGTGACGGTGCCTTCACACATGCACAGATACTGTATATATCAGTTAATTTAAAAGGCAATTTCTCATGATTTTTACATTTAAACTGAGAACTTCTTTCAATTGGCATTAGTCTGCTGATTCTGGGACAGTTTTTCTTTTTCTTCTGTTCTACTTCATTCCAAAGTTATACCCCCTGGTAATAATGGTGCATATTGCCACTTCTACCAGCTGGGCATATTATACAGAATGTGTCTGAGATTGTGGTCATGTTTTAATAGGCCGGCATCAGAGGAATCAGAGGAGAAAAAGCAAACACCCACTGAGAAATTATATGCTACATGCCCTGTTTGTTAAAGGGACAATTTGCACCATTATTAAAGGGGACATAACTTTGGAACAGAGGGGCAAAGTGGAAAAAACACTTGTTCTAGAATCATTGGCATAGCCTACAATGTAGGAAGCCAAAAAAAGCCAACAAAAGGTCCTCTTTAATAGACAGTGGTAAAAAACATCACATATTTGTGGACTGTATAATTTAAAGGATTGGAGCCACGTTATCTATATTTTTACAGATATGTTGAGGATCTGACTTTATGGTACTTACCAATATATAAGTATTACATGTTCTCCTCCTTCATCCTCCCAAATCGCACAGCTCTCCTGTGTTCAAATTGGCTTCTGATAGAGGAGCATATGAAGAATAGGTTCAGCGGATGAAATAATGCACGAACAAGGCAACGCAGCAATAAAGATTTATTACACACAAATAGAGAATAATGATATGCAATTCAACTTCTGAATACACTGACTGGAGTGAAGAGTAACTGGTAAGGTGCAAGTCCAATATTATTAACTGTCTCCCCCTAAGTACTGTATATCTAAACTGGAAGCAATGGCTTGGTTCGCTCAGATCATTTCCCGAAGTTGGTGTTTTGTCTTCTGTCTGTGCTTCACCTATGTATTCTGGATTTAGGCTCTTGACTGGCGTAGTCTAGTCTTCGGTAAATGACCGGCGTAGTTTAGTCCATGGTATTTGACCAGCATAGTTTGGGCTTAGGTTCTTCCCTGGTGTAGTCTTGTTTTTAGTATTTGACTGGTGTAGTCTGGAGCTAGGTTCTTGACCGACATAGTCTGGGCTTAGGTTCTTGAACGACGTAGTCTGGATTTAGGTTCTTGAAGGCGTAGTCTGGTTTTCAGTATTTGACCCTCTTAGTCTGGACTTAGGTTCTTGACTGGGCTAGTCTAGGCTTAGGTTCTTGACCACCGTAGTCTGGGCTTATATTCTTGTCCAGCGTAGTCTGGTTTTCAATATTTGACCATCTTAGCTTGGGCTTAGGTTCTTTACCCCCTGAAGAAGGTGGAGCTGAAACAACCGTAGGGGTCGGAGGCACCACTGGCTCATAAGCACAAGAGCACTAAAGCACCTTATCAGAGGTAATTAACATTTGGATAATTACTGGGTATTGGTATCAATATGTATGTTGCTATACAGAAGTGTATCTGCAACTAGGGTTTAAAGATGTGAATGGACATTTATGATCTGGATTGGTCTATGTATTGAGTCCTGCTTCATTATTGTATGTTATACCCAAAAGTGACTGTATCCTGGGCAGATTGTGCCTAGCTGGGTATTTTCAATTGATTGTAAATTTGCACATGCGTACACCCATTTGGGTATTGAGTGACATATGTAAAAGTATTAAACTGTGTGTGCATAATTAAAGCCAGATGTATAATAGCCTTCTATACTATCTGTAATATTGTTTATAATCTATGTGCTAGAGTGGTGCAGCCTGCCATATTGCTGCTTGTGCTGTGTTTGTTTTCCCTGTTTTATCTGACATTAAATTCTCTTGATTATTTGCATATAATGGACGTCTGATCGTGTGTGCTTTTTTGATCTTCATATAATTAAGGTTCTTTAAAAGCCTAGTCTTGGCTTAGGTTCTTGGCCGACATAGTCTAACATAGTCTGGTTTTCAGTATTTGAACATTTTAGTCTATGCTTAGGTTCTTGACCAGCGTAGTCTGGGCTTTGGTTCTTGACCAATGTAGTCTGGTCTTCAGTATTTGACAGGCATAGTCTTGGCTTAGGTTCTTGACCGGCATAGTATGTTTTTCGGTATTTGACCGGCACATTCTCGGCTTATCATTGGTCTAGGTACCCATTGGTACTTTCTCAGCAAAGGTGGCTGTCACTTCGGCCATCTGCTTGTACGTTTGCTTCCTTCTTAGATCTGGCACCAACTCCACCCCTTCTCTGACATTTAGAGCTTTTATATCTAGTTTCTGTGCCACAACTACCACCAGCGTCTCTCTAAATCTTTTCCGTCTAGAAAAAGCCTTTGTTCTTGATCATTTCCAAATGGTTCCTTTGAACTGCGGATGGCAATATTCTTCCACAGACCTTGTTAGTCCTAGTTATGTACATCTGCTGTTGTTCCCCCTCCCTCACACATGCAACCAGATTTGTCCATTGGACCTCCTCCAGTTGACAAATAGCTTTTGATTGGACGAGGCTGATGGACAGGTTTGGTCACATGAGCTGGAATACAGGAAAGCTGTTCAGTCAAGGAGAAAGGAGAAGGAGAAAAGTGGAGCAAGGAGGAGGAGAACCTGTAATGCATACATGTTAATAAGTTAAAAAAAAATCAGTGTCCCAACCGGTATGTAAAATAAAAAATAAAGCAGACAACTCCTTCGGTGGATAGTGGGCAACGATGAAGTACATTGAAAGGTTGCAGGTATATTAGCACTACAGGCAGGACAAACAAAGCCTCTTGGTGAGGGAATAACAATTTAGCCTCACTCTGTCTATTAATAGTGTGTTGACCTACTACAAGAACTGGCTACGAGGAGAGAAGTCTGGAGAAATAAAATCCCTGCACTGAGGTAACTATGCAAATGGATAATAGGAATAGGGTTCAGAATTTGGGGACCGGGGCGGACATGTCATTGGTGCAACCTGGGGGCCCTAGAGATGATGGGACCACATCTAGCTCCAAAGAAGCAAGTAGCGATTGTACTTCAAAGCACACATACACTGTTCTTGCAACGGGGCCCTTTCCGGTGTTGAACCGGTCGATATTCTAAAATCGCCATTCATATTTTGTAGATGCACGGGAGAATTACCATAAAAATAAGATCAGAAAATTGTAGTTGTGCAGAATTAAATATAGCATGTACATCCCATTATTAGAATCCAAGGAAAAATTAATACGGTAATGCAATCTGTGACGAACCCCCCCCCCACCCCCGAAAAACCATAAAATCACTTATAACATGTTACCTACTGATATAGTGAGAGCAGAGCGAAGACCAACAGATTTTTCTTCTTCTACATGTCCTTATTCATGTCGACCGTAACCATGGAAACAAATAATAAAATGGATATCCCTGAACGACAGCGGCACTCTTTACATACCAGTCCAAAGGTTTGTGGTTTTCTTTCCTGAGCTAAATTATAGGTAATAAAGCTCAATTTTTTTTATTTTTAGATGTTTTTTTGTCTTCAAATATCCCTTGATAATGGATGAATACTACTGATGTAATTTGCTTTCCTCCCTTTAATCATGGCTATAAAGCATTCCAGTTTCCATAATAGGCCGGATTTGTGGGCCAGCTAAGGTTTCCAATGAAAGTGATTGACAGAGGCTCCCTCTTATCCAAAAATCAGTACATAATATATGGCAAAATGATAAAAATAATAAAATGACAAAAAATGTTTTTCTCCTCTGTTTCCCAAATTCAGAAGGTAATTTTTCATTAATTGGACATAAAGCTTTTATAATCAATGAAACTGTTTGTCACGATCTCTACACTGTCCTTGTTTGCTATGTTAGTATTGTGTGGAAGCTGTCAGTCTATGCTGGGTCTGTGCTGGGTCTGTGCTGCAATAATTTGTGTTCACTTCCCTTGATTAGTCATCTACTTAAGCATGCTCGCTCCTCCATCCAGTGTCAATCGTACACTTATTGCTGCCTGTGTAAGACTGATCCCTCTGTGCCCTGTGCCTGACCCAGCCTGACTTTATTCCTTACCTGGGCTTTGACCCTCTGCCTGTGACGTGACTACTCTTTTGCCTGCTCCCTGTAAACTGTGATCTCTTTCTGGTTTTCCTGACTCCGGCTCATGAATTGTACTTTGTCTCTGACTACTCCTTTTTGAACTGCTCCATTTCCTGGAGCTGACCTCAGATCGTTTGACCTCCCTTTACTTATCCAGTAAGTAGTAACTATTAATAATTAACTATCTGTAATTGTAGTCTTATTGCTCAACTTCTGGGACTAGTTATTACTCTAGTGACTCGCGTCACACATGTTCGATTTTGATCCAAGTCAATGAGTGATGAAAATATGGATAGCCCAGACCCGCCATCCATGTGCTGTCTATTTCTTTTTAATGTTTAATGGACAGAAGCTTGGATTTTTACATTTTTTTTTGGATGCCATAGCAAAAGTAAAATAGGCAAACTGCCTATTCAAAGAGTTGACTTTAACTCCTGAACTTCAACCTAAGGGAAGTAGCAATCCTAAAAGTCAATATTGAAACTTTAACGAGCCGTGTCATAAAATTTAGGAATTATACCAGATTATAATCTCATGAATGGGGGTAAGGTAGGAACCCCTGGATCTTGATATACCGCCTCAGTTTGATTATTGTAGAAAAAGCTTTTGCTGTTATTATACCGGTAATGGAGGCTCTTAATGTCACTACTGTTGAAGCCAGATGTGGCTCGTTACCCTCTCTCAGAACTGACTGTGGCTCTCAAGGTCAGATAAATTGGGGACCACCACCTTAGACAGTAAAGGTAGAATTGGAAGCATGGACTGAAAACTAATGAAAATCTAATCCAATGCCCCAATAAAGAAGAGGAATAAGATGTCTAAATACTAATCGATTATAGACAGTACCATATGTTAGATATGGCGTACCAACAAGATCTGACATCTTTTATTTTTTCAAAGAAGGTATGAAAATGGAAGCATTAATGGTTGGTGTGACCAAAAATTTCAGCTTTTGTCTTCATTAGTTTTCAAACATGGTTGAAAAAATGTAAAAGACACCAATATAGATTGCCAATAGGTGATCAAACTCCAATCATCCATACTGCAAGAACCATAAGGCTAATGTATCATCTATAATACTATATGAAAACCATATGGCTAATTTTGTGTAGGTCTTATTTGTTCCACCAAAACATTATTAACCCATCCTTGTTTTGACTTCTGAAAATATCTTCTTGCATCTGGGTCCAAGATATTATTTAAAAGCGGTTGAACCAAGTTTGATAGTTATCTACTAACTATAGGATAAGGCATAACTTCCAGATTACTGAGGGTCCGACTGATGGGATACCCACTGGACTCAAGAACTAGAGTCCTATGTTAATAGAGTTGTGGTCAATTGTGCTCACCTACTTCCCATTTATTCTCTGTATATAGCCGCACGCAGCGTTCGGCACTTGCATTAGGAACTAATGGATCAAAGGTGCTCATGATCAAAACCGCTTCATTCACTTGGGGTTTCAGTCCTTGGGATCATTGGGGTCCCAGCAGTTGGACACCTATTGCTTCATTCAGGTGCACCATTCTTGGGATTGGAAGAGATTGAATGTTTAGTGGAAACTTCTAAAGATCGCAACAACACTTAAATTACGTAGCAATCGGTACATTTGTATCTCACATTTATAAATCTTATTTTAACTTAGAATTAATTTACAGTGTATAACTCCTCCTAAATCATCAGAGTACTGGGGGTCCAACTAATGGGACATCCACTTAATCCAGTAACTAGGGACCCATGTTATTAGGGTTGTGGTCTATTGTGGTCACCTCCTCTCCATTTTTGTCTCTATGGGACAACCAGAGGGAGCCGAGTACAGCATTTGGCACTCTAATTAAGAATTAATAGGGTGAAGGTGCTCATGATTTACCACCTTCCATTCACAGAGGGCTCCAGTTCACTGAATCATTGGGGTCCTAGCAGTCAGACCCTCACTGTTCCATTCGGATGCTCCATTCTTGGGATTGGTGAAGGTTGGAAGTTAGGTGAAAGTTTTAAAGATTGAAATAACTCTATAAATAACATATCAATTGGTAAATCCATATCTCAAATTTAAAATCAAATTTTATGATAGAACTTAGAATTCATTTACTGTGTAAAATTCTCCTAAAATCATCAGTTGATGTAAAATAATAGCTCAACCAAATAAGTTCTTTCCAGAAAATAAATTTACCATATTACATAAAAAAATATTCATTGCCCTTGATGAGCCATTTCATCAGTTCGACATTTTGGATGGAATCAGCACTAAGCTTTTTCCTGTCTTGTTCGTGGAAATATTTATCTTAAATTGATGGGTATATAACATTTCTTGCTCTAATTAGCAAAATCTTTGACTTCTTTCATGTAAGATTTAATTCTAGATAACCGATAAAGATGGGAAGAAGCTTTTTTTTTTTTCAAATGATATGCATTGATTCCAACGCCCAGGGCACAATTGGGGCCAAAGAACATGGAACTTGGCCATGATTTCATTTATATTACTAAATTATTTGCATTCATGCTTATGAGCACTTAAAAAATGGTCAGTTATATATTCCACTTGATGATGGCGCACTCAAAGAAACAATCAAAACATTTAAGCAGGATGAGTTCTAGGACTAGAGATGAGTTGAGAATACTAAGGAAGTTCATGAATCAGAAGGAGCTGAGCCATTGTGCTTTATATTTTTGGGTTTATTGACGACTATTAAAGGAGATGATGAAACATTGCTAATTTACAAAGTCTACTCATAGCATATTTGTAAAATTGAATTGTTTTTGATTTGTTGTCATCCCTTCAAATAAAAAAATAAATCTCAGGCTCCTGATTGGCCAAATCATATACCATCATATACCTGTATTTGAAATATTCCCGAGGATAAGTGGATAGACTAGATAATATTCGACTAGAGGATGAGTTCTAGGACTAGAGACAAGTACTGAAAATACTAAGGACATTAGACTCAGCCAAGGAAATGCTATCAGGGTCACCATACACCAGAGCCAGGGCCACAAAAAACCTGTTCACTGACCACAAAGATGGAGAATCATCTGGCAGAGAGAGGGCCCAGGCCTGGTGATCCGCCTTAAGAAGGGAGAAATATAATCCACATATGCTGTTCCTTCACTCACTGAAGAATGAGGTTAGAGCCTGAAATGTAATTTAAAGGCTTTTCTGGACTCTGTATGTGAAGTGTGAGTGTGAAGCGAGGTCAGAAACCCAACCATTTGTTGTAGCTGCTGGGCCACCTCAGTACGCTAAATCGAAACCTCCTCAGAGAAGGTCTGAAGCCATACGGGCTTCAGAAAAATGGCTGGTTACTGATAATGTCACGGGTGGTTATAACAGACAAGGGAGTAAGACAGCTTGATGACAGTGATGGGCAAAGGTAATCGGGGTATTATTCAGACCGTTAGACTGGGGGGTCCCTAGCTGACCCTGTTCCCAGAATTACCTCGAAGGTGAGGATGTCTGGGGCCGCCACCCTTGACCAGACCTAGGCTAACACCCTCTTCACCTCCACCCCAGGGTTGAGGCCAGAGCAACAAACCCCATACATGATGTTGAACTCCAAGGGAAAAGGCAGATTTTGAAAGGCTTCAGCAGAAACGACACAAAGCATTCAAGAATCTATCAGAAACATCAGGTGTTGGGTCATGGGACTATTTAAAAGTGGTCAACCACATCACCTGATACATACAACAGCAACTAATACTGCAGAGCCACAGCAGCAATGTTAACCCTTAGTGTACAAAAGGAAATTTACTCCCATTTAAACTACTGTGAGCGGTTCACAGACACTGCAGAGCAGTCTGCATGTGACACCATCCCTTCAAATAAAAAAAAAATCTAGGGCACCTGATCAGCCTCATCATGTACCATCATGTACTTATATTAGACATATTCCCTGAGGATGAGTTGTAGGACTGTATGATAATTGTTAGTTGTAGAACTTGAGAATGAGTTCTAGGACTAGAGATATGCCTGATGAAGAGAGTGATCCACTCAGGAAACAATTGCATGTAGTCTAAAATAAAGATTTTTTATTTTATTTTACCTCCTCTAGACTGGATAGCGCCTCATCAAGTCGTCATTTTCTCTGCTTTTGATACAGATAGAATATGTCACAGAACAGCCGTGATGAATAACCGCCAACACTTCACCCATAGCCATAAATGTTGAGGTCACTTTGACTTTTCTAAGGCTGTGTTTGCATTAAAGAGCTTGACAAGTGTTCAGTACAGTCCTAGGAGACCTTAGAATGTTACAAAAGTTATTTAAGGGTTATTGAAGGTTGAAGGGTGTGAATTTGAGTTTAACAGATTCCTCACCTCTTGTTGGTACCTACCAAAAGTGATTCAAAGAAAGACAATTGGTGAATCATCGTCAGGGTCATTTGCGACCAAGGTACATTGATGTAGAAGGGGATGGAAGGCTAAGCCTATCTCGCTAGCTAGATCAGACAAACAAGGTGGACAACAGTGTAAGTGACCTCTTCTTACCATTGCACACCTGATATCTCCAGTATTAGATCAGAGAGATATGGTGGACAGCAGTGTGTGCAGACTCTTCACTCCTCAGCACTCCTGATATTTCCAAAAGATCAGATATACAGGGAAGACAGCAATGTGAGCAGCCTTTTACATCAGCACTCCTTCAGTATTAGATCAGATAGACAGGGTAAACAGCTATGTGAGTGCTTCTTCTAATACTGTAGATACTGTACCAGGGGTACTGATGTAAGGTCAGATGAAGGGACAGCAGTGTCATCAGTCTCTTCTTAAATCAGCACCCCTGGTATCTCCAGTATTCTTCTTAAATAAGCACCCCTGGTTTTTCCAGGATTAGAACAGATAGACATGGTGGACAGCAGTGTGAGAGGCATCTTTTACCTCAGCACCCTGGTATCTCCAGTAATATATCAGGTAGACTAGGTGGACAGCAGTGTAAGCAGCCTCTTCTTACTTCAGCACCCTTGTGTGTCCAGTATTAGATCTGATAGACAGGGTGAAAGCAGTGTAAGAGGCATCTTCTTAACTCAGCATCCCTGGTATCTCCAGTATTATATACAATGTGGATAGCAGTGTGAGCAGTATCTTCTTACCTCAGCACCCCTTGTATCTCCAGTATTAGGTCAGATAGACAGGGTGGTTTGCAATGCGAGCAGACTATTCTTACCTTAGCACCCCTGATATTTGCAGTATTGGATCAGATAGGGTGAACAGCAGTATGAGCAATCTTTTCTTACCACTCCACCCTTGGTATTGTCAGTATTACAGTAGATCTGATAGAGAGGGTGCACATCAATGTGAGAAGCCTCTTTTTACATCAGCACCTCAGGTATCTTCAGTTTTAATAATCAGACAGGGTGTACAGCAGTGTGGGCAGCCTCTTCTTACCTCAGCACCCCTGGTATATCCAGTATTAAATTATAAATACTGGGTGAACAGCAGTGTGAGCAGCCTTTTCATACCTCAGCACCCTTGTATCTCCAGTATAAAATCAGAACGAGAAGGTGGTTAGCATTGTGAGAGGCCACTTCTTACACAGCACCCCTGGTATATTAAGTTTTATATCAAATAGACAGGGTGGAAAACAGTGTGAGCATCCTCTTCTTACCTCAGCACTCCTGTTATCTCTAGTATTAGATCGGATAGACAGGGTGGACATCAGTCTGAGTGGACACCTCTTAACTCAGCACCCCTAGTATCTTCAATTTTAGATCACATAGACAGCAGTGGACAGCGGTGTGAGCAGTCCCTTCTTACTACAGCACCCTTGTATGTCAGTATTATAGCAGATAAGGTGGACAGCCTCTTCTTACCTCAGCACCCTTAGTATCCCAGTATTAGATCACATATACAGGCTGGACAGCAGTGTGAGCAGCCTCTTCTTACCTTATCATCCCTGACCCTCCAGTCTTAGACAGGTTCAATTGATTTAGACATCTGGAACCATGTGACCCACTTTCAATAATAGTGAACTTGTGGATGGGGGGGCAAATAGTTTGATATACGATTATCATGCCTATTACATTGATTTGGTAAAAGCATTTTGTCAACATAATCTATATGAGCATGAAACAATTTATCTAATTTACTGATTTTATGATGAAAACCTCATTCTAGCATAAACTAAATTCGACACAAAGTAAATATAGATTCATCAGTGGAAAAGTGATTGAGAAGTGGATATCTAGCTAGGAAATGTAATTTATTTTTCAGATTGTCTTTATATCGTCTAGTAAAACTCAACGGCAATTGTGAAATAGAATGTGAAGAAAACATTTCATACAACCGATATCCTGATATACCGGGGATGTTGATTCCCTCACCCCACCGCGGCTGATCGTGATACAAAATACCGCACAATGCTGCATTCAATCACGTTCTACCTCTATATTTAAGATAATTGTGGAAACAGCCTTTACCATTGTGCCACCTGACATTACAAAGTGTTTTGTTGACAGCCATAGTCTTGAATTATTGAAACGCTCATGAGAATTTTTTTCCGCGGCTGCCCTGTTGAATTAATTTCATAATTCTGTCGTAAGAACTGTTTTTTTTTTTTTTTTGCTGCAGAGTAAATTAATATTATTTTCACAATTTTTTTTCCCTTTTCTCTAGGACCAGGGCACTGTGGGGGTGATTTTTAACGTGGGCACAGATGATATAACTATCGAAGAGCCAGGAGCCCTGGTGAGCGATGGGAAGTATCATGTGGTGCGATTTACTCGTAGTGGGGGTAATGCTACCTTGCAGGTGGACAGCTGGCCAGTCAACGAAAGGTATCCTGCAGGTAAGGAGTATAGTACAAATAATGTGCATGGAAGGTACTTCCCCCGAGGGTCCATATTGTGTTATAGACTATTGAGTCTTTTTGTTGAATACATTCTTGCAATACTAAATTTTGACTGTAAATGATGACCACCTTGTAAGTATACAGAAGTCCAGAACGCTACAGTTGATAATGTAAGAAGAAACACATTTCAGCTCATGTCCGGTTCGGTTGTAGCTCATACGGAAAAGATTTGGCTCCAGTCGATGCAAAGCACAATAAAAAAGAAAAAATCCAGCAAGCACTATGAAGTGACCATACAGATGATTTCTAAAAGCTTGATGTTTCATTTTTCAGATAGTGCAAAACTAATACAAGCAGATAAATATCGGGTACCCTACACCCCCACCACCAACACCTCCCTAAACCAACGTGTTTTGACAATGTCTTAGTCATGGTATAGTTATAGTAGTAGGAACAAAATATTAAGACATTAAAAGAAACACAAAAAAATTCAATTAAAACCCCCCAAAAATAGGAAGTTGTAGATAAGTCTATAAGTGTCTTGCGGGCAGTCACCGGCTACTGGTAGAGTACTTGGCCTAAGTGATGAGATAGAGGACAATGTCTTGGTGGCCACCATAGGCCGCTATGTGCAGGGCACTCCAACCATCTCAGTTCGCCAGTCTGATGTCTGCCCCGAAACTTGACAAAAGTTTCACCAATTCCAGGTTGCCATCGATAACAGACTGGTGCAAGGCAGTCTGACCTTCTGGACCTGAAGAATTGATGTTAAACTCCCAGTTGGTCATGTTCTGGAGAAGGGACTGGAGTTCCTTAGTGTTCCTTTTTTATGGCTTCTTGGAACACTCATTGGGTGTGAGGAATGGAGCAGGTGGATACTAAGATGTTGTCAAAACACATTGGTTTTTGGGAGGGTGTTGTTGGGGTGTTTGTATTAGGTTTGCACCTTTGGGAAAATTAACCACCAAGATTTTGGAAATCATCTGTACGGTTGCTTCATCGTGCTTGCCAGATTTTCTTTTTTATTGTAGAATTAATAATAGCTTGTAAAAAAAATTATTGTTCACACCTAAAGTGACCCAGATTAGAAGAAAAGTAGACTACACACTTGGAGAGTGCACCAAAAAGTGAGCAAGTTTCCATGTCTAGATGACCTCAACCAAACAACCCTTCGAGAGGGAAGGTTCCTACCCTGCCTATGATCCCAGCACTCTGTCTCTCCTTTCTGGCACTATTCCTGCTTTTTTTTCCCCATCGCTTATGTCTATCTTCTAATGTGGGCTCCAGTTTCTTTCCCATTTGAACACTTTTCCCTAGTCCATTCCGAGAACTCACAGACATGGAAAAACTATAGTAATGATGTCGGGATAATGCTATATTCGAGACATAGCATCTACATGAAGGCCATGGTTTACACACATGTAGACAATCACTTAGGACAACACTTGTCTCCTCTGACTTTCTAAGTTCATAGAATTGTAATTTACTTTGCATTCGATTTTACAATTAATCAATTGGATGAGTTTCCTCCTCCCATTAAGCTGTGTTGTATCATTTGACTATTCTTTTAATAATGGGTAAATTGAAAAGATCGAAGAATTTTTCTTTTGTTTTTTGTTTTTTACTTTTTTTTATTATTACTAAGTTATATGTTTGAATAAAAAGTGAGAAAACATGACGTAACAAAAAAGTTCTGATAAACCTAGTGCTAAAATCGAATGGTAATTTGAGTCTAAACTGTCCCAACAATCCCTTTTAACCAATTTATAAACAGAACTAACTAGAGTTTAGCTTTTAATCCCTTCTACTCCCATTACAACCACATCAATTCTAGACTGGAGAATAGAATTGGAATGCAAGATTTGGGAAAAGTGCTCTTAGTTTATTTGTCATATATTTTCTGGAATAAGCTGGTTACTTAATGTGCCAACTGGCTTATAGAATATCAGAAGAATATATAGCAAGTCAGGCGCCTGAGTAGGGTTCAGCTCCATATAAATTGTAGGTAAATAACTTGGCGCTCCTTTTTGTTTTTCCTTTGAAATTATGCAGATTCCTACTGTGGAATCCAAAACAAATAGAACAATGAACATTGAACCTTCTTCAAGTTTAATCGATTGTGTGAAGTAAATGGAAAAGGATTGGTGCAAAGTAGTCAAATGAGCCAAGGAATCGCAACACCATCACTAGAGCGAATACTGCAACTCTTAGGCGCCTTGACTATGTTACATCAATCTTTTTCCAATTACTACTTGAATACTTTTGGGCAGATAAAGGATGTAACAGTACAGATCTATATTATTTTGGATTGCACAGACACATCTGGCATGCAACCGATAAAGGGAATGGCGAGTTATTTACCTATGGTTTGTGCGAGAGTCGTAGCATGGACTCCACTCCAGATTAGGCTCCCAAAAGTGGCAATAGCCTTATCTTGTAGAAATACGAAGAAATGCAATACATTTTGGTTATGGTGGTTCACAAAACAATTCATAATTGGGGACATTTCTCAAAATCATTTCAAGTGATGTAGTTGTAGCCCATCCAATGGCTCCTTTAATTTTTAAGAGGAAAATAAAAGAAAAAATTTGATGAGTTAAAGAGGTTGTTCACTACTTTGCCTTTGATGTCCTATCCGTAACGTAGGTCATCAATGCATAATTGGTCTGGGTGCGACACCCGCACCAATCAGCTGTTCTCTGTGTCTTTGGCGTCTGTAACACATCTACTGCTCCATCTACTGTTTAGTAGTATAGTAGTATACTCCGCAAGGATTCCACCCCAGGGCTACGTCCTTCCCTGGAGGGATATCTGGCTATCCCGTGTTTGAGACTCATAATCGAGGCTCCACGGACTCCATTTGCATCTACTGTATTGGGGCCCGGCTGGGTACTGCACATCCACCCCCTATTCAAATCAGTATGGGAAGGATGTGCAGTACTCGACCGAGGCCACTATTCCTTTGTCGAAGCTATACAGCTCCATCATTTCTCAGTTTCAGCCACTGTTGACACAGGACACAGCTGATCTTCTGGGGTGCTGGGTGTTGCACCTCTGCCCATCAGACATTGATACTCTATCCTAAGGATAGGCCATCATTATTAAAATAAGGCAAAAGCTCTTTAATATGCGTGTCCTTTTCTTTGCACCAATTTTTATACTACTTCTCATTGTTTTATTCACTTGGAGATTCCCAGCTTGGGAGCTCTGTAACACCACAGTCAAGCCTCTTAAAATGAGTGAATATCTATTAATGGCTGACAATTGAGAAATTGATTTGTGAACTGAGCATTGTAAAGATTGCAAATTAATTGGATTTTCTCTGAGCAATGTTTTCAATTATTAGCTGGCTATTCTTTTGCTTGAAAATTTCTCAACCTTTCAGCACTGGTCAATCTGGATTTGTATGCACTTCTTAAAGTTCAGGAAGATGTTGTATCAAAGTGTCATCTCTTGCATATTTCCAGCATGTTGTACATTTCCCACTGCCCATATCTCCAAAATTTAATTTATGTCCTTTGCTGCATTTCTCAACACCGAGCTTGAGCTAACCTTGTCCTTTTTAACTATCTCATAGTCATCTATGCTTTCCTCCTTATCTATTTTGTCTTTTCTTTATTCCTCTCCCTGATGGCTTTGATATCCCTCGGATATGACAACCCTCCATTATTTCTGAACATATTGATGTTTAGAGTCACTGCTCTATCACAAATGTAGAAGTAACAAACTCTAAAGGCAAGTGGCAGACTCGCAAGGAAAATTGTAATCTTCAATCATTTCGTGAAAGTCTTAGATCTTTACTAAAAAAGCCAATGGATGAAACGAGCAAGAGTAAATAACGTAATAATGAATAACAAAAATTTCTCAAAGCCATTTACCAGTGATATGAGTAATAGAAAAGTAATAATTTTCAAGGTTCCAATTGGTCTTTGATATGCGTATTGATCCCAACTAGTAAAGTGGGTTGCCAAGTGGATAACAACCACTGTAGATTGTAGGCTAGGGTTGGTATAAATGGAAAAATTTGTACTTGTAAGCTAATACTATTCACAACTGAGTATGTAACTACCCCTAGTATTCACTCATAGTTTCCCAGATTTTGCAATCCATACTATTTCTATTGACTTGTGCTAGTGGTTTCGGCAAATGGGGGTAAAATGGGACTAATCTCCTTAAATCTCTCTTAACCATTTTCTAACTATTGTAACTGTTCCATGAACTGTTAACCTCTAACCTTTCGCCTTTCAGATTCTAATGCATCTAATGTTCTTTTATTAAAACTCTATAAAGGGAACCCAGATAGTGAAAGATTGGCGCTTGCCCGTCAGCGCATCCCATACCGCCTGGGTCGTGTTGTAGACGAATGGCTGCTAGACAAAGGTAATTTTTGTGGGGATTGGGAGGATGGTTTAAAAAATGGTGGAGTGAGAAGGTGAAGAGAATTCTTTTAAGATAAAACTGGTAAAATGGTCTATAAATCACCTAAACATTATCAGAAAAGTTGTCTTTTTCCCTTTTTACGCTGTATTATTTTTGTCCACTCTTTTTCATAATTCACATTATGGGAACCAATGTTGTAGATGATTAGTAAGTCCACATTTCAATGGTCCGTTGAAGACATTTACATTCATTGCAAACTTTCACTTCTTTGATGTTTTAGTGATTTTTTTTTTCCTTCAGCTGATTTCATCTTTAAGAGTACAGTTTTCACATATAAACCAGACATCTGAGCATTAATTGGGCGTTTTAAATATCTAAAGGAAATTTATAAAAAAATGTAGCCAAAAAAAGGAAATGGGTGAAAAAAGTGCTAACCTCCTCAATCCAGTGCCACTGCTCTGGTGGTCCTTTCCAATTTCTATTCACTTTCTGCAACAGTCACATAACAGATATCATTCATATTTAAAGTAGTCATATTTGATCAGACCAGTGGTTGCCTGCAGTGGTCACATGAAAGATGTATAACCGGTTGTAGAACTAAGTAAAAATTGTGTAGGACCACCAGAGTGGTGGAACTGGAGTAGCTGGGTGAGGAGTTTAACTCCTTTTCTTTAACTCCTTTTCGTTAACTCTTTTCTTTAACTCTCTTTTTAACTCTCTTTTTTAACTCTTTCCTTTAACTCCTTTTCTTTAACTCCTTTTCGTTAACTCTTTTCTTTAATGCCTTTTTTAACTCCTTTCTTTAACTCCTTTAACTCTTTTCTTTAACTCTTTTTTTAAATCTCTTCTTTAACTCCTTTTCTCTAACTCCTTTCTTTAATTCCTTCTTTAACTCCTTTCTTTAACTCCTTCTTTAACTCTCTTCTTTAACTCCTTTTCTTTAATTCCTTTTTTAGCTCCTTTCTTTAACTCTTTTCTTTAACTCTTTTTTTAACTATCTTCTTTAACTCTCTTTTTTAAATCTTTTCTTTAACTCCTTTTCTTTGACTTCTTTCTTTAACTCTTTTTTAACTTTTTGTTTAACTCCTTCTCTTTAACTCCTTTCTTTAACTCCTTTATCTTCTTCTCTTTTAATGCCTTTCTTTAACTCATTTTTTAACTCCTTTTTTTTTTTTTTTTTTTAAATCTTCGAAACCCCCATTAATAATGTAAATACAGTATGAAATTTTGGAGAATGTTAGTACAAATACAAATAAGGTTTTATTATTATTATATCTAACATATGCAACATTTTAGAGAATATTAAAAAAAGGCTGAGAACACGAGTCCGTTAAGAAGATGTGATGTCATTCACAACATAGATGGATGTATGTTTTTTTCTTTTAGCCAAAAATCAAAAATTAATAAAAAATATTACGGAAGGATACAAAGAGTAGATGCATCGAGTCTCATTTCTAGAACTTCTGTCCATTAACATAGAGTGGACACCAAAAACATCAAAAAGCTCAAGGGATTTTTAGCTTTTTATTAAATAAATAAGAATCAAAATAGACATTACATTTTTGCTCAAAAGAAGTTTTTATTAGTTTATGGTAATAATGTATTTAAAATAGTGACAACTTTCATATAAGATCATACAAGCACGACAAGTCTATTATATAGCATTTATAATAGGACCGGTCTCTCTAGGATTAACTGTTGCAGTTCCTGCCCCAATTTCTTTGTATATCCACATAATGTAAACCTGAAGATTTACAGCTCTTATTTCAGTGAACATTTTTTTTTAGATCATCCCTTAGAGCTATAGAGAAAAAAATGATTGATTTCTAGCTTCAAAACAGAGCCTTATTGTAAGCAGACTGAGACTCGGCAATTCGCTAAGACGGGTGTTGACAGACGTCAAAGACTGGCTAAAGGAAGAACATAACATCTTTATGGCAGTATGAAACGTCAGTCGAGATTTGCTAGAACCAAAGCCCATCATAACTTTATATTGTTCCATTGAGCTGGCAAATTGGCTGGAACCAGTTGCAGTAACGTCCCATTTCCCACAATTGTTTGGCTCCAGTAACTCTACAGTAACTGTATAAAAAAATATATATATTTGAAGCAATTGGAAAAAATCCTTCATTTACGAAAAATTTCCCAATAATCCCTTAAATAACACTATTTCATGCATTTGGGACTTTTACAGTATAGCTATTTTTCTGGTCATGCCTGTAATGATATTGTAACTATTAATAAATAAACAGTTGCACTCTGAAACACTAAGGTATACAAACATTGAACATAGTAATATGGACATGCATTAGTGCTAAGGAAATACATTTACAAATTAAGACACTTAGTACATAAAAAAGACCAATTTTATATGAGCCCAGCAGCCAACTGTATCCCTATCTAATGTCTCTATCTGGGTTTTGTAATGATATTGTATCTTGTAGGTTCTGACCTATGATTGTCTAGAAACCACCCAATATCTACTATATTACCGTATTTTTCGCTTTATAAGACGCACCTGATTATAAGACGCACCCCCAAATTTGGTGAAGGAAAAGAGGAAAAAATAATTTTTAATGTTAAATGGGGTCCGTCTTATAATGTCAATGTCCGTCTTACAAATCATATAGGGTATATGTCCCTCATAGCCCCCTCTTCCTGGTACATGGTCCCTCGTCCTTGGATATAGCCCCACATCCTACATATGGCCCCCTTATTCTGGTTACAGCTGGCACACGTCCCCAAGTGATGGTACACCCCCCCAGGGTTGGCACACCCCCCCCAGGGCTAGCACACATCCCCCAGGGCTGCCACATGCCTCCCAGGGCTGGCACACGTCCCCCAGGGCTGGCACATGCCCTCCAGTGCTGGCACATGCCCCCCAGGGCTGGCACATGCCCCCCAGCACTGGCACACGCCCCCCAGGGCAGGCACCTGCCCCCCAGGGCTGGCACAAGTCCCCCAGGGCTGACACATGCCCCCCAGCGCTGGCACACACTCCCCAGGGCAGGCACATGCCCCCCAGGGCTGGAACAAGTCCCTCAGGGCTGACACATGCCCCCCAGCGCTGGCACAAACCCCCCAGGGCAGGCACATGCCCCCCAGGGCTGGCACAAGTGCCCCAGGGCTGACACATGCCCCCAGCGCTGGCACACGTTCCCCCAGGGCAGGCACATGCCCCCAGGGCTGGCACAAGTCCCCCAGGGCTGACACATGCCCCCCAGGGCTGGCACACGTTCCCCCAGGGCTGGCACACGTTCCCCCAGGGCTGGCACACGTTCCCCCAGGGCTGGCACACGTTCCCCCTGGGCTGGCACACGTTCCCCCAGGGCTGGCACACGTTCCCCCAGGGCTGGCACACGTTCCCCCAGGGCTGGCACACGTTCCCCCAGGGCTGTGTATATGCCCCCATCCTGTATATTTGCCCTCATCCTGTTATGTCCCCCCATCCCCTGTATATTGCCTTACTGATGGTGGCAGGTTCCGGAGGGTCAGGGGCACAGGTGTAGGACCGGAGCTGTACAGATATACCGGCAGCAGCGAGTGCTGGGCGCCGCCATGTTTGTTTGTGGGCGGCTGCATTCACTATATGCAGCCGGCAACATAGACTTCAACAAAATGGCCGCGCCCATAGAGGAGACCCGCGGCCAATTTGCAGTGTCTACCTCTACCGGCCGGCTGCACATACTGAATGCAGCCGCCCACAAAAAACATGGCGGCGCCCAGCGCTCGCTGCCACCGGTGTTCCCCCGCACCTACGGTCCTACACCCGTGCCCCTCACCCTCCGGAACCTGCCCCCGGCACCCCCGCTTGGCACCCGCACCCCCCGGCCCGGTAATGTTAATTTTATTAAATTTTACTTTTTTTTTTTTTACATTCTCTTTTTAAGACGCACCCCCGTTTCCCCCTACAGTTTGGGGGAAACAAAAGTGCGTCTTAAAAAGCGAAAAATACGGTAATAAACATACAATAGTATGTTAGACAATACTAGATAACCTTTATGTCCAGTTGACAAACTAAAGTCCCCTCTTGGCTGTAAGATTACCTTGCCTCACCAGATTCTGATATTCTTTCGTTCTGGACCCATGGATATTATATAATGCCGGATTGACATTCCACTTTCTGGTACAATTTGGCGTATCTCTTTGCTGGGTCCTTATCTAATCTAATCCCTCTATCCGGGTTATGAAATGATATTGCATCTTGTAGGTTCTTACCTATGATTGTCTAGCAACCACCCAATAACTACCATATTAATAAATATACAACAGTATCTTACAAAATACTAGATAACCTTTATATCCAGTTGATAAACTTAAGTCCCCTCTAGACTATAAGATTACTTTGTCTCATCAAATTCTGATATTCATTTGTTCTAGACCCATTGATATTACATACTGCCAGATTGACAATCTACTTTCCGATAGAATTTGGCATATCTCTTTGCTGGGTCCCTATCTAATCTAGTCCCTCTATCCTAGTTATGTAATGATATTGTATATTGTAGGTTCTTAGCTATAATTTTCTAGCAACCATCTTATAGCTTTCATATTAATACATGTACAACAGTATCTTAGAAAATACCAGCTAACCTTTAGGTCCAGTTGACAAGCTAAAGTTCCCTCGAGGCTGTTCGATTCCCTTGTCTCACCAGATTCTGACATTGTTTTGTTCTAGACCCATTGATATTACATACTGCCCGATTGACATTCTACTTTCTGGTAGAAGTTGATCCCACAAACTTAATGTTTAATGGAACACATCAGGTTGATGTCTAAGATTTTTAGGATGACTTACAGAACATAAATTGGACCTAAGGACAGAGTATTCAGAAAGATATTTTTTTTAGTATGGTTACTGTTTCCTCACCATGTCCTTAGAACATATTAAATGTAGAAGGTTGGGATGTGAACATTGTCTGCAGAGCTTAGGTCACCTTCCATGCTCGGCTGGTTACTTTCTACATTCCTTAATTCATTTCCTCGTTCAATTTGCAGAATTCTGGAATGTTAAACCCGTGAATATTAGTTTTGCTGAATCATACGGCTTTGTTTGCATATGTCAGATGGTCTATTTATCAAAGAGGAACATTCTATTGAAAGTGCTGAACATATAAGCTTCTTCTCCCTAGTAAATAGACTCTGTGCAGTGTGGTGGAAATACACGTTAGTGTCGCTATTGAATTAACTGATTGTATAACCTGAGCTGATCACAGCAGTTTATAGTGAATCTCTATGGTACCTGAGTTATGACCAGAACTGGCCGCAGTACAGATTAGAATGGAACCAGCACAGAGGAACCGACTGCATGTGCTAAGGTTGAATTTCCAGAAATGGGATTATAGCTATAGATACTTCTATAGGAAAAATAGCTAATTTACAAAGCTGAGGAAAATTGGAGCTACTGTTGATATTGCATGTTACACTGCACATACGTTTACTGATTATACACTTTAGATACCAGAAAATTACCATTTCTTATATTTAGAGTACAATAGGCTCAGAGACTTCTACTTTTCCTCTCTTGGCTCAGAAACTTTGCTATTCCTTCCCTGGCCTCAGAAACGTCTACATTATCTCTGGTTTCTGAGACTTCTACATTCCTTCTCTGACCTCAGAGATTTCTACACATCCTCTCTGGAATCATAAACTTCTACATATCTTCCCTGAGCTTATCAAACGTCTACATATTCTCATTGGGCTCAGAACCTTTTACATGTTCTCCCCAGCCTCAAAAATCTCATATTATCCCAGGCCTCAGAGATTTTACGTTTCTTCCCGGGGCTCAGAGACGTCTACATTTCCTACCTCAGTCCAGAGATGTTTACATTCCCTCCATGAGCTCAGAGATGTTTACATTTCCTCCATGAGCTCAGAGATGTCTACATTCCCTCCATGACTCAGAAAGTCTACATTCCCTCCATGAGCTCAGAGATGTCTATATTTCTTCCATGAGCTCAGAAGACATCTACATTCCTCATGAGCTCAGAGATGTCTACATTTCTTCCATGAGCTCAGAGACGTCTACATTCCCTTCATGAGGTCAGAGTCGTCTACATTCCCTCTGTTAGCTCAATTACTTCTACATTTCCTCCATTAATTCAGAGCCATCTACATTCCCTCCATGAGCTCAGAGATGTCTACATTCCTTCCTTGAGCTCAGAGATGTCTACATTCCTCCATGAGCTCAGAGATGTCTACATTCCTCCATGAGCTCAGAGATGGTCTACATTCCTTCCATGAGCTCAGAGATGTTTCTACAATTCTCTTCCATGAGCTCAGAGATGTCTACATTCTTCCATGAACTCAGAGACTCTACATTCCCTCCATGAGCTCAGAGACGTCTACATTCCTTCCATGAGCTCAGAGACATCTACATTCCTTCATGATTCAGAGACATCTACATTCCCTCATGAGTTCAATTATGTCTACATTTTCCCATGAAGCTCAGAGATCTACATTCCCTCCATGAGCTCAGAGATGTCTACATTCCTTCCATGACTCAGAGATGTCTACATTCCTCCATGAGCTCAAGATGTCTACATTCCCTCCATGAGCTCAGAGATGTCTACATTCCTTCCATGAGCTCAGAGATGTCTACATTTCCCTCCATGAGCTCAGAGATGTCTACATTTCTTCCATGAACTCAGAGGATCTACATTCCCTCCATGAGCTCAGAGACGTCTACATTCCTTCCATGAGCTCAGAGACGTCTACATTCCTTCATGAGCTCAGAGATGTCTACATTCCTTCCATGAGCTCAAAGATGTCTACATTCCTCCATGAGCTCAGAGATGTCTACATTCCCTCCATGAGCTCAGAGAGTCTACATTTCCTTCCATGAGCTCAGAGACGTCTACATTCTTCATGAGGTCAGAGACTCTACATTCCCTCCATGACCTCAGAGACGTCTACATTCCTTCCATGAGCTCAGAGACGTCTACATTCCCTTCATGAGGTCAGAGACGTCTACATTCCCTCTGTTAGCTCAATTACTTCTACATTTCCTCCCTATGCTCAGAGAATTCTACATTCCGTTTCATGACTCAGAGATGATTACATTCGTACCCTGTGCTCATAGACGTCTACATTCCATGAGTTCAGAAACGTCTATATTCCCTCCATAAGCTCTGAGATGTCTACATGACCTCCATGAGTTCAGTTACTTATACATTCCCTCCCTAGGCTCAGAGATTTATACTTTCCCTCCCTGGACTCGTCTCCATTCCCTCTTAAGAAAACACAATTAAAAAAGCTTTAGTTTCAATCTGATGGAATCCAAAACGGAACTGAAAATGGGGCTTTGATGTTCCTTTTTGAATATCAAACCCAAAATTAAGGAAGGAGTATATGTGATGATAAAGTATGAAATATATATGGGATTCAGACAACTAATATTCATAGGATTCAGACCACTGACTGCTGTCTATTAGAGGAAACTTTCAGCACATTCTTACATATGGAAGTAGTGATCTAGCAGTATAGGTACTTTCCCCAATAAATATGATGCCTTCTGTGTGAAGATCTGATGTGCAGGTAGTGAAAAATCAGAATCCATATAATAGCAGGCTGAAGGTGCACTGGGGCGTGTCTACTGCTTCTTCCAAGCGCATCAACACTCCCAGTGCACTTTCAGTCTGATTTGCATATGAGTTCTGGCTAGATTTCTTATGATTGACACATCAGATCTCTACAAGGAAGGTATCATTTTTATTAAGGGGAAAAGCACCTATACAGCCATAATATTATTTCCATGTGTACAAATCTTATGTCCATCTCATACATATCATCACATGCACACATTACAGTAGGGGCTTGATCAAGCAAAGACAGAAACTACCGCTTATGTCCGGACCCCTTTTTAATTCAGCAGTTAAGCCTCAGCAGCCAAAACTCCAATGGGACCCTCAAATATTGCAAATGTTTAATAGCATTGGAGTATTTTCTATAGACCAAAAGACTTTTGGGGCCCCTCTAGGCTGGGTATAGGGAGACACTCAGTGTAGATAATGAGGAGGGGTGAAGGAGTCCCTGATGCTAATGGCAAAAGGTTGAATGGTGACCCATAGAAAACACTAGCACTGACACCTGGCTACCCTGATAACCCTATACAGTATCCGCAACTGTCACCGAGCAGGATACCTTTTCCCTGTCTGTCCCTCAACTAAGACTACTTAGGGATCAGACAGGGTGGACACTGATCAACCCGGCTAACAACTGAAGGGCAACACCAGGGGAACAAAAAAAGGGAAAGAGGGAGAAACACTTACCTGAAAGGAGAGAACAACAGCAAACTACATCGAAAGTCCACGATGCACTGCAGAGCCAGGAAGCAACACCAACTCCAAACACGCTATCACTCCAATGCATCAACACAGCCAAGGGTATAAATAGAGACAGCTGAAAGGTTAGGCAGGTAGGAGACCAGCTGGTTCTTCGTGACCTCCAGTATGCTATCACCAAGCAGAAAATACCTCTTAAAGGGCCAGAACCACAATTCAGGATTTTGGCTGTTTGGCCAGACTCTGCAACCTTCTGCGAGTGGCCCTTACAGCCTCGTCCGTGTCTCCTGATACACCCGTGACACCGCTGCGATTGCAACTATGCACCTGTTATAGTTATGCCCTTACTCAGCTGTACAACCCTAGTCGGTAGAACTAATAGACTAATGTACAAGAGACAAAGGGCTGTTTGAATTCCTTTAAGTCTGTGCTTGTAACTGTGTAGTCTGTGCTTATTATAATAACAATACATGGCAAAACCAATTCACATTGGGAACAGAAGAAAAGCTAAACATTTGCTTGCGACAGCCACATACAACACATATACATGATGCAGGGAAAACAAAATCCAGCAACAACGTCCTTTAAATTTTCTTGAAAAAAGTTAAATGTCAGTTTTATGTAGGCATATCAAAAAGAAAAATGCCAGACATGACTCAACCATATGGCTGGCTTTTGTCTGGCATTTCTGCTATTTCAATATGCCTAAATAAAATGGATTTATAACTCTTTCCAAGGAAAATTTAAAGGATGTTGTTCTGGATTTTTTTTTTCCGCATAGCTTTCCTTATACCTCACCCATGGAAACTACATCCTATACTGATTCTGTAGGTGAGCTGAAACTTCTCTAACTTATACACATGATGCAGAATGCCTAGTAAAAAAAAAAAAAATGTTGCATTCTATAGGATAAAACACTGAAACAATGTCAAGGTTATGTTATAATCTGTACTTTCTACCCCATAACCATTGCTGATCATTTGTCGTTATGTGATGTATTTTCACCTTCTGCATTTCTTTCTTTCCATTCATTTCTTCATCTTTCCGATTCCTTTTCCTATAACAGGATGTATTGATAGAAATGTAACGAATTCTCTTTTCCTTCTCATTCCGTGAACACCTAAATTTAAGGTATACTTATATATAAATCTCCCTATGTTTATATATACGTGTACACGTTGAAGTCTAACCTAAATTTAATCATCTAATAATTTCTGATAAACGGCTGATAAACTTTTTTTTTTTACTGGCGTCATTTGTTTTTTTTGTTTTTTTTAAAAAACGAAAATCCTAGGAAAGAGTGAGAGAGAAAACCTAAAGATTATAAACATACGGATTAAAAAAAAAAAACGTTAAAGGGACTAATATTAAATGAATTCAATGCAGGAAATTGAATTAATCATTTTTAACCCTTTGCTGAAAATAAACAATGAAATCCTCCAAAAACAAAAAAAACAAAAAACAAAAGGAGATAGGATTATGGAATTCTGCTGATGTTCATGGTAATGTTTTTGGTCTGATACCAATAGGACCTCTGGAATAAAACCATTATTTTTCTGGTATTTTATTCAATGTAGGCAAAATCTTGGATGGCATCATCAATTAACTACCAGTTTCCTAGTTACTCATGAAAGAGATGGAATAAGGTGTCCATATGTATTCCATGATCTAGTGTGTATGATGGTGTCTGAGCTTTCCCCTGAGGATAGAAAGATTGAGCATGTGAAATGTCAATATGTCTGATCGTTTATTTTAGATAAGAGTGAATGAAGAGTATAGACAGAGGTAGGAAAGAATGGTTTTATTCAAACAATCAAGTTTCGGCACTTTCCCAGCCTGTTTAGGGTTCTAGGAGCAAAGAGGCTCAGACGGGAAAGTCCCATACTCAGGGAAAGTCCCAAAAAGAATCTGACAGCAGGTTGAGGACAGCATGCTGTAAGAGTCTGGGCTATTGTTTACATAAACTAAAGGCTTTATCACCTTGAGATTATCATCACTGGACGACTTTGTCAGACATGGCAGTCTGACGCGCCTCCCTGCTGTGATTGACACCTTACTTCAATGCACAAGTTTTAAGGACTGATCCTGAACAGTAAGCTCATCTTCCCACTTTCATAGTTTTTTAACATTGAAGGTAGACTTTGAAAGGCGTCTGTTAGCAGGTTTTTTGCTATGTAAGATGGGGATAGCATGCTGTAAGGGTTCAAAAACAAAAAGCAACTGTGCCTCTCTTATTAGTGTGCTGTTTACATAAACTAAATGGTTTGTTGTCCTGTCATGGTAATGACAGGGTAATAAAGTCACACAGAGGTCAGTCCAAATCATCCCCACTGTCAATGCACAATCTCTATAATCTCTATAGAGAGTCTAGTGTGGGCAGGGGCAGCTCTCCCAGCTCTGCTATGTTACTGAAATTAAATTCTTTGATTGTATCAGAATGGCTGCAGCCATTAATCTATGTGATACATAGTTGGATTCAGGGATTTTTTTGCCTACATTATGTTGGTGTGAGATGAAATAGCAAAAACCAGCTGACAGATTCCCTTTAAATACAGTGTATGGATGTTTGCTTAAGCAGAAGTTGAAAGCAGCTTCTTAAGAAGCATGTCCTGGATATTAAAACAGCACTGCAACTTAGTATTTAGGAGGTAAAAAGAAGCCCAAAAATGTAATGCATATTTAGAAATTAATTGGCTCAAGTTCAATGGCAGAGAGATAAAGGGCTTGTCCTCTACTCTCAACCACTATATTCCCCCATGTAAAGTACAAACAGCCAGAATGCACCCCTGATACAGGGGTTGCTCCAGCGACATTGGTTGTGGGTCTCCCATGGCTCACATGACGTTTTTATGTCATATGATCACTGTAGCCAATTAGTGGTTGCTAATAGTCGGCTTCACTCTCACATTTCCTTCTGATGAACCAGTTATCAGAAGAAGTGAGTACTGCAGTTGCTCTGTCTCCCTCCGGTTGATATTTATGTCTGTTTCAATTAGTGGACGCTGATCAGAGACATGTTTGATGTGACATAATGTCACGTGAGCCCTGGGAGACCTAGCACCGGTGTCGCTTCAACAGTGCTGACACTGGAGGTGAGTATAGGTTGTTTTTTTTTTTACATGGGGGAATATAGTTATTCAGAAGGGGTTGTCAAAAGCCCCTTTAACTTTCTCATCTCCATCCATGTTGATTTAAATGATTCTTTCAGCAGGTTTTTGCTATGTAATTTGAAGACAATATGCTGTAAGGGTTAAATAGATATCTTTATCATGTGTCTCTATTTTACAGTGTGGTGTTGCTTACCTGAAATGTTTGTTTTAGCGCTAGTAACTTATCCTTGCTTGGACTTAGCACAAGTCTGGCATGCCCCTGCTGTGATAAGCAGCTCACTGTCTATAGACTTTGTATAAAGAGCCTGGTGTGGGTGGGATCAGTTTGGCTAAATCTAAAAACTCGATGTGAGAACCGCTACACCCAGCTAATCTAAGTGATACATCGTTGATTCAGAGTCTCCTTACTTACATCCTACTGTGATTAGCAGCTCACTGCTTATAGACTTTTTATACAGAGACTAGTGTGGGCGGAGCAACGTGGCTTAATCTAAAAGGTCTGATTGAGTGAAAACCGCTGCACTCAGTAATCTAATGATATATCGTTGGATTCAGGGTCTCCTTACTTACATCCTACTGTGATTAGCAGCTCACTGCTTATAGATTTTTTATACAGAGACTAGTGTGGGCGGAGCAACGTGGCTTAATCTAAAAGGTCTGATTGAGTGAAAACCGCTGCACTCAGTAATCTAAATGATGCATTGTTGGATTCAAGGTCTCTTTACTTACATCCTACTGTGATTAGCAGCTCACTGCTTATAGACTTTTTATACAGAGACTGCTGTGGGCGGAGCAACTTGGTTTAATCTAAAAGGTCTGATTCGGTAAAAACGGCTGCACCCAGTAATCTAAATGATGCATTGTTGGATTCAAGGTCTCTTTACTTACATCCTACTGTGATATAGCAACTCACTGCTTATAGACTTTTTATACAGAGACTGGTGTGGGTGGAGCAACTTGACTTAATCTAAAAGGTCTGATTGTGTGAGAATGGCTGCACCCAGTAATCTAAGTGATACATCGTTAGATTCAGGGTCTTTTTGTCTACATCATACTGCTCTCAAATGAGATAAAAAAAAACAGCTGACAGATTCCTTTTAGGACAGGCTACACGTGTAGTGGTACTTGGAAGACACACTTTATAAGAATATCGCTGATACTCAGTTTACTAGGTTGAAATAGATACATCACATTCTTCATCTCAATGCTTGTTTGCTCTATTATTACGCTCTTTTATTACAAACCACTTATACCAGTACTTTGCATTGTACATAATGGAGCATGCTTTATAAATGGAAAACGCCGGGGCAGTTAATTGAAAACTCTTGATATCGGAGCAATAAGCCGCAGCCATAAAATCAAACATTCGACTGGAATGCTAATCTTTGATTATCTTCTCCCAACTCCAACCCTATTAAATCCGGTCTGATCAACCATCTGCATTGACAGGGATCACCTCTCCTAATTGTCAGGAATCCAACCTCCGATATGATATATTGGAGGTCACCGAGAAAGTGATGTTTGCCTTTTTCATTCCGTCCTTTGATCTGTGATCTTTTTTCTACAAGTTTTATGCTGCCCTTTACGTGCCGCGCTTGTTAAGTTGCTCATAGTGCATTGCATATGAAGAAACATTAAAAATTACAAGCTGAGAAGCGGCCGGGGTTAGGAGCGTCACTGTAATTACAGTAATGCACTCCCTGCACCCAGGCCGTATATATATTTATAATTTGTCCTTTAGTATGTTCCCTTATCTATGTAGCAGTGATTACTGCTTTTATCTCCAATAAATCTCCATGGGAACTACGAAACAGAATGGCTCCGAGAAGCACTTAATAGCGAGCGATGTTCCAGAAGCGGACGGTTGTAACAACTGTCCCTTTTGTGCAACGATACAGCATGTATAGGAAATCCTTCCTCAGCTGTCGGGACTTTTTATATCTGATACATCTCACTTATGTAATTTTTCATATATTTTTTACTTATCAATCACATACTTAATAAGAACCCAGTACAGTACAAGTTTTAAAGGGGATCTGTCAGCAGATTTTGGCTTTGTAAGCTGAGGACAGCATGCTGTAAGAGTTAAAAAACAAAAAGCAACTGTGCTTCTCTTATCAGTGTGTGTGCTATTGTTTACATAAACTAAAATGCTTAATATCTGTGATTAGCATTACAGGACTAGAAACCCATGTGCTAGGCAGTCCGACAGACCCTGCAGTGATTGACACTAATCTCAATGAGATCCTGGTGTGGGCAGAGGCATCTATCCCAGCTCTGTCTGTGTGAGATTGGTTGCAGTCAGTAATCTATGTGATACATTGTTGGATTCAGGGTTTCTTTGCCTACAGTACTGTATGTTGCTCTCAGATAAGGTAGTAAAAAACAGCTGACAGATTCCCTTTAAGGACTGATTCTGACATTTCAGGACTAGAAACTCATGTGCAAAAAAATCTGACACACCCCCTAATTTGATTGACATCGATCTCTATTGAGAACCTGGTGTGGGCCAAGGCAGCAATCTTAGCTCTGTTATGTGAGAACGGCTGCAGCCAGTAATCTATGTGATACATCGCTGGATTCAGGGTTTCTTTGCCTATATTGTGTTGCTCTCAGATGAGGTAGTAAAAGCCTGCTGACAGATTCCTTTAAAGACTGATCCTGAACATTAAGCTCATGTTCACACTTCAACATATATTTTCATGTCATGAATCTAAGGATAAGAATTGGATTTTTCAAGGATGTGCTGAGGGCTATGAAGGATTCACCCTTATTGTCAGTTGTGATTTCCGCAAAGAATCTGCCCAAAAAATGATTAATGGCATGCTGACGAGGTTACTGAAACCCCATATAGATTGCATGTGGTGAGGATTGTGATAAGATTTAGTACGGATCTTTAAAGAGAAACTATCATTTTACTTTTATTTAATAAATCAATAGTACACACAAGAAAGAAAATATTTTGTAATATATCTTATCAGAGAGATCTGCTTTAACTGATCAATCATTCTCAGCATTCCAATTGACAGGTAATCTCTGACTTCAGTAATAATGGACTTTCCAATTACTAACATAAGAGAGAACAGTTGGTACTCATAACATTCTATGGAGAACTGGGACTTTTTTTAGGGTAATTTGCAGCAGAATATCTGTGTCTGCCTCTAACTCCTCACCATCAGGAGAACTTGCAGTAGAATGTCTTTATCTGCCTCTAACTCCTCCAATATCAGGAGAACTTGCAGCAGAATGTCTGTGTCTGCCTCTAACTCCTCCCCCTTAGGAGAACTTGCAGCAGAATATCTGTGTCTACCTCTAACTCCTCCCCATCAGGTGAACTTGCAGCAGAATGTCTGTGTCTGCCTCTAAATCCTCCCCATCAGGAGAACTTGCAGCAGAATGTCTGTTTCTAACTCCTCCCATCAGGAGAACTTGCAGCAGAATGTCTGTACCTGCCTCTAACTCCTCCCCATCAGGAGAACTTGCAGCAGAATGTCTGTACCTGCCTCTAATTCCTCCCCATCAGGAGAACTTACAGCAGAATGTCTGTATCTGCCTCTAACTCCTCCCTATCAGGAGAACTTGCAGCAGAATGTCTGTATCTGCCTCCAGCTTCACTCCCTCAGAAGAACTTGCAGCAGAATGTCTGTGTCTGCCTCTAACTCCTCTCCCTCAGAAGAACTTGCAGCAGAATGTCTGCATCTGCCTCTAATTCCTCCCCATCAGGAAAACTTGCAGCAAAACGTCTGAATCTGCCTCTAACTCCTCCACAGCAGCAGAACTTGCAGCAGAATGTCTGTTGGCCTCTAGCTCTTCCCCATCAGGAGAACTTGCAGCAGAATGTCTGTGTCTGCATCTAACTCCTCCCATCAGGAGAACTTGCAGCAGAATGTCTGTGTCTGCATCTAACTCCTCCCCATCAGGAGAACTTGCATCAGAATGTCTCGGTCTACCTGTAACTCCTCCCTCTACCCACCTCTCATTATAAAAATGTATAAGCATCAACTGTCATCTCCAATCACATTAATGGGAACATTTGTGTTTACTGAATACTGGTGGGTTAAAAGTGAAAGACCAATCCAGCAGTAAAAAAATGCTAATTTCTCTGATAAGATATATTACAAAGTTGTTTATTTTCACCTGTATTATTGATTTATGAAATAAAATTAAAATATCAGTCTCTCGTTAAAATTACTGTTTTGATTACTTTGTACATGTAAGGCTGCTTTCACATCAGCGTTTTATGCTGATCGTGGCAGATGCGGTCAAAAATACGCAACTGCCGTGATTACCGCATAACGGCCGCACTTGCGGTTCACCTGCGGCAATCCCCATACAATGTCTATGGGGCTTGCGTCAGGTGCGGCAAGTGCAGTGTAGTTGCGGTTTCGGCACTTGCCGCAGAAGCGGCCGCGGTATGCCGCGGTTTTTTCGTAGACGCACCTGCCGCAAGCGCCGAAACCGCAACTACACCGCACTTGCCGCACCTGCCACACACTTACCGCAAGCCCCATAGACATTGTATGGGGCTTGCCGCAAGTGAACCGCAAGTGCGGCCGTTATGCGGTAATCACGGCAGTTGCGTTTTTTAACCGCAACTGCCGCGATCAGCACAAAACGCTGATGTGAAAGCAGCCTAAGTTAGAAACTCGTCATATGTTTTCGTCAGTGAAGTTTGGGAATTCTGAATGTCCCATTGATTACAATAACAGAGGGGCTGAAGTGCTCAACCAAGTGCTCTGTTCTTCAACACTGAAGATGGACTCAATAGAAAGTCTTTGAAGTCAGACTTTAGTGTCGAAGAGTAGATCCCAACTGAGCACTTCTGCTCCCTTATTTTAGAAATTAGTGTGGTCTCATTATTAATTAAATATACAGCACTATTGATTCCATGGTGCTGTACATGAGGAGGGGTTACATACAAAATACAGATATAACATACAGTAGATAAACTGGTACAAAGGGGAGAGGACCCTACTGTTGGGGGTTTACAATCTACAGGGTAATGAGGAGGAGACAGTAGGTTGGGGGATTTCAGTTCCTGTGATGGTGAGGTGGCATCTTGTGGTGGTGGTGAGGCAGCAGCTCCGATGGTGGTGAGGCAGCAGCTTCTGGTGGTGGTGAGGCAGCAGCTCTCAGTGATGGTGAGGTGGCAGTTCCTGGTGGTGGTGAGGCGGCAGCATGGTCATTGCAGGCTGTAAGCATCTTGAAGAGATGGGTTTTCAAATTCCGCTTGAAAGTTCCAAGTGTGGTGGATAGTCAGACGTGTTGGGACGCAGAATTCCAGAGGATGGAAGACACTTGGGAGACGTCTTCCAGGCGATTGGGTGAGGAATGTATGAGTGTGAAGGAAAGAAGGAGGTTTTGGGAGGGATATAGAAGGGATAATATTTCTTATATATATATTCTCGTAATTTCTCTTTTGCTTTATAAAATAATTTATTTAGTATTATTACCATTTTAGAACATTTTGTTAATACTTAGCTAGTCTCATTGTCGAGGTTTATACATTTTGATATCTCTTAAAGAATGTTCCAAGATTTAGAGACATTTGTGTTAGCGGTTGTGTCCGTCCCGTGTAGGACAGGATGAACAAAATGTATCATAACATTACATCGAGGGGGCGTCAAGGTGGAAGTTTCCATATGATCTACAATGATTCGTAAATGATATATCCAGACTGAATGAAAGGAAAATAAACCAGATTAGAGTTTACACAAGCGTTGAGTGCAGACTCGTTTCTCCGAGTTTGTATGTTCCTCTAAAGTGTGGGCTCAAAGCCTAGTACACGATTAGGAACTCACTGGTGATCTCATCGTCTTTGGGTCAGAGAACATAACAGCTACAGGAGGAGGACTGGAGATTACGCATTGGAGTTTATTAAGAGATTAGTTCAGAGATATACGGGGGAAATAGATTATGGCTGGCTTTGTAGGACAGTGTTATTAGCTTGAATTGGATATATTGGAGAATTTAGAGCCAATGGAGGGATTTGCAGAGGGGAGAAGTGGAGGACGACGATAGAGATGGATCATGCCTTTGGCGCAATCTTTTGCTTGGAACTTTTGACTGACTGAAAGTCAGAAGTTACATCACAAGATCCCAGTGCATCTCTGAGAGCCAGAATCAGGGCTCCGTAGACTTGTATTGAAGTGACCTCCGAGGCTCTCGTAGACTTGTATTGGAGTGACCTCCAAGCCTCATATAGTCTTATATTGAAAAGTGATCTCCACAGCTCTCATGGACATGTTATTAGCTCGAATTGGATTCATCAGAGAATTCAGAGTCAATGGAAGGATTTGCAGAGAGGAGAAGGGGAGAAGTAGTGACGAGAGAGGTGGATTAGTCGGGCAGTAGAGTAAAGGATGGGCTGGAGACATTCAAAAGCAGGAAGGCCACATTGGAGATTTTGCAGTAGTCAAGGCGGGAGATGATGAGGGCATATGCTAGCATTTTACTAGATTGAGGGATGATGACTTAGACTCCCACTGATTAGTATATCACAAGTCAAAGGTTTTATTGGGCTGTTGTTCCAATCAACTCCATAGAAGATGTAACATGCAGCTATTCCGATAACCTCCCTAAAATTGGAGGCCTATAGAGATGAAGTATGTTCCCATAAAGTCTAGAGATGCCGTATTGATGCGTGATGTATCCATGAGCTTGAAGCCTAAGTGCAAAGAGATAGGCAGACAATATCTTATTTATCTGCTTGAATTTCATTTCCAAATTGAAGGTCACTTCAATTCGGAAATTTCACTTTGGAAGTGCAAGAAAACCAAAATTCTTCTGAAACATCACAAGAACGTGAACCATCAACAGAATTCCAGATAAAAAATAAAGCCACAATTCTAAACGCAATATGGAGGAACTTAACAACTAACACTAAAAAATGAAATAAATAAAAAAAGACTAACCAAAGCCTAAAATAATCATTGAAAATGTTCTAACCAATTACTAAATAATACGCTAACCAATAATTCTTGCAATTAGAACGACTCCCACTCCCGATTGGTAAATAGAACATTAACTACAGAGGGTTAAAAAAATGAAATTCATTCATAAACCTGTTTCGATAAAAAATATGACAGTCCGGGGGGAGGCGGGATGGTAAAGGGCAGGAAACGGGAGTAGTATCGATTCTTGGAAGTGAAGTCCCTTTAACATTTTCTGCCTGGAAGGATGAAAATTGGGGTAAGGAAAGCATTAAAAAATTTCTCGTCTTGGTGCTGCTGATTCCTCTGCTTTGTCTGTTCGGAGATATGACTTGTGTGACTGCAGACGAGTGGTTACTACCGGTGGTGGTGACTAGGGTGGGCAAACTGTTAGTTTTTACCGTGTTCGTGACTGGTTTTGCCCTGTTAAAATAAGCAATCAGTTAATACATGTAATATACTCACTGGTTAGGCGTTATCTCATCCTGCTGTGCCGCGGTGCAGCGCCACTTCCGGGCCGCCCCTTATCTTCTGATCATAAGTGATTGGCTGTTGGAGCAGTCACATCATTACCGGATAGGGTTGTCTCTTGCTGCTGTACCGAGGCGCTGTGTCACTTCCGGGCCGCCCCTTATCTTCCATTCGTAAGTGATTGGCTGTTAGAGGCAGTCACATCATTACCGGATGGTGTTGTCTCTTGCTGCTGTGCCAAGGTGCTGCGTCACTTCCGGGCCGCCCCTTATTTTCTGATCGTATGTGATTGGCTGTTGGAGGCAGTCACATCATTACCGGAGAGGCGTTGTCTCTTGCTGCTGTACCGAGGCGCTGCATCACTTCCGGGCCAACCCTTATCTTCTGTCATATGTGATTGGCTATTGGAGCCAGTCACGTGATTCCGATTAGGCGTTATCTCTCCTCCTTTGCCGCGGCCTGTGACACTTCCGAGCCCCATTTATCTTCTGGTCGTGTGTGATTGGCTGTTGGAGCCAGTCACATGATTATTTCCAGAGGATAATAAGAGGCCCTGAAGTGATGCAGCGCCGCAGGACAGCTGTAAGGCAGAACGCGGACCCGGTAAGTATAATGACTATCATTATTAACTGTGTGCTTACTTTAACAGGGCAACGCTGGTCACGAACCTGGCAAAAAGCGAACAGTTCACCCATCCCTAGTGGTGACATATGGGAGCAGTGATGTGGAAGAAAAGTTAATGCCTCTGTTACCTATAGGGAACTATATAAGTGAATTTGTCTATGTGGCAAGTGCATTGGAGAGCAGATAAATATTCAGAACCTACATGTAAAATATTCTTATAGTAAAGTGTTCGCTGTCTCATTTACTGTAAGAAACTTACCCATCTGTCTGGAAACTTTCTCCCTTGTGAAAACACTTGGCTCGGCTTCTAACTGAGAAGTGCTGACTGCTTCTTTGCGAGCGCCAGCGGTGAAGCTGCCATGTTTATAAATGTTTTAACATATACTATATATACCATAGATGACAACTTCTCAAAATTACTTCCGTGCCGTGTAACTTTTGTGCCTAAGTCTACCGGTTTGAAGACCATGTACGCACGCGGTCCCCGTCATGCAATGGTTACCGAGCTTCTTTACGGCATATAATTTGCATTTAAATTAATCGTGTTAAATAAATGTGAACTTCAAAGGCCCAAAGTGTGGAAATGGAGGAATACGTTCCAGCGGCACTGAGAAAGCTGCGACATGTCCATGGGCAACATTTTTTATTAAGCGTATTTTTTATCAATTTGGTTTGCACTTTGGACTTGGGTCTAGGGTAACCAAGATTTCAACTAACAGATTTTTATGATAATTTTTCTTTTCTTTTTACTTTAAAAGCACCTCTACAGCATTTTTTTTTTCAGCGCTGGAGTGGTGCATTAAATCTAAGTCTCCTGCTCTGGTCTTAAATCACCCTCTGGCGTTTTCATCCTCTTTTAGCGCCCCTGAGGCTGTCAAGAAGTTGTATTGAAGTGACCTCCAAAGCCCTCATAGACTTCTATTAAAGTGACACCGAGGCTCTAATACCTGTATTGAAGTGACCTCTGAGGCCCTTATAGATTGCATTGAAAGAGACCTCTGAGGCTCTGTAGACTTGTATAGGAGTAACTTCCGTGGTCCCCATAGACTTATATTGAAAAGTGACCTCCGTGGTCCTCATAGACTTGTATTGAAAAGTTACCTTCATGCTTCCATAGACTTGTATTCAAGTGACCTCTGAGGTTTCATAGACCTGTATTGAAAAGTGACTTCCAATGTGCTCACACTTGTATTCAAAAGTGATCTTTGAGGCCGTCATAGACTCATATTAAAATGACCTCTGAGGTGCTCACAGACTTGTATTAAAAAGGGACTTCCGAAGCCTTGTAGACTTGTTTTGAAAAGTGATGTCCAAAGCTTTCATAGACTTGCATTGAAAAGTGATCTCCGAGGCTTCTACCGTAACCACCTTGTTATTAAAGTGACCTCTGAGACTCTGATAGACTTGTATTGAAATGACTTTGAGATGCTCATAGACTTGTATTGAAAAGTGGCCTCCAGGGTTTTTATAGACTTGTATTGAAATGACTTTCAAGCGCTCAAAGACTGTATTGAAAAGTGACCTTCGAGGCTCCTTTTAGACTTGTATTGAAGTGACCTCTGAGGTGCTCATAGACTTGTATTCAAAAGTGGCCTCCAGGGTTTTCGTAGACTTGTATTGATGTGACTTTCGAGAGCTCATAGACTTGTATTTAAAAAGTGACCTCTGAGGAACTCATAGACTTGTATTGAAAAGTTACCTTTAGCATGCTCAATGAAACACTGGAGCTTCCAGCAGGTCACTTTTCACTGTAGACTGACCAAAGCAGTGCTGGAAAAGGGTAGAACACAAGTGGCAGAGGACTAACATTTAAAGCTCTACTACAACGGTGCATTAACAAACAAAACACTGGGGTGGTGCTTTAAACTTTTCTTTTTTCACCTTTCTTCTGGGCGTTAAGACAGCAGGGCCTGCATCCTTTCTGAAATTCATGCATTTTCCAAGGGTTTTACAATTATTAGTTACTTTTTTAATGTTCACATATGAAGAACGTGCACTGAATACTTTTATCTGCTATACAAACACTGCTCCTTCACCCAGCACAGACTTGTTTTAGGTTTTTCCCATTTATGATGGAGGAAGCACGTGAACGTTGCACAAAGAATCATGAGGCTTCAGGAGACAGACAAGCAAAACAGTGAGCAACATACACAAGAACAAGTAAGATTGTGAGCCATGGGTTGAGAAGTAAGAAAATGGGAACAATTGCTAAAATTGACCATTAACGTAAGATAACGGTCAAACGTTCATTTCCCCGATGGATAGCCTTCCAAATCCGTCATAGACATTGACCAAATGATCACGTGTTTTCAATAGGGAGAAAGGAGAAAGCTTCCGACAGCCTCATCTGGTAATGGCCCTTAACTGAAAGCCATGAAACGCCAATGGTCTGATCCTTTTCTCCCCCATAAATGTCAGGAGGCCCCCATATTCATCAGGTGGTCATCCAGCTGGTGGGCTGATTTTCATCCAATGTGTATGTGGGCTATTAGCAAAAAGGGAATGGTTTTTCGGTAGAGTGTTTTGTATGGTGTTTTATGTGTTGTGTGTGAATGTGGTACATTGCTATTGACCACAGATGGAACATAATACCATGGGTTTGTTCTTTATACGGTGTATCCATACCTTGACAGCAGCTGGGATTAAAGCCGTTTAGGTTATTTTTGCACCTTGTTTATTATCCGAGGTAATTTATTAGATAATAGGAAATGAGCTTCTAAAGTTTTCCCTAAAAACGTATTTCTTTTTCAAATTTTGCCATACTATGTTTATAACTTTTTAAAGATGACACAACACCATAAAGGAATTTGGGAGGGGGAATCTCTGGTGCTTTGGAAGCTCATTTCTTGGTATAGAGTTGAATAACTGGAGTGGAGAGTCGCCTCTAAGAGAAACACAGATTTGTTGGTTCTGTATTTGTTGTAGAAGTTGTAGGAAGGTTGGGAGTGGTAGATATGGCAGAAGATGTTGAAGAGGTAGGAGTGGTGGGAGTTTCAGGAGTTGCAGTAGAAGTACCAGCGGTAGCAAGTTTTAAAAGTGGTAGGAATTGCAGGAGAGATAGGAGTGGCAGGAGATGTTGGAGACGTAGGAGTGGTGGGAGCTGCAGGAATGGTAGCATTGGTAGGGGTTGCTTGAGTGGCAGTAGTTGCAGGAGGGTAGGAGTTACAGGAGAGGTAGGAGAGTTAGCAGTGGTAGGAGTTTTAGGAATGCTAGGACTTTTAGGAGTGGTAGATGTTTTAGGAGTGATAGGAATTTTAGGACTGGTAGACGTGGTAGGAGTTTTAGGAGTGTTAGGAGTTGTATGAGTGATAGGAGTTTTAGGAGTGATAGGAGTTTTAGCAGTGGTAGGAGTTGCTGGAGTAGTTGGAAGTTTAAGAGTTGTATGATGTGGAGTTTGGATGTAGATTTTAGGAGTGGTAGGATTGTAGGAGTGGTAGGAGTTGTAGATGTAGGAGTTTTAAGAGTGGCAGGAGTTTTAGGAGTTGTAGGAGTTTTTGGAGTGGTAGGGGTTTAGAGTGGTAGGACTTTAGGAGTGGTAGGAGTTTAGGTGGCAGGATTTAGAGTTGTAGAGTTTGGAGTGGTAGGAGTTTTGGAGTGGTAGGAGTTTTGGAGTGTAGGAGTTTTAGGAGTGGTAGTAGTTGGAGTGTAGGAGTTTTGAGTGGATTTGGAGGTGTAGGTTTAGGAGTGGTAGGAGTTGTGTGTGTGGTTAGGAGTTGTAGGATGGTTATTAGGAGTTAGGATTTAGGAGTGTGCAGATTAATAGAAGTGATGTTCCATGTGAGTAGTAGGTAAGTCTAATGCTTGTGCTTCTCTTGCACATATCCATGTGTGGATGTGAGAATGGTGTTCAGCGTTTGTATGTGAACGCTGTATAATACATACACATATAAAGGAATATTAAGCATAATGAAGCAATCAGTCTGAAGCCACTAGTTCATGTATATTGGACAGGTTTCAGGTCATTGGATTGCAGGATTTTCACTACTTCTGCAGTAGCACCAGACACATCTTCAAAGTAGAATATGTGGATAGTGCTGCTACAGAAGGTGGAAAAGCCAGAGGCATTAACCAGTGGAATCTGCAAACATCTCAGTCCCTGACTCAAGCACCTGTAGTCATGTCTAAAAACATCAGAGACTTGATGTATTTCTGGTCTGTAGCTCCTCAAGACATTCTTGTGGAGCGCCATGTTTACTTTTCTCGGGGAACAATTTGCAGTCGAGCAGATTTCCGTGCTGCGGATCTTCATAACTCTCTCCCTCTTTTCAATATTTATTGGGTGAAGAGTTTGGTGTAAGTTTTCTTTTGTGATGAATAATTGCTTTATATAGTGTTGTTTACCACTATTTGTATATATGATATATAGTTATTGTTTATATTTTATTTTATATTAATGATTTGCATAGATTTTGTACAATTGTTGTCTTAGACGTTGGTTTTATATTATCTGCATCGATATATTACATAGAAAAATGTTTTGCTTGAATTTAGGATTAATCTATATTATTGCTTTACTGTTACTTTTACTGTTTTATTATTCCTTTCCATATTTTACTGTTTTACTGATTATTTTTCTTCAAGTCTTTTACACTACAACTCAAGCCATCTTCCAATTTGCCAACATGATTCAATGACACATTGCATAGTCTAACATTTTACAACAGCATCATAAAACAAACCTTCCCGGACTACATTATCTTTCCTTCCGAGGGTCGGTTCACATCTGTTCTTGTGATCTCCGGTTTTTGGTTCGTCAGAAATCCAAAACTAACAACGTTTCAGATCCGGTACGATGGTGTTAGATGGACCCTGTTGAATGCCTACAATGCAGATGTGAACACAACCTTAGCTTTAGGTCTTGCCAAAATGTAAGTAGAAAATATCCAATTGTCTAATGTTATATTTCTTGGGTATGCAAAGTTTTATGAATTTAAGTTATCAAAAATTGGAAATAAGTTAAAGAAAAGGAATATCGACCAATAGAGCTCTTCGGCTCTTGGATGAAGTCAGCGGTTAACTAGGTTCATGTCGCCGGCAAAGACCTTTTGGCGCCCCCCAGAGTAGGCGAGGAGCGGGGAGGGGGTGCCCCCACTGAGTTGCGCCCGGGGCAAAGGATCCGGCTGCACCCCCTAGATACGCCCTGATGAAGTCTATTGATCAAACATCTTTCTTAAACTTTTAGGGACTAATGATCGCATAACTTTAATGGGATTACCTGGGATGAATATTAAAAATAAAAATGTGACCAAGCATAACAGGCAGTTACCTGCCACCTACCTGTATGTTGTGCCCGGCACAGTTCACCGCCGTTCACCCCCGACACAGAGCGGTCTGCCAGGGAAAGCATGGCAAAATAACCACAAAAAGAGGTAGCTGTACCACTCTGATCTTCAGAAGTGGGCACATAGCTAACGTCACGCTGATTGACAGCCGGCTTTCACTACCTGATTGAAGGAACCGGATGTCAGTTAGCATGACGTTGACTCTGACGCTCGTCGATAGAGGGAGGGAATCTACTCTTTTGTAGTCGTGATGTCGATGGAAGCTGCAAAATTGCCAAGAGGAGCAGTCAGTGACCGCTCAGGTTGGTGGTGAACAGCGATGTGCACAATAGGCAAGTAGATAGCACCTACCTGCCTGTTACTGCTTAAGTGGATAACCTCTTTAAGAAGAGGGGGGAGCCACCACTACCAGAGGATAGCATGCAATATATAAAGAGTGAGTCTGCACAATTTTCCAAACTATAATTTTATACACAATGAGATTTTGTAGCAAATAATTCATCAATTTTTTGAGCCACTCTGCCAATGTCAAGGCAAATCTCTATGGGGCGGTCCTACTCTATATTTTTTATTTAAATTGTGCATACAGCCACATAGATACATTAAAAGCAGAACCATTTAAAAGTAGCACATACCTGGAACATTTCAGAACTGCTCCCATGTCGCTGGACAGGAATTAAATGGGAATAAAAGCAGATCAGACCTCATCATATGAAGCAAATTACAAAAATGACTGATCGGCAGACCTAATGTGTGTGAACAATGTGCTAGCAGAAAAAAAACACATGACTATAAAAGGTTATTCCGCTGCACACTAGAACACTAAGAATTAATGGAGATGCTTAGCAAATGTATTAGCCAATGAAAATGAGCCCGATAACCGCGTCAAGGTGCATCTCATGTATCGGGACCCTAACATAAAATGCCTTTATGTGCGATTAAAATCAGCTTGTATGGAAAGGTAGTATCCTGACAATAATCAGTATATGAAGCAGATGCCACACACTCCCTGTCAATTTCAGAAATGACCCTTACAATGCAAGTCCAGGAGACCATAAATGAGGGTAAAGCTGGCCAAGTAAATAGAGCATACAATTAACAGCACCTGTGAAAGGGTGAGGTACCTGAATGTGAACAGCCACCAATATTAGTCGCTTCAAGTACAGAAGGAGCAGGAAACTAAACCAGGCATATATGGGGGGGTCAGATTTGACATTGTTTGGGCATCTGTAGCATTTTCTGCACATGTTCAGACCTGGTCTGCCTTTATCTGCATTTGTCCTTCCAGCGCCATGGTAGGGGTTTGGAGATGTTCAGGGACATGTTGCATTTATGTGGTTCTGCTTTCAATGTATTTATGGGGCAGCTTGGCACAATATAAATAAAAAACATAGAGTAGATCGCTGTATTGAGATTGCCGTGACGTTGGTAGGTTGGCTCAAATAATTGATCAAGTATTTGTTAAAAATCTCATTTTACATTAAAGCACAGTTTAGAACTAATATGTGCATTTGCACATTTTGTAGTGCATGCTGACCTCATGCAGTCCTGGCTCCCCCTCTTTTTAGCCTTAGTTGAAGGTGCAATTTATACTCTAAGGGGTTAATTAGCATTGGATAGCTATGAGCTTGAAGGAAATATATCGAAGATAGCATGGTATATGGATACGGAATAGCCTGCAGAGATGGGCACATTTTTAGGCTATTTTCAATGTTATAGGTGTTTTTAATTTTTACTTAGTGAATCAAGTCAATATTTCTAAGCAAAAAATAGAAGTATTAGAGAACTAGGTATAAAGTTAAGCAAAAAGATTAGTAAGACCTTGGTCCAACCGCCTATAACAGTAACCAGTAGCCCCCAGGCCAGAACCCTACGTGCCTCTTCCGACCTACCAATACCTCTTGACGTTAGCAGGTGGGTTACACCACCACAATGGGGTCACGCCAGGACTATTAATCAGAAGAGGCGCCCGGGGATACTGACAGGTAGGAGGCTTCCAGGGATCGGGGGTCCGGACAGTCTTTTTGCTGGACTCTACTTTCCACCCTCCAGAGAGGGCAGCCATCATGCTTCATCTGTTTGGTTATACATTATCAACAAAATGGGTAAATCTTATTCCAACGTTGCATCTAGTCATCTGTAAGAATGTAGAAGAAATTAACTCTTTAAATTGTTTGGAAAGTAAAAACCAATCACAGTGTGTTGATTCAGCCAGAAAGCGAGCCAGCGTGTTGTATAATTATCACATATCAGAAAATCACTTTGCCTAGGTACCAATAAATGGGCTCATTTTCTTCACGATGCTTTCATGGAGTAGAAATGTATTTTAGTAACGGCTTCAGAAAATCCATTTTAGGTTTATTTACTAACTAAACTAAACTAACCGAACAACTGACTAAACCAACCAGCTAGAACAATAATAAGTTATACCATGTGTTAAACTCAATGATTTTTGGAAGGTTTCATAACCTTCAGCTACACGTTGCGGTGATGGCTCCTGACATTTCCATTTTGGGCACGTTCCGGTGACATCATATGAGCACTCTGATCACTTTCTCGGTGACATTACATCACACTCTGATGTCCGAGTGCCTTCTGATTTTTTGCACAGACCCATATACTTGAATGGGCGAGTGCCATCTGATTTTTGGAGAAAAAAGGGCATGCTGGGATTTTTTTCACGTGTCAAATCGGTCAGTGAAAAAAATCGTTCATCTACATTGCCTCATTGAACAACATTGGTCCGAGGGGCAATCTGTTTTTTTCAATGGATAATATCCAAGATAGAAGAAAAGATTCCTTCTTGCGCTGCCGGAGGAATCAGAATAATCCAAAGTGGTAGAAATAAATGATTCATTGTCAATGTGTTTCAAAGCAGTCTGCTTCTTCAGGACAAGTCATATGATTTGTCCTGAATAAAAGACAGATTGCTTCGAAACGTGTTGAGAATAAATCATTTATTTCTACGACATTGGTCACTCTGGCAGCACAAGAAGGACCCTTTCATTTAGTCTTGGATATTACACTTGCACATGGGTCTGCATCAGCCGTTGTATGTGATTATAGTGGTTGTGTCTTACTCAACCATTTAAGGTGAGGCTTTCCAAGGGTTTTTCTTCTATATGTATACCGGTAAGACTCTCTGTGCTTTTTGGCCTTTCATCTTTATCTACTTTTTAATGGATAAGGGTGCATACTCACGATCAGGGAATGCAACGTTTTGGACACAGCGTCTTGTACAGTACCAGCATAGTGAATGGATTGTCGAAATCCTATCCTCACCATGCTTCACCTGACCACAGCGTTATTTCAGCTGCGTTGCAGGTTGCCGGTGTTCCGCATCTCCGTAGATTGTTAATTTCATGCTGCAGAGTTGGAAGCGGTCGCCATCGGGTGAATACAGGGAGGAGCCACCATGCACCCACCGCAGATCATGGTTACAGGGCGGCTGAGAGCGCCCTGCATTCACCCACAGGTGTCTGCAGATCCAGAGGCACTGCATCCAAGAGCACATACCCTTACACATGGACTGAAGATAGGGTCATGTCCACGAAGCCTAAGTGTCATTATGAAATATCCAAAATGTCCTACTCTCATCACGTCTCTTAATTGAGGGAACTATTACTCTAAAGCCAAAGGTTTCATACTAAAGGCCCCGTTACATCTGCCGATGCCGCTGGAGAAGTCAGCGGCGACTGGCGGGTGCACGCACGTTTTTGGCACCCGCCAGCATCGCCGTCCCCCATTTACATGGGGCAACACCTCCGGAGGCGCCCTGGCAAGCTGCCAGGCGGCATCATCGCCGGGGTGTCTAAAACCCCAGCGGCGATGCAGGACCAGGACCATCGCCTGTCAGCTCACCGGCGGCTTTTTACATGGGGCGATGTGTACACATCGCCCCAGATCGGCCGCCTGGTTTTACATCACTGATGTGAAACCAGGCGAGCTGTCAGAGCCGCCGACATCGACACTTTACATTAGGCAACGCAGGGGCGATGTCGCCGCCGACAGGCCACGCCCGTATGTTTCCTATGTAATGGGCGGCGATGTCACCAGATGTAACGGGGCCTTTAGAGTTAACCCAATATCTATTTTTTATCTTATTTCTGATAGATCTATGGCCTCTTCAGTGGATCTCTTTTCACATGTTTTCACAGATGGTAATCTATAACTTACACAACGAATATTCTATCGAACTTTAGCAGTGAGACTTGAATGATAGAATTTTTAATACCTTGGATTTTCCAGTAGACAATTTAGTTAAATTATGTAGTTGTTTTTGAAAGATTTGTCCTTTCACATATTCACATATGTCTCAGTTTATAATTCAACAGAGCAACAGGAAGGATGTTTTTTCGAGCCGGTTGTCTACATCTGATTAAACAGATGTCTTTGTTTGTGAATTTTTGGCAAAGCTTTTGGACCAGAATTCACTTTAATAAAAACAGAGTGCAAAAAAGCAGAAGCTGAAATACAGACACATTTCATTGAAAATTCCTGTATCTTTAGCTATTCTGAAACTGTACGTCTGGTACTAGTAATTAGCAGTACTGTAGAGCAGTTTTGACTGATTAAAGGACATGTGTCGGCATGTTTTTACATATGGAAGTAATGGCTGGATAGGCGCTTCTTCCCCAATAAAAATGATACCTCATTTGTAGAGATCTGCTGTGCCTGTCTTGGGAAATCTCAGAGAGGGTGATCGTTCTTGGGGTAGTTTAATCATATCACAACACGTTTCAGCAGTCAAGCTCGCCTTCATCAGGTGAGAATAAGATGAAGGTGGGCTTGACCACCGAAATGTGTTGTGATATGATTAAACTACCCCAAGAACAATCACCCGCTCTGGCATCTCTTTAATTTGCAGTCGATTATCCCTCTTGGGGGATTAGTGTGCGATGCTGTGGGTGAGAAGACCACCGGGAGATTCAAGTTTGAGGAACCTGCTCACAGGACTTTCAGTGACATCACCGTCACATGAGCCGTTGCGTACCGGGAAGCGCTGGGTCACACACTGCAGATCCTGGTTGTAAGGACGGTACAACCAGGACAGGCTAGTGAATTCTAAACTCCCCCACTAGACCACTGGGTAATGCCCTTAGGAGCGCCCCTCTTGTTTATTTTCCTCTTATTTCAGAGTCTTGGGAAAGCTACCATAGAATGAAAACTGACGGAACTCCCTTAAAGTACCGTCACACAGGGAGATATCGCCGCCGATGTTGCCAGCGATCGCGGGAGCGCGCATCCCTGACAACATCGCCGGCGAGATGTCAGACTGAGCAACTTACCGGCGATGTCGCCGGCTAGTTGCCGCGGCTATCGCTCGCTGGGTTGCCCAGCAACCCAGCGAGCGATAACTCGCAATGTTGGAGATAGGCGGAATCGCCCGCAACATTGCAGGTTGCCGCGTTACACAGGGCGATCAGGCATGATCGCCTGACCAACATCGCCAGGTTTCCCAACATTGTTGGGAAACCTGGCGATGTTACTCAGGCGATTTTTCGCCTGATTATCGCCCTGTCACACGAGGCAACTCTCCGGCGATGTCGCCGCAACCTGGCCACGCCCCTCAGTTGCCGGCAACATCGCCGGCGATATCTCCCTGTGTGACGGGCCCTTTACATGTATGTGTGAACAGGTGCAAACTGAACATGAAATATACCATAACAAATACATTGGAGATAAAGCCAAACTAAAAAGGATGGGAATAAAAGCACAGATAGGGTCTTATCTGGGAGATGAGCATAAATATCAGAAGGTCTTAAAGTTCACCTTTTAGGGTTGTGAGCAGTCACAACCACTGTAAACACATATCACAGCCGCTGTACTCCCCAGTAGTAAATATATGGACCAGTAGTAGATGAAGGGTTAAAGAGCGCACTGCCGGACTTCTAGAGTCATCAGATTTCAGGAGATGTCAGTGCGTCTTGTACGGTCATTAATTCTTTAATATCATGAGGAAGAGGTCAGAGAGCCTTGAACCCCATTGACAAATAAACCAACACTTTGATTCAACAATTGATGTCCCCCGAAATCTGATGTCCTTTGAAGTCTGGCAGCACGGTCTTTAACCTTTCATCTGCCACTGGTTTGTAAAACAAATAACTAAACATCTACATTCTGAAATGCTAAGATATGCAAACATTGAATTTAGGAACGTAGACATGCATTACTGCTATGGAAATAGATATAAAAATTGAGATATTTAGCACAGAAAAAGGCCATGTGAGCCCATCAGCCAGCAACAAGGCATATCTCTTTGCTCAGTTCCTACCTAATCTAACGCCTCTATAAGGGTTACAAAAAACACCATTTTATAGGTGGATAGGAACCTGCCAATAGAAAAGTTAGAATCACCCAAGGCTGATGGGGGAGTGGTGCACAGTCAGAAGGCATGACACCATAATCTAAATACAGGTTTGCCTTGTAGCTGGCTGCTGGGCTCACATAAAATTGGCTTTTTTATGTGCTAAGTGTCTCAATTTTTCATGTATTTCCATAGCAGTAATGCACGTCCATGTTCCTATATTCAATGTTTGCATAGCTTAGCATTTCAGAGTGCAACTATCTCTTTGGTATAGTGTATGTTAGTTTCAGTCTGCACCTGTTCACACTTGTATGTTAGAAAGTGCTGTCAGTTTTCTTTTTTAGATTATAGGGTCACGTCTTCTGACTGTGTTCACCTCCCCATTAGCCTCAGGTGATTTTAAATTCTCTATTAGCAAGTTCCTATCTGCATATACGTTGGAGGTATTTTTAACATGAATGGAGACATTAGATTCGATACGGACCCAGCAAATAGCTATGCCTTGTCATTGGTTTACATAAAACGGGCCTTTTTTATGCACTGTGTCTCCATTTTTAAATCTAGTTCCTTAGCAGTAATGCATGTTCATATTCTTGCATTTAATGTTAGAACCTTAGAATTTCAGAATGCAACTATTTAGTTATTTGTTATAAATGTCGCATAGAAGTCATATTCAAGTAAAGTATGAAGTGCACCGGGGACGTCAGTGTCACGTAATGACTGCCTTTGCAGTTCTAGAGTGTTGCTGCTGTGCAATTTAATTGAGTTTTTTTTCCCTTAGTCTGTTCTGCAGCTCTACAGGTGGAGGTAAAGGTGAAGGGGTGTGTCTGAGCTTTCTGCTCTCCACCCCCTCAGCCTTAAGTAGTTCTGTTTCCCTCCACTAGATGTTGCAGATTTAGTTCATTCTGATCTAGGACCTGTGCTGTGAAGTCGTGCTGAGCTGTGATGTTGCTGTTGTTGACTTTCATTTGAAGCTGCAGGGTTTTCCCGGTCTGTGGGGAGAAGTAGGGGCTCTTAGCCTAGGTCTGATCAGGAGCAAAGAGCTAGGGTGGAGACCAGACACTCCTTACCTTCAGGGGTACCTTCGGGAATAGGGCTAGTCAATGAGCCCAAGTCCAGGACCAGACTAGCTCCTCTGAATTACCTTGCCCACCTTACTATCTTGCCTCCTGATATCCTTACTGCTGGTCCATCTCGTGACAGTCAATGTGCTCAGAAGACTTCATCCAAGTGCATGGACACGCCCCAAGTGCACTTCCTGTCTGATCTGAATAAGACTTCTACTCCTAGATGTCTCATAAGTGGAACATTAGATCTCTACAAAAAAAATATCATTTTTATTAGGGGAAGCACCTATACAGCCCTACCACTTTTTCAATGAGGAAAAATGTACTTTAATGTTATTATGAGAAGCCGTAATATAATGCAATTATATAATTTGACCATTTTCTTTTCGATATATTTTTTTTGTGTGACACTGATAAGTCATTATCTGATTTGACTTTAGTACTTTGTTCCCAACATAATATTTTTCTCCTATACCAGGCGTTTTATAGAATTCGCGGTCTATAATGAGGACATGTTTTCTAGCCATTGCTCATTCAGCACTTATGATCTCATTATTATTAATGTATGAATGTGTTTTGTCTCTTCCCTATAATACATGATGTTAAAGGAGAGAGAACATACTGTAAGTGGGTTCAGCTCATGGTTTTAAATGACGAAAAAAACTAAACTCAATAGGATCCGCCAGAGTCAGTGATTGAAATGCCATGGGATCAGCTATAGCATTTTGCATCATTGCATAGGTTGAAAAAAGACCTCGGTCCATCAAGTTCAACCTTTCTCCACCAATTATACACTAAATTATCTCTAAATCACAATGTTATGTACTGAGGAAATCATCCATAGAACCATCTATGAAAGCCTTTATAGTGTCGGCCATTACTACCTCTTGTAGTAGGGCTTTCCACCATCTGACTCCAACATCTTTAAAGAACCTATCCAAAAAAGGAGCCCAGTCTGCCTCCTAAAGTCAAAGTTCAGATTCCAAATTCTAACATGTACCGGAGGCCTGAGGAAGGGCAGAAAGTGGTTTTGACCAGGACCTGCAAATACAGTTGAGTAGAAAGATTTGCAGGACCCCGCGAGCAGTTATATCGGTAGTACATAGATCGGTATTGGATTTGGCTCCAACCCATCATACTGTCTTTACCTAGATTTTGTGAATAATATATTGCAAAAAGGAACAGAAGTTAAAAAACTCCCCACTGCAGTTATATGGCCTGTGAACATTTGTACTTCAGCAGGATGCAGTAGTATAGGAAAAAGTGTAGTATAGGAAAACAGGTGCTCCATTCACTCTCAACCTCCTTCTCTTGCAGGGGGTAATTACTGGTCTTTATGCACACAGAATGAGGTTCCCATAGGGCGCCATTCACACATGTGTCATACAATGTATGCCCAGCCTATTACTTACGCTGCTGTAAAGTGTACCTCTTAACACCAATAAATATCTGAGGTTGGAGAGGAACAAGTTAATCCTGGTTGTTGATGAAATGAAGACAGAAGAGGCATTCCTGAATGTGTTTTATTAGTCAACGTGTTCCAGAGTGCTCAGACTCCTTCATGTGGACAATCACATGGTTGTCCTGTTGGAGTCTGAGCACTCTGAAATGCATTGATTAACCTGGTGGAAGAGTTTGCGCACTCCAAAAAATGTTTATTGAACTGATGGAGGAGTCTGAGCACTACAAAATGCACCGATTGTCCTGATGGAGTCTGAGCACTCTGAAACATGTTGATTGTACCGATGGAGGATTTTGAGCACTCCAAAATGCATTGTCTGTCCTGTTGGATTCTGAGCATTCTGAAATGTCTTAATTGTCCTCATCGAGTATGAGCACTCTGAAACACAATGATTGTCCGGGTACGGTCTGAGCACTCTGAAACACAATGATTGTCCAAATGCGGGAGTCTAAGAACTCAAACACGATGATTGTCCGGGTATGGTCTGAGCACTCTGAAAAGCATTGATTATCTTAATGAAGGAGTCTGAGCACTCCGAAATGCGTTGATTGTCTGGGTAGGTTCTGAGCACTCTGAAATGTATTGATTGTCTTGATGAAGGAATCTGAGCACTCTGAAACTCCATGATTGTCTGGGTACGGTCTGAGCACTCCGAAACGCATTGATTGTCCGGGTACGGTCTGAGCACTCTGAAACACAATGATTGTCCAAATGCGGGAGTCTAAGAACTCAAACACGATGATTGTCCGGGTATGGTCTGAGCACTCTGAAAAGCATTGATTATCTTAATGAAGGAGTCTGAGCACTCCGAAATGCGTTGATTGTCTTGGTAGGTTCTGAGCACTCTGAAATGTATTGATTGTCTTGATGAAGGAATCTGAGCACTCTGAAACTCCATGATTGTTTGGGTATGGTCTCAGCACTCCGAAACGCATGGATTGTCCGGGTACGGTCTGAGCACTCTGAAACGCATTGTCTTGATAAAGGAGTTTGAGCACTCTGAAACACATTGATTGTCTGGGTAGTGTCTGAGCACTCCGAAAGGTGTTGACCAATAAATCACATTCCAGGAATACCTCTTCTGTCTTCATTCCATCTGCAGTGCAGGATTAACCCCTTCCTCTCCAGCCTCAGATGATCACACGAGGGCTGCTGCCACCATTTCTAAGGGCCACTTTACACACACCAACTTATCTGTCCAACTTCTGACCAACTTACTGGTTGCAGTGAAATCATGGACACATTGCTCCATTTTGTGGCTGTGTACAAATGAAACAATGTGTCCATGATTTCACTGCAACCAGTAAGTTGGTCAGAAGTTGGACAGATAAGTTGGTGTGTGTAAAGTGGCCATAAGCTTTTAAGTTGTTGTGTCTTACACAACTACACCAGGTGAGCACGATTTCACTTATGGTTTTACTGTATCTCAGATAGGACCCTAATTGCGCTCTTTGTCTCTCTAGTTTTTTATTCTTCCAATAATGGCCAATAAATAGAAGGTGAAAAAAAAAATCAAATTAGAAAAAAAAGAATGTCTCACTGTATTTTATTTGATAAATTGTAGGTTAAAAGAAAAACAACAGCCTTAAACCACATAATAGTAGACAAAAATAGGTGCAAATGCAATAATGAATGGGTCCCTTATATTGCAGTATATTTGCAAGGCAAAATCAGGAGTGAAGCCGAAGGGCAGAATAATTACCAATCTTTCATTATAATTTGTTGTTTTATTCCTGGTTTTATCTTACAAATCCTGCTATTTACTACCCTCCATAATACAGCCATGTGAAAGTAACCCTGGGCTTATTGGATTAGGATATGTGTCACAGGTACTTTTATTTTACGCTGTAATTTTCCTGTCATTATAGTGCAGGAAATCGCCACTCCAGGCACGTCCTGTGGAGTTTATGGAAAGCTCGTGCCTCTACGCAGCAACAATACAAAAAGGAAAAATGTGCAATAAAACATAAGAAATACAGATTCAAGACTATCACAGTCTCACTATTATTTCAATAGATACATAGATCACTGCTCCTCCATTATAGAATAAAGCTAATGAAGAAAAGAGAAGAAAACATAAAGGAGGTTTTCCCATGAACAAAGTTGATTTTAATCAATAGATCTCTGAATATTAATAATTTCCACAAGTCGATGTTTAAAAATGTTCCTGAGCTGAGATAATCTCATATATGTGTCCTGCTATGTACTGTGTAATGGCTGTGTCTGACCATACAGAGACATGGTCTGATCATACCACATCTCCTGTGCTGAGATAATCTTATATACCGTATATACTCGTGTATAAGCCGACCCGTGTATAAGCCGACCCCCTACTTTTGCCCCCAAAACCTGGGAAAACCTATTGACTCGTGTATAAGCCGAGGGTGGACCCCAGCACAGGTATACAGCCCCCAGCAGTGTGGTATACAGGCCCCCCCAGTGGTACACAGGCCTCCCCAGTGGTAGTATACAGCAGCCTCCCCAGTGGTATATACAGGCCCCAGCAGTATATACAGCAGCCCCAGCTGTATACAGCCCCCCCCATCAGTGGTATACAGGGCCCCATCTGTATACAGCAGCCCCATCTGTATACAGCCTTCCCCCCCATCAGTGGTATACAGAGCCCCAGCTGTATACAGCAGCCCCAGCTGTATACAGCCTCCCCCCCCATCAGTGGTATACAGGGCCCCAGCTGTATACAGCAGCCCCAGCTGTATACAGCCCCCCCCCATCAGTGGTATACAGGGCCCCATATGTATACAGCAGCCCCATCTGTATACAGCCTTCCCCCCCATCAGTGGTATACAGGGCCCCAGCTGTATACAGCCCCCCCCATCAGTGGTATACAGGGCCCCAGCTGTATACAGCAGCCCCAGCTGTATACAGCCCCCCTCACCCATCAGTGGTATACAGGGCCCCAGGTGTATACAGCAGCCCCAGCTGTATACAGCCCCCCTCCCCCATCAGTGGTATACAGGGCTCCAGCTGTATACAGCAGCCCCAGCTGTATACAGCCCCCCTCCCCCATCAGTGGCAAAACAGGGCCCCAGCTGTATACAGCAGCCCCAGCTGTATACAGCCCTCCCCCCCATCAGTGGTATACAGGGCCCCAGCTGTATACAGCAGCCCCAGCTGTATACAGCCCCCCGTGGTATCCAGGGCCCCCCTTGCTGCTGCACACCTGTAAAGTAAGATGTCAGTATACTTATCGCTGTCGCTGCCGCCGCCGCTACTCGGTCACCGTGCTCCTCCGGGTCTTCATATGTGTCCCTGCTATGTACTGTGTCATTGATGTGTCTGGCCATACAGGGACATGGTCTAATCATACCACATCTCCTGTACTGAGAAAATCTTATATATGTGTCCCTGCTATGTACTGTGTAATGGATGTGTCTGACCATACAGGAACATGGTCTGATCATACCACATCTCCTGTGCCCCTGTCCCCTGTTTGTACGGAGCGCCTGGGGGAGAGCGGGCGGCAGCGCCGCTACTGGCCGCCATATGGGAACACCCATAACTTGGGTGTTCCAATATGGCGGCCAGCGTACTTCCGGTTGCACGGACGCCGCTCATTTCCCGGCTGCGCCGCCGGTCACCGCTGACCTTTGTGCGGCGGGAGATGAGCGGTATCTACCATTGGGAGATCAGCGGCTTGCGCATGAGTGGCTGATCTCCCGACTGGCGCTGGGCGGTAATTGCGGCTCGCAGCGCTGGCATCCGGCCGGCCGCGGTGCATGCCGGAATAGCGACACAGTGGCCGGTCCGGATGCCAGGAACTGGCGATTATTATATAAGATAGCTCTTGAAAGAAGGGGAGGGAAAAACAAAAGTGCAAAAAAGGAAAAAGCAAGGTCGTGAAGGGGTTAAGGTAAAAAAGAACATATAATAGTGACCTTTCAGTGGATTTTTTAGTTTAAACCGAGTCCTTTCTCCAACTGCTGCTGCTCCGCAAATTCTGAAACAGCTCTTCTTTTCTTCTCTGCCCCTCGGTTCCAAAGTTATGATCCCTAGTACTAATGATGTAAATTTTTCAAAGCCTTCTAACAGCACCACTGATCGTAGGACAGGAGAGTAGACATTGGATCGGGTCCGCACTGCCAGCAATTCAAAGACGATGGTTTGTCCCGATGAAGAAACCAGCAGGTTTCCAAACGATTGACCATAATAAACCACATGTTCTTCATTCCTTGGTCTGAACTTCTTTGAATTGCCGGTAGCACGGACCACATCCATTGTCTCCTACCCTTTGATCTCAGCACACTGAAACCACTGCAGCCTCTAATTTGGCGCTTGTATAGGAGTTGTGTCTCTAATAACTCCATCAGTTGAGCATGTCTCCTTCTCGTATTTTCCGATTTAGACACAGTTAAGGCCCTTTTCTGTCTTTTCAGCCCGCATTATACAAGCTGCTGATTGTAGGTTGACTTCTAAGTCACATATTCTTATCTCTAAAACTTATTAAGATCCACCCTGAACTCTCACACTTATTATAGGAAGTTGGATTTAAAGTGCCGTCTTCTTATGACTTTGGTGCTTCATACTCACATCTTGACATCTGTTCGAATAACAAGAAAGTTGAACTCCTAAAATTTGACAAATGTAGTTTCAGAATTTCAATGTTTTCTGTCTCTGTTTCTACATTTTACTTCATCTTGTCTAACAAGATCCAACATTCTATTGAGGTGTTATAGTCTAGTATTGCCTTTCTCCGTCAATGAATTGTGTTCGTACAGTTTGTATGTATAATGTAAAGCATGGCTTTTTGAGTTTCTTCAGCCTGGCTAGAAGATAGTGATTCCTACCGGTCATACTCTATGCCAAAGTTGGTAAAAGTTTCCTACATTTAGAATACAATATATCACATGCCCCTGTAGACAGATGAACATATTGCTCACGTATCCCTCGAAGACACCAATGTTATTGTTGTGATGTATATTGTCATATGAATTGTGACAAGAATTAGTAATGTTGGATTGTGTTATGCCAAAAGTAGGACAAGAACCAGTTAATGTTTAGGACTAGCCCAAAGTGGGAGGGACCTGAGAGCAGGGACAGTGACTGTTTCCTGTCAGAATATCAGATAGGGCCCATTGTGTAACAGAAACAGACCTACAGTTGGCATACCAACAAAAATAGAAGCACTCTGGAATTGCTCACTGTTTTCTGCAGAGGTATTTACTCGGATCTTGTATCACCGCCGAAGCAACAGATGCTTGCTTAAAGAAAATAAACAGTATCCAAATACCAAGGTAAAAGATCCAACAGCACTCGGGTCTCGTGCTAAAACGTCCAGCTTTATTTACAAAAGGGATAAAACTACATCGGTAAGAGGTGCGTGATGTGAGGGACGACAAGTTTGTTTCGCACCACCTGGTTCGGGAACGGCTGAAGCATTCAGTGCTGCTAATTCTTTTCTCTTAGAATTCAGACCTAAAGTCTGGTTAGTCAACGAGGGCACATGATATGGGTGTCCCTAAAGTGTGAAGACCCCAGGGCAAAGGAAAGCAAGATCCACAATGTTTTGAGAGAGAGAGTGACCGAGTTAGAGTGATTTCTTGGAGTTGGGTCAGAGGACTGACAGAGGAGCTAAGTGACCGAGTGGAGACCGGTCCTGTGATCGTACAACTAGCCAGAAATTATAACTCAAAAAAGATGTAAGGGCTCACACACACCAGCTTCTATCAGCCCGCGCAACAGAATCGAGCGGCACTGATGAGCAGACAAGGCAGTCAGGAGCTTGCTGAAGGCCCCCCGTCACTATCATCAAACAATCGCAGGTTCAAGTCATCCATGAGACCTAAAAACAATACTAAAGCAAGTTTTTAAAAAGATTTAAAAATTAAAATTTGAATTGTCCTTTTTTTCCCCCATTAAAACTAAAGAAATGTAACAAAAAAACATGTTTGATATCTCAGCATCCATAAAAGTCCGGTATATCAAAACGTTAAATGAATGAACCCATAAAATAAATGCCATAAAGAGAGAAAAAAATCAGAAGAACAGAATTGAATGTTTTTCTTAGGTCAACACCCTTCTCCGTAAAGTGCAATAAGATCAAAATGTCATTTGGGTGCCAAATTGGTATTAGTAAAAACATCAACTTGACACAAATGGCTCAATAGTTGGAAAAGTAAAGATGTTATGGATCTTAAAAAACAGCAACACAAACATTTTACTTTTTTACAAACTTCGGAATTTGTTTTACACAATCAACCCACCGTAGTTGGGTTGACCTCCGAAAACACTTTTTAACCATACAATGAACGCTGTAAACGACATCTTTTCAGTATGTTGGATGGTAAAATGGACAATGTGATTCAAAACTACGCAAAGAAAGGAAAACAGCACTCACCGGGACTGCGTGTAGCGGTGTCCTTTATTGATGGGGTTGCGGATACAGGGTGCAGGGAGGGGGTACCGGGGTGACCCCGGTACCCCCTCCCTGCACCCTGTATCCGCAACTACATCAATAAAGGACACCGCTACACACAGTCCCGGTGAGTGCCGTTTTCCTTTCTTTGCTTGGATATTGTTCATCGACTGGCACCCCGGGTGAATACTGTGCCTCCGGTCCGTTGTCGCCTCCTGGCAAGGAGTCCCCTTTAGGTGGTGCCCCCATTCCTTCTACTTGGATTCAAAACTACAACTTGACCTGTAAAAAAACAAGCCCAATGTCGAAGGAACAAGAAAAAATAACTATGGTTCTTCCAAGAAAAGGAGGGAAAAATGTAAACTTGACTGCACAGGCAAAGGGGTTAATGGCCGAACAATTTGTGCACAACCCTGCAAACATTAACAGTATGCAGTCAGTGTGCGCTCCTATTCTTCTAATCCATTTGACAGCCGCCTCAGCTGTCATGCGCGTGGCACCCGCAATGTGTGATCCTGCCCTGAAGGTATTCATTCATCATGCGATAATTAAATTCATTGCCTTTTTGTGTTCATCCTGAAACATTTACTTACATACATTAGAGTATCATCTTCCCGGCTTCCTTAAGTGCTTCGGAGCCTCACTTTCTATTGCAATAAAATTTGTTTCCTGCAAATCGGAGAGATGTGCCACCGAACCGGAGGAATAAACAAGGCGGCCCATGGTCACGTACCACAAGCTGCAGCTATAAAAGTTAAAGAAATGTTTATAGTAAAAGTCAAAGAAATCACATAAGTCTCAAGGGAGGAAATCATATAAAAGCAAGAAAAACCCATTATATAATGGATATCAATCACAATGCGCCGGAGAAAGGGAGCCGTTGCTTCAGAAAATACATTATTCGAGAAATGTGATGCCATATTTAGAAGAAATAAGCAACGCCATTTGCACTGCCCTTATCCGGCATAGTCTGAATCTCCATGGTCACCAGTCTCATCCGTGACTGGCATCCTCAATGCAGCATTGTGGGTGACCCTGGAACTTATTAGGCTCAGCAACCAAAACACCTGATGAAGGCAGACATTACCGCCGAAATGCGTTGTAATAGCTACCGTTAAACATCCCAAAATTCCATTATTCTCCTTGACCTAATCTCTGGCTCCGGAGCACACTATTAATACTATGGTTTTTTTGCTGATTGTCCCTCTTTGAGGCATTAGTGATATCTGCCTTCAGAAGTGAAGGAAGACTGGTAGAACAAACCTGAAAGGATCTGAGCACACAGGACCTGCGGTGACATCACAGTCACATGATCCCTGGCCCACCCGGAAGCACTGGGTCTGCTCAGTGTGCAGAAACACACCACACGCTGGTGCTCCTAGTTGTATGGGCGGTACAAGCCAGGTAAGGTTAGTAGAACTACTTGAAACCCCCGGGTATTTCTCTTAGGAGCACCCCTCCTGTTCTCTTATTCCTCTCATTTCAGCAACCAAAATTTGGCTTCCAGTCTAAGGACACTTTTTGTGAAGACAAGCTGCACCGGACTGTAGACTAGGGAAACACCAATAGAATTGTTCATCTCTAGTATTTCTAAATACAAGAAATTTCTCTTTTCATATCAAATCTTATGCAGGTTTATGGACTGGAGTCCACCATTCTGTTAAAGGATTTGGCAAACCCCCGATTGATAAATGCTCACTCTACCAATCAACCTCCTCTGATGACTGTCCGAGCTACAGGTTCAAGCAGCTCTCTGACAGACTTGCATAGCCTTTTGGCAAAACCCTGAGTAACCCTGAAATCCATTAACCCCTATACAGGGATTGGATTTACAATGGGGTTTAGCAGATAGCTGCCTATAAGAGGCAGAAATGATTGCCAAGTGGAGCAGGGACAAAGCCAGGAAGTCATGAAAAGGATGAAATCAGGATGCATAAGAGTAGCCGGGGAGCTCGGTGAAAACCAAGATGGCAGCAGAATTCAAACTCGTCAGCCAGAAAAAGTCAACACAGACAAGATAAACAGAGCCTATAAAAATCAAAAAGAAGCCTAACAAGAAATAAGCTATACTACAGTCAGTAGAATCTGGAACCCTAAGTGGTTGTGTCCTAATAGGTTGATGCAATGCGCAAGGGCTGGGTCTGTACCGGCGAGCAATCTTTTGGTGAGGTCACGGTGGCTGTGGCCCAGCTCCGTGGCCTGGCCATGCTGGAATGGGGGAATTTACAGTGGTTAGAGTCTTTACATGACACCACCTGTGGTACCATGTCATGGGTGACTAACACTGGTTGGATGAGCCCCTGGGGCAAATGATGCGGCACCTAAAGATGGAGACACTCTCCACAAGGTGGAGCGGTAACCCCAGGGTTGCAGAGTCTATGTTGAGAGTTTATGAGGATGGTATGTTGTGGTACAGGAGGTGGTAGGTGGGCGCAGGAAAAACAGAGGACACAAAGGGTGCAGTTCTTTTACCTTTACTTGTACAAATGCAGTGATGTCTGGGGGCACTGGTTACCAGGTCCAGGAAGGTCCCCAGCTGAAAGAGTCGCGTCCACTCACCAGGTGATTGGAGGCTTGCTGGGCTTCTCCTATTTGGTCCCAGCTGCCTTTAAGCTATTCTGCGGACCTCTCCTGCCTTCTTGCCCTCGTTATCGTATGGCAGGTAGCATAGACCTATAACAGCCACTGCAGTGTTGATTGCAGCTCCAGGCTCTTGCTATGCTGCTGTGCTGCCAAGGTCTCTACATGCAGCCAGGAAACTTGTGGTCTCCTGTCCTCCAGAATTGATCAGTGGTTCGTGCAATTCCCATCTGACCAGGACTTAGGTGTCCTCTGTAGTGCTTCTCTGGCGTGCGCTCTCTCTCAGCTCCGCTCCCAGAGCTCTCTCCTATTTCTTCTCCTCTCCTTTCTCCCTAACAGACTAACTAAACTCCCCTTCCTTGCCAGATATAGGGCAGCTCCAATGAACTCGGATGCAGAGCTCCGCCTTCTGGCCCGGAGTCAGGACTTGTGTATGCATGTGGGTGGTTACCTCCGCGTGAGGATTTCCTCCTGCTTCCAAGCATGACATCAACCCTGGTGAAGGAGGTAATGTCACTGTGGCAACTGGACCCTAGGTGGCACACAATGAAGCTGGTAGCTCTGGAAGCTGATGACTTCAGATGGACAGCACACACCTCTACTCTGTCAGACTGTGAAATACTGCAGGTCCCAGCCACTCTAACTTTAGTGGATGGGTAGAGTCTGTGCTGATTAGAGTTTCTGGCCCTGACTTCTCTATAACAAGAACTACCTACTACCTAGAGTGAATATGGCAACACCTTACTGGAGCCAATATCGCAGGAGCAGGTTCTAGTTGAGATATGACACATCCACATCCATGCAACAGCTTCATGAGTCTCGTTTCTGCTCACCGGGATCCTTTAATGACTTGTTTGAATGACATATGAACACTGCAGCCAATCACTGGCTGCAGAGGTGACCTCAGTAGCCACTATCATATCAGCATGTGATCACTGGTGGCCAATGAGCAGAGACCAGAGTGTGACTTCACAGAAACAGTGTCATGCAAGTGACCGTGGATTAGTTTTTATAACACTGTATTTTTTTTTATCCCTTTCTTCTAAGAGACATAACTTTTTTATTTTTCCAGCTATATAGACATATGAGGGCTTGTTTTTTTTCAAGACAATTTGTGCTTTTGAATGACACCTTTCATTCTGCCTAATGTATCATATTCAATATATGGTATAGTAAAATTGACCTGGCAGCATGATTCCCCAGATCAGTACGAGTACACAGATACCAAACATGTATAGTTTTTTTTATTTTTTTATTATTTAAGTCAGGGGTGGGGAACTTCAATCCTCAAGCGTCACCAACAGGTCATATTTTCAGGATTTCCTTTGTATTACACAGGTTATAATATAATCCCCTGCACTGGTAATGATTTCCACACCTGTACAATACATAGGAAATCCTGAAAACATGACCTGCTGTCGGCCCTCGAGGCCTTGAGTTCCCCACCCCTGAAAACATGACCTCTTGGCAGCCCTTGAGGCCTGGAGTTCCCCACCCCTGAAAACATGACCTGTTGGCGGCCCTCGAGGCCTGGAGTTCCCCACCCCAGAAAACATGACCTGTTGGCAGCCCTCGAGGCCTGGAGTTCCCCACCCCTGAAAACATGACCTGTTGGCGGCCCTCCAGGCCTGGAGTTCCCCACCCCTGAAAACATGACCTCTTGGCAGCCCTCAAGGCCTGGAGTTCCCCACCCCTGATAACATGACATGTTGGCGGCCCTCGAGGCCTGGAGTTCCCCACCCCTGAAAACATGACCTGTTGGCAACCCTCAAGGCCTGGAGTTCCCCACCCCTGAAAACATGACCTGTTGGCAGCCCTCGAGGCCTGGAGTTCCCCACCCCTGAAAACATGACCTGTTGGCGGCCCTCGATGCCTGGAGTTCCCCACCCCTGAAAACATGACCTGTTGGCGGCCCTCGAGGCCTGGAGTTCCCCACCCCTGAAAACATGACCTTTTGGCAGCCCTCGAGGCCTGGAGTTCCCCACCCCTGAAAACATGACCTATTGGCGGCCCTCGAGGCCTGGAGTTCCCCACCCCTGAAAACATGACCTGTTGGCAGCCCTCAAGGCCTGGAGTTCCCCACCCCTGAAAACATGACATGTTGGTGGCCCTCGAGGCCTGGAGTTCCCCACCCCTGAAAACATGACCTCTTGGCAGCCCTCGAGGCCTGGAGTTCCCCACCCCTGAAAACATGACCTATTGGCGGCCCTCGAGGCCTGGAGTTCCCCACCCCTGAAAACATGACCTGTTGGTGGCCCTCAAGGCCTGGAGTTCCCCACCCCTGAAAACATGACCTATTGGCGGCCCTCGAGGCCTGGCGTTCCCCACCCCTGAAAACATGACCTGTTGGCAGCCCTCAAGGCCTGGAGTTCCCCACCCTTGAAAACATGACATGTTGGCGGCCCTCCACGCCTGGAGTTCCCCACCCCTGAAAACATGACCTGTTGGCAGCCCTTGAGGCCTGGAGTTCCCCACCCCTGAAAACATGACCTGTTGGCGTCCCTCAAGGCCTGGAGTTCCCCACCCCTGAAAACATGACCTGTTGGCGTCCCTCAAGGCCTGAGTTCCCTGCCCCTTATTTAAGTGGTGAATAAATTTCTGAAATATTTAAAAAGCTACTACAAGTAATAAGTTTGCTTTTGTTTCCATTTACCAAGACCCATAACATTCTCATTTTATGGGCTCGGGGGCTAAATCACGGCTTATTTTATTTGTCGTGAGATGTCAGTGGAGGCGCATTCTCTACCTTGTGATAAAGTCACCATTAGATGTATTTTAGCACTTACGGTATTCATTCCTGCTAATTGTGTTTCAGTAATGAATTTGTTATCTGTTTGTTGTAATTTTTATCACACATACTTTAGTGTGATAATTATTCACTTTGATTTGTTGCTGTATGTAACACATCTGACTCCATATAAAAATAAATCGGGCTGATATGTAATAATGTAAATCTACTAACTCCACTACCTTCAAAGTTGATCTGTCACCACCAGATTTCACAGTAAAAGCTGCATACATTGTTGCATAGAGCTCTTAGACGTGATGAGGCTGATGGACTTACCTTGAAAATCCGTTTTGGTGTGACATCACTGATGGTTGGGTAGCAGGGACAAGTGTGTGCCTGAATTGTCTCTCAGGCTAGGGTTCTGTAATCTAGTCCCTGTCACCATGATTACCCCCTGAATGTGGGTATGCCTGGGTCTTATACCTTGCTAGGCTCCTGGATTTCATTCACCTAAATGTTTTCCCTACCCCCCAAGGAGGTGAAGGAGCAGGAGAGTAAGGAAGCACTCAGAACACAGGCAAGGAAACAAGTATAAAAGAACTTCAGGGACTTCTCAAGTAAATGCCATGGCTGCTGCAAAAGGAACGACACCTCTGCTACAGGAAAGAGCTTAACCACCATTGGCAGACTACAAATTCAATATTCTGCATGGAGTGAGGCCAAGGGCAGGTAGATATAGTGGAAGGGGGAGACAATCACAAGCTGAAGCTGCATGAAGACTAAGGCTGCCTTCAGATTTGCAGATGCCTCCACAGCGTTTTGCGGAGGCATCTGCAAGCATCTGCATGCAGACGGCAGCCCCTATGTTATAATGGAGGCACGGCGGTCTGCAGATGCTTGCAGACTGCCGTGCGCACCCAAATTCCCACCCCTACATGTGATCTGTGCGCAGGGGATGCCTGCGCACAAATCAACACTCTCGCCCGCACCAGGGAGCAACATGTCGCGTCAAGGTGCGGACGAGAGTGTGTGATCTGTACGCAGGCATCCGCCTGCGCACAGAACACATATAGGAGTGAATGGGTGCGCACGGCGGTCTGCAAGCATCTGCAGACCGCCGTGCGCTCCATTTATAAACATAGGGGCTGCCGTCTGCATGCAGATGCTTGCAGATGCCTCCGCAAACAGCTGCGGAGGCATCTGCAAATCTGAAGGCAGCCTAAGAGACTACTCATTCAGCAGGGAAGAGGCCCTTATCCCCCTCACCATAGAAGGGAAAGTACAACAGCTAAGTAAGCTCTACAATAGGTCTTTGATCTATTAAATGCTGAGACCTCCTGACCCCAGGTCCAGAGATGACACCAGGACGGGCACGTTCATAACAGTCGGAATGGCTGAAATCGTTTTGTGACTATTTCCCTCCTTAATATTAAAAGGAGCATTAATAAGCTCTAATTAGGCTCCCAACATTTTCATCTTAACATCAGGATTGTGCTGCCATTCTAATATGGATTGTCACAGTAATTACATCAGCTTCATTAGGTCTAAGATATCTATTTTATAATGCATCTAGTATTCTGAAATCTGGTGACTGATTGCTTTAAATGAACTGTGAGTATCCTTGTGTATGGTGCACTGGACTGGAGCGCAATGAAGGTTATTTATTGCGCACTTTGCCAAAATCTTAAAATATTTTCTTTATTTAAAAATTGTGCAGAATGAGAGTTTTTGTTCAGTGCATAAAAATAAAACAAATCAATTTTGCAAAAAGATTTTAAAGTCATAGTGTTTACTGTATTTATCGCTTAATAAGAAGCACCGGATTATAAAATGTACCCGAAATTTGGTGAAGGAATAGAGGAAAAAAATGTATTTTTAATGTTAAATGAGGTCTGTCTTATAATGACAGTGATTGTCTTATAATCAGTATATATGTGAGGTCCCCCATTCAGGTATATATGATTCCCCATCCTAATACATATATCTCCCATCCTGCTATACAAGTCCCCCATCCTGGTATATATATCCCCCACCCTGGTACATGGCCCCCATCCTGCTATACATGTCCCCCATCCTTATATATATGGCCCCCATGGTGGATATAGCCCCCTATCCTGGTACATAGCCCACCCATCCTAGTACAGGGTCCCCCCATGCTGGCACATAGCCCACCCATCCTAGTACAGAGCCAGCAATCCAGGATATGGCTCCTCATCCTGGTACATAGCCCTCCTATCGTAGTACACGGCACTCCATCCTGGTCGATAGCCCCCCCATCCTAGTACATAACCCTCCCATCTTAGTACAGGGCCCCCAATCCTGGTACATGGCCCCCCATCCTAGTGCATAGTCCTCTCATCCCAGTACAGGGCCCCCCATCCTGGTATATGGCCACCCCATCCTAGTACATAGCCCTCCCATCATAGTACAGGGCCCCACATCCTAGTACATAGGCCTCCTATCTCAGTACAAGGCCACCCCATCCTAGTATATGGCACCGCCCATCCTAGTAAACATCCCCATCCTAGTACAGGGCCACCCCCATCCTGGTAAATAGCCCACAAGGATCCACGGAGGATGGTGGCAAAGCTCACTAAATGCTGGCACGGGGAAAATGGCCGCTGACTCAACCCGCCCGCAGCTCTGCCGCCACCCTCCGTGGACCCTGAAAACCTGACTCCAGCACCTCTGCTCCGCCACCACAACCCCCTCTGTGATTTTTCTTTTCATCTCAAGTTTCAGATTGTAAGACGCACCCAATTTAAGGGGAATAAAAGTGTGTCCTATAATCCTAAAAACATGGTACATCCAAGATTTTTGTATTTCCAAGTAAATTTTTGTGAATATATATATATATATATATATATATATATATATATATATATAATATATAAATCTAACAGTACTATAAGAACCATTGTACTCTAGTAAAGAAGAATCTGTACAACTTTAATTTATGCCGCCCCTTATTGAAAAATGAGTCATAGGAGCAGCTAATCCATCTGGCAATACGATGTGGTGCAATCTAAAAGCTTGATTGATGCCACGCGGCTCTTCTGAGCGCATCATAAAGTCATTCAAAATGTAAAATTTGCAGTAAATTATTAAAGTCAAAATAGTTCCTAACGTTAGATAATAATGACGGAACAGCACTTCATGTCAGACCTACGGCATTGAAATATATTAGTTTTGTCAAGTGGTCAACGATTTATAAACATAGTTTTTACATATTACGATTAGCAAATAACCAAAATTTGAGAAGTGTTTTGTAGCCAAAGTCCATTAAACTATAGAAATGGAGTCATGATTATGTGTAGAGATATAGTCAGGATACAGTCAGGCTCGCACTGGTCCACGGGTGATCCAGAGAATCCCCTAGTACAAGTCAGTAGAAGTCTTCTGACATCTCTGGGCTGTTTAATTCCTTTTGTACCAATAAGGGTTAATGTCAGTTTTCCTTGCTGGTAGCTCCAGTTGCTCTTAGTTTGCAGCCAGGTTGGTGACCCTACCCTTCCTATAAGTAGTCACATGACTATCACATGATGCCGGTTAAAAAAAATACATTCTATGCTGACCTTGGTTGTCTGAGGAGGTGTTCAGTGGCTGCTGGTGTTTATGCTGCTGAGTCCTGTTGTTGGAGCGATGCCTATTGCTAGCCAGGGGGTTTGGCTGTAGTATTTAAATTTGTGCACCTTTTTATGGGCTCACAGACCATTGCACTAGCTAGAGTTAATGAAGGTGACTCCAAGGACTAGGCACGTGATGGCAACGGGAAGAAGGACCCACATAGGGACATTAGGGCAGCTTAGGGACAGATGCAGGAAAGTGTGAGGGGGTGTCTCATCCCCGACTCTCTATCATCAGGGCCATCCTTCCCTTTAAAAAAATCAATAAAAAAACTTACCAAATAGTCTGATATCCATTGCACTTAGCAGGGCACAATACATAGTAACATAGTAACAATTTTTAAGGTTGAAGGAAGACTTTAAGTCCATCTAGTTCAACCCATAGCCTAACATGTTGATCCAGAGGAAGGCAAAAAAAAAACCATGTGGCAACACTAAGTCCACATTGGGGAAAAAAATTCCTCCTGACTCCACATACGGCAATAAGACGAGATCCCTGGATCAACGCCCTATCAAACAATTTATATATATAACCAGTAATAATGTACTTTTCAAGAAAGGCATCCAGGCCCTTCTTAAATGTTAGTATGAGTCACTTATTACAACATCATGTGGCAGAGAGTTCCATAGTCTCACTGCTCTTACAGTAAAGAATCCGCGTCTGTGATTATGATTAAACCTTCTTTCCTCCAGACGTAGAGGATGCCCCCTTGTCCCAGTCTCAGGCCTAAGAGTAAAGAGATCATTAAAAAAGGTCTCTGTACTGTCCCCTCATATATTTATGCATTATTATAAGATCACCCCTAAGCCTTTGTTTTTTCAAACTAAATAACCCCAAGTTTAATAATCCTGTCTTGGTATTGCAGACCCCTTAGTCCTCTAATAACTTGGTCGCTCTTCTCTGCACCGCTCTAGTTCAGCTATGTCTTTCTTATACACCAATACCAGAATTGTACACAGTATTCTAAGTGTGGTCACACTAGTGACTTGTATAGAGGTAAAATTATGTTCTCCTCATGAGCATCTATGCCTATTTTAATGCATCCCATTATTTTATTTGCCTTTGCAGCAGCTGCCTGACACTGGCCACTAAATGTGAGTTTGTCATCTACCCATACACCTAGGTCTTTTCAATGGTAGTTTTGCCCAGTGTTTTACAATTAAGCACATAATTATACATTTTATTTCCTCTGCCCAAGTGCATGACCTTACATTTATCCCCATTAAAGCTCATTTATCAGCCCAAGCTTCTAGTTTACATAGATCCTCCTGTAATATAAAATTGTCCTCCTCTGTATTGATTAACCTGCAGAGTTTAGTGTCATCTGCAAATATTGAGATTCTACTCTGTATGCCCCCTACAAGGTCAATAGAAAGGCGGGCCCAACACTGACCCCTGTGGTACCCCAATGTTACCTGTGACCCATTCTGAGTGTGTCCATTAATATCCACCCTTTGTTTCTTATCACTAAGCCAGTTCTTAACCCACTTACACATATTTTCCCCTATCCCCATTACTCTCATTTTATGTATCAACCTTTTGTGTGGCACCGTATCAAAAGCTTTTGAAAAGTCCATATACACAGCGTCCACTGGATTTCTTTGGTCCAGTCCACAACGTACCTCTTCATAGAAGCTTATCAGATTAGTTTGACAGGAATGGTCCCTCGTAAACCCATGTTGATATTAGGTCATGAGGTTATTTTTCTTCAATACTCCAGTATAGCATCTCTTAGAAAACCCTCTAGGATTTTACCCACAGTAGAGGTTAAGCTTACTGGCCTATAATTTCCAAGTTCAGTTTTTGTCCCCTTTTTGAATATTGGCACCACATTTGCTATACGCCAGTCCTGTGGTACAGACCCTGTTATTATGGAATCTTTAAAGATTAAAAATAATGGTCTATCTATGACAGTACTTAATTCCTGCAGTACTCTGGGGTGTATCCCATCCGGGCCCAGGGATTTGTAAACTTTAGTGATTTTTAGACAATGCTGTCCTTCCCCGCTGGGTTAAGCAGGTGACATTTAATGGAGAGTTTTTGTTATCACTAATCATGTTGTCTGTCATGGGATTTTCTTGTGTAAATACCGTTGAAAAAATGTCATTTAGCATATTGCTTTTTTCTCATCCTCATCCACATTTCACCCAGACAATTTTTTAAGGGGACCAACACAATCATTTTTTAGTTTCTTACTATTTATGTAGTTAAAGAATATTTGGGGATTTTTTTTTACTTTCTCTGGCAATGAGTCTCTATGTCTCAATCTTTGCTGCCTTGATTTGATTTTTACAAATGTTATTTAATGTTATGTATTTAATGCCTCATCACAATCTCCTTGCTTTAATTTGCGAAATGCTTTCTCTTTGTCACTTATTGCACCCTTTACACTCTATTTAGCCATAGTGTTTTCTTCCTTTTTCTAGAATGTTTATTCCATAGGAATATATTGTGCACAGGTCCTATCAGGATGCTAATAAATGTTTCCATTCTTTTCTTTGTGTCTCAGGACATCATCCCAGTTTATTGCACTAAGATCATCTCTCAACCGCTAGAAATCTGCCTTCTAAAGTTTAGTGTCCTTGTAGCCCCTCTACTACACATCTTATTAAAGGATACATGAAAACTTATTATTTTGTGATCACTATTACCCAAGTGACCTCCAACCCGTATATTTGATATGCGGTCCGGCCTGTTGATTAGTATTAGGTCCAGCAGTGCCCCCTTTCTTGTTGGGTCCTGAACCAGTTGTGAAAGGTAATTGTCTCTCATAATGGTCAAAAACCTATTACCTTTGCTGGACCTGCAGGTTTTTGTTCCCCAATGTATTTCAGGGTAGTTGAAGTCCCTCATAATAATAACTTCTCCCTAGTCGCTGCTTCATCTACCGTATATACTCGTGTATAAGCCGACCCGTGTATAAGCCGACCCCCCTACTTTTGCCCCCAAAATCTGGAAAAACCTATTGACTCGTGTATAAGCTGAGGGTGGACCCCAGCACAGGTATACAGCCCCCAGCAGTGTGGTATACAGGCCCCCCAGTGGTATACAGGCCTCCCCAGTGGTAGTATACAGCCCCAGCAGTGTGGTATACAGCAGCCTCCCCAGTGGTATACACAGGCCCCAGCAGTGTTACAGCAGCCTCCCAGTGGTATATACAGCAGCAGCCCCAGTGGTAGTATACAGCAGCCCCAGAGGTATATACAGCAGCCCCAGTGGTAGTATACAGCACCCCAGAGGTATATACAGCAGCCCCAGTGGTAGTACACAGCAGCCCCAGAGGTATATACAGCAGCCCCAGTGGTAGTATACAGCAACCCCAGAGGTATATACAGTAGCCCAGTGGTAGTATACAGCAGCCCCAGAGGTATATACAGCAGCAGCCCCAGAGGTATATATAGCAGCAGCCCCAGAGGTATATATAGCAGCAGCCTCAGAGGTTCAGCAGCAGCCCACCCGCCACCCCCATCAGTATACAGGCGCCCCTCCATCAGTATCCAGGGCCCCCCCTTGCTCCGCAAACCTGTAAAGTAAGATCATTATACCTATCCCTGTAGCCGTCCCCGCCGCTGCCATCGCTCTCCTTCGACTTCATCCGGCTTCTTCCGGCTTCCTCCTCTGGCGCACAGACAATGACGTCATTGCCTGCGCCCACCAGAGGAGGAAGCCGGAAGAAGCCGGATGAAGTCAGAGGAGAGCGATGGCAGCGGCGGGGACGGCCACAGGGATAGGTAAAATGATCTTACTTTACAGGTTTGCGGAGCAAGGAGGGGGGCCCTGGATACTGATGGGGGGCGCCTGGATACTGATGGGGGTGGCTGGCGGGCGGCCTGCCGTATGACTCGCGTATAAGCCGAGGGGGGGACTTTTCAGCCCAATTTTTGGGCTGAAAAACTCGGCTTATACGCGAGTATATACGGTATTTGCTTCATGGGGATATTCTTCTCCACTTCCATTATTACTGGAAACCTATCAGTAATTTATTATTTTTTCCCCCTCCCCTTATCTCCACAAACAAGGACTCTACATTTCCATTAGATTCACTTGTATTATCACATAGGATGGGTTTTAAGGATGAGTTTTACGTATAAACAGACACCCCCCCTTGGCTAAATTAACAGCCCAGTGATGGCTCTCGTCCAGCCATATCTCCGATATCCCCACCATGTCATAATTATTTTCCAACAAAATTAATTCTAATTCCTCCATTTTGTTGGCGAGGCTTCTGGCATTAGTGTACATGCACTTTAGTCATTTCTCTTTACCTCTATTCCTTCTTACTGTATTGACTGTTCTAACCACACACCCCATGCCACCCCCAATTTCATTATTTGTACCCAGGTCACTATTTACACTATCTTTCCCTCCTGTACAATGAATACCCTTGACCCCAATCCCTAGTTTAAACACTCCTCCAACCTACAGCAGTATTTCATAGAATTCCCTGAAATCATCTTTAAGGACCTTACACCTACCTCTAACTTTGTTATTTCTGCCAAGGTGCACCATCACCACTGGGTCCTCACCAGCCCCTCCCAGTAATCTGTCAACTCGATCAGCGATGTGCCGGACTTGAGCACCAGTTAGGCAGCACACGGTTCGACAATCCCTGTCTTTGTGACAGATTGCACTATCTGTTCCCCTAATAATCGAGTTCCCCACTAGCAGCACCTATCTGGCCTGCCCTGCTCTCCTGTTTTTCCTCTTACTGGAACTGACACTCCTCCGGCTTTCAGAGGCCATGCCTTGCTGCAGCAGTGCTATCCCTGTACTGACACCCCCCTCATCTGCCAACTTAGCAAATTTATTGGGGTGTGCTAGATCAGGACTAGCCTCCCTGGCACTCTTCCCTCTACCCCGCCTTGTAACTGTCACCCAGCTAGCTGCCTCACTGTCCTGTAGCTCCATGCTACCATCTTCCCCCACATCTATCCAAGTGAGCAGCTGTTCAGTGAGCAGCAGACTCCTTTCCATATTGTCTATGGATCTCAGTGTTGCCAGCTGCTCATTTTTCCAAATGTTCAACGTGCTCACATCTCACACAGCAGTATGCACCCTCGACCAGCTGTTCAAGGATTGCATACATGTGGCAAGATGTTCACTGGATGGCATTGTCAATTATGGAGCCCATTTCTTAATGGGGATTGCACCAGACAGAAGTGTTAAATAAAAAGTAATGTAAAGTATCAATGAAATACTCCAGCAATTCAGTAATTCCTCGCTTCCAAACTCCCTGAATCCAAAGTCACTGAAACACAAGTCACACACTTACTTCAGTTCGCACTTACGCTCCAGTCACACTCAGCTCGTCACTTTCACTAAGGAAGAAGATTTAAAAAGGGATTTTTTCCCCCTTAAGCAGAAATCCAACCTACAGGTCTATGCACTCCAAATGACTGGAAGCCCAAACCAGATGCTACTTATAAACCCTTAATTATGAACCCCCACCCTTAATTAGCCCCTGTTCAGTATAGCTACATCACAGGATTTAAGTGCAATGTAGTTAACCCTTAAACTTACAGGTAGTAAAATAAGAGATTGTAAACTTGTAAAAAAAAAAGTTAAGAAAGGCCATTAAAATTAAAAAGGTAGAAAAGCACTCAGCAATTCACAATTCAGCAACTCTCAGCAATTCACACAGGTATTTGTTACAGGATTCCCAAATACCTCCTCACTGAATCACAAGTCACACACTTACTTCCGTTCGCACTTACGCTCTGGTCACACTCAACTCATCACACTCGCTAAGGAAGAAGATTTAAAGAGGTTTTTTTTTTCCACTCTCAACCTGCCATGACATGGTGATTGGTGGTATTTTGTATCCACACATATGAGGTTTCCATAGGGTGTCAGTCACACGTGCAAGTATGATGCAAAGTGTCTTTATGCAGCCTATTGGTCAAGCCCATACTGTTAGATCAGGTGGGCTATCCAGCACTATATACATGCAACACACAGGATAGACGCCTCAAGGGGCCCAAGTTAATGCTCCAGAAAGAAAACAAAGTGCAAAAAATTATGAATGATAATGTGAGGTATTGGTGGATATTTTGGCCAAATCATGCAACTCATAACCCACGTCAAGGGTCCTCTTCATGCTTACAAGCCGCTTTCTTCCCTTTACCATCCCCAATTGTAGCCTATTTGTTGTGCTGTGCGCTGAACACCATCTAGTCCAGCATGGCAAGTAAGCTCATGTGTATAAGTGAAAGGCTAGGGTCACATTACCGTCAAAGTGGTGTTGCACTAAAAGCTTAGAATTTGGCAGCATAAACACGGTGATAAGCCATGTTAGTGCCGCGTTAACATTGCCAATGTTACCCTAAGGAGACGCGGCCACTAGCTCGGCTCCAACGCGGCCATCTGAGTGAAATCTCACGTTATTTCCTAACGCGAAAAAAGACGTTGTTCAAAGCGTCTTCTGTCACGTTAGAAAATAACGCAAGATTTCACTCAGATGCCGGCGTTTGAGCCGCGCTACAACCTGCGTCTTCATAGGTAAGCATTGGCAGCGCTGACGCTGCGTTACCATGGTGGTAACAAGGCGTCAGGGCTGTCAAAACCTATGTTTTTAGTGTGACCCCCCTGAGCCTGCCTCAAAACGTTAATCTGACCCTAGCCAAATAGAAATGTTTGTATGAGGTAATGCAATTCTTGTGTATAGCGGAGCAGTGGGTCCCAAGAGTCAATATTACCAGTGAGCCCTTGGCACCCCAGTCCAGCCCAGGATGCAGTCATTGTATCCAATGTCAGATTGGGGTGCCAGTGGTTAATCCTTCGCTCCTTTACTCTCTTATTAAGGACCTGTCACACACACAGATTAAATCAGTACAGAGGCTGCTATGATCACATTACCAGTAAAAGGTTTATATAGTTGTAAATTGCACAAAATCTGCCCTAGAGCCAGGATATAAGCATTATACTTCCCTTTAGCCAATTTGTTTTTTCTGAGAAAACCCTTCAATTAGATTACATCTACCAGGCCCATATAGCTTCATTACAGATGATATGTGATCCAAAGTTCAACATAGTGTTCTGCATATTACATGGTAGAATAGTTAGTTACAAAAATGTTTGGCCCACTAAGACCCCTATTATTATGTTATGAAAAGTCAACCATGACTACGTCCTGTGGCATAGCAATTCTTGGGCCTATCTCCATTGAAATATAATCCTGATTTTCTGCTTATTTCAGCAGACTTATAGGCCATGCATTGCTCCCAAGGTATGCAAATAGCTAGAGATGGGTTAATCAATATGATGGAAATCAAATTTTAGGAAATTCGCTGGACCCAGCAAATTCAATCAATTTGATATTCAGTTTACTGAAATCACACAAAAAAGCTGAGCCCCATTTTACACAAAATGGACTATTGCATCAGCCAGAGGAGCCATGCATGACCTCAGTACCAACTGTGCAGGCTCCTCTATAATGCCTTACAGCTATCACATCACATAGTGCAGCACAGCCACCCATGAGGAACTATCAGCCTGTATAAAAGCTGAGGCTTGGAACACAGCAGCCATTTTAGCATGAATCTGGATAGAGAGAAGATATCAGAGTTCACAGTCCAGCAAGAGATGGGAATAGAAAGAGCCTTGTAACATGATTTGTGGAAAAAAAATTCGGGATTTTCTCCAAAAAGGAAAAAAGCTACATTTCAAAACAGTTGTTTTAGGCTCTTGTCCTTCTTCAGTGTCTTATGAAGGGTAAATGTTGACTTCTAGGATTGCTAATATGTAGCACGAGAGACCATGTTCTCTTTCTCAGTGAAGTGTCTATTTACCTAACTTTTTTGCCGAGGTAGCATTGCATGACCTTTGAATATTCCTATGTCACCTTGTCGATCTCCTTAAAGGGGAACCTCGGGGACAAAATTAACTTTGTATGGTCCCTGCACTCATAGACTATAAGGCCAAGCTGCCTATTATATTAGTACAATGCTTAGAATTAATGCTGCTTACCAGTCCTCACTCACAGATGGGACATTACGTCACTCCTGATTGAGCAGCTCTCCCCCTCCCTCTGTTGTGAGCATCTGTGCTCCAAGAACAAACACTTCCTCCTTCAATCACGTGGGGATGATGTCACAGGAGGTCCTATCAATACAGGTCTCCCCTCCTGTTCTCTGCACTGAAAGAGATCTCCAAACTTCCAGCTTAGTGTAGGACCTTATGTGACATTACACACATGTGATTGAAGGAGTAATGAGGAACTGAAGCTTACTGAGATAGAGGTGGGAGAGCTGCTCACTCAGGCATGATGTATTGACCCCTATATGAATTACTGATTTATATCAATTCTAAACATTATACAAATGTAACAGGCAGCTTAGCATTATAGTATAAGAGTCTAGGGACTGTATGAAAAAAATGATCTCCCAGGAGTTCCCCTTTATGACTTTACCCCTTTGACCCTTGACAATTATGTATTAACTAATAAACTGGGGTAAATTGCAACTAGAGCTAGTGGTTCATGGTAAAGTGAACTTTAGAGACCAGTGCCAGGCAGCTGCTGGCAATGCCAACAAAATGATAAGACTGATGCTCATGGGAGATGATAATTTTTCCTTTATCTGTCACTAGTCAAAAGAAAATCCTTCTCTGCCATGAGCATCAATCCTAAAGTTTTAATCGCTTTGCCAGCAGCTGTCTGGCACTGGTCTTTAAAGTTCACTTTACCATGAACCAATACTTATAGTTCCAACGTTTTATTATTTAATACATAATTTTAGATTTATTTCTTGAATACCCTCACATTAAAAATCATTTGCCATTTCTCCCCCAAGCCTCCAAATTTTTCAAATCCCTTTGTAATATTACATTATCCTTTTCTGTATTAATTGCTCTGCAGAGCTTAGCATCTTTGCAAATATTACATTTTTCCTTGTTTTAAGCCCTTTACAAAGCTATTAACAATATATTTCAAGGAACACTAGAAAACCCAAACTAGTATTACTGGTCGGTCTTCTAATATCCCGTTCCCTTTGTTCCGTAGCATGTATGTTTGTGATTATTCTCCTCTTTAATGGTTTAATGGCGGTGCAGCCTTCTATTTGGGGGATGCACAATTCACGGCGCACTGTATGCTTCATTAACACAGATGTATGGAATCTGGAATAATGTGCTTCATTTGCATATTTCTCAGCATTTTTCTGATTTCCATTTCCTGTTATGTTTTCCATATTTCTTTAGTATTGGTGCATGATTCATTATTATGACCAGAATGTGAAATGTGTGATAGGCCTTTCTTTAATGACATCCTATACATATGGAGACATTTATACTATGCACACTTTACAGTGAGCAATATATTACCATAACGTGCAATAAAAAGGGAGTCTTAAAGGAACATCCTGCCAGAGAGAGTTATGTAAGATCAGAAAAAATAATGTTTTTTTTAAAGAAACGCACAACATTATGAAATTAGGGTTACATGTTATTTGTGTATTATGTATTAGTGTAATAGAGTTAATGTGACTGGTTATATGTGTGGCCAAGGTAAAGACTGCTCCCCAGTCCCATTTATCATGGAAGTTATAAATAATAATTTAGATATTCCTCATGGGTGGGGCTTAGCTAATAAAATTGACTTGCAGTGTAGTGGGGAGCAGGAGAGTCCCAAGAAAAATATAGGGAAACTGGAACAGGAACATCTGTCCTATTTGATTCGAATGGAACCTTTGTAACCCCCCCTCCCCCGGGATATGGTGACTAGGGTTATTTTTCTCTCTTGTGGAATCACACTTTATTGTTCACAATGTACTTGTGTAATTGAGTTAATGACTAATTATGTGTGTGGCCAAGGTAAAGACTGCTCCCCAGTCCCATTTATAATGGAAGTTATTAATAGTAATTGGAAATATTCCTCATGGGTGAGGCTCACCTAATAGAGGAGGCTTGCAGGGTAGTGGGAAGCAGGAGCGTCCCAATAAAAACAGAGGAAAAATGGAATAGTAACTTCTGTTTTATTTGATTTGGCGGGAACCTTTGGCCCCCAGGATAAGTGGGTGAGGGTTAATTTTCTCCCTCTTGGGATCACACGTTATTTATGTATTATGTATTAGTGTAAAAGAGTTAATGTGGCTGGTTACATGTGAGGCCATTTAGCAGCCAAAGTAAAGATTGTTCCCCGGCCCTTTTTATAATGGAAGTTATTATAGTAATATTTGGAAATATTCCTCATGGGTGGGACTTCGCTATTAAAAGGGGCTTGCAGTTCAGTGGGAAGCAGGAGAATCCCAAGAAAAAGGAGGAAACTGGAACAGTAACATCTATCCTATTTGATTCCACGGGACCCTTTGGCCCCCTGGGATTTGGGTCCAGGACACGGGACGTGGATGCTAAACCCCATTTTCAAGTGCGTTCCTCTTAGTACTCTCTTGAATCACACGTTATTTGTGTATTATTTATTCATGTAATAGAGTTAATGTGACTGGTTACATGTGTGGCCATGTAGCGGCCAAGGTATAGACTGCTCCCTGGTCCCCTTTATAATGGAAGTTATTAATAATTGGAGATATTCCTCATGGGTGGCACTTAGCTATTAAAAGGGGCTTGCAGTTTAGTGGGAAGCAGGAGAGTCCCAAGAAATAGGAGAGAAACTAGAACAGGAACTTCTGTTCTATTTGATTCACTGAACCCTTTATCCCCCTAGGATTTTGGTCCAGGACACGGGATGTGGATGCTATACTGTTTTTAAGTGTGTTTCTCCTGTTAGTCTCTTGAAATCATACGTTATTTGTGTATTATTTATTAGTGTAATAGAGTTAATGTGACTGGTTATATGTGTTGTCATCTAGCAGCCAAGGTAAAGACTGATCCCTGTCCCCTTTCATAATGAAAGTTATTAATAATAATTGGAGATATTCCTCATGGGTGGGACTTACCTAATAAACGGGGCTTGCAGGGAAGTAGGAAGCAGGAGAGTCTGTCCTATTTGATTCGGCTGGAACCTTTGGCCCCAGGATAAGGGGTTAGGGTTAATTTTCTCCCTCTTGGAATCACACATCATTTGTGCATTATGTATTAGTGTAATAGAGTTAATGTGACTGGTTATGTGTGTGGCCATCTAGTGGCCAAGGTAAAGACTACTCCCTGGTCGCCTTTCTTAATGGAAATGATTAATGATAATTATGATATTCCTATGGGTGGGACTTGGCTATTAAAAGGGGCTTGCTGGGGTGCAGGAGAGTTCCAAGAAAAAGAGAGCAAAACTGCATAAAGGATGTCTGTCCTATTTGATTTGGTTGGACCCTTTGGCCCCTAGGATTTAGGTACAGGACACAATACGTGGATACTAAACCATTTTCAAGTGCGTTCCTCCCGGTACACTCTTGAAATCAGACATTATTTGTATATTATTTATTAGTGCAATAGAGTTAATGTGACTGGTTATGTGTGTGGCCATCTAGCGGCCAAAGTAAAGTCTGATCCCCGATCCCCTTTCATAATGGAAGCTATTAATAAAATTGGTGATATTCTTTATGGATGGGGCTTAGCTAATAAAAGGGGTTTCAGTGTAGTGGGAAGCAGGAGAGTCCAAGAAAAAGAGAGGGAAACTGGAACAGGAACTTCTGTTCTATTTGTTTCGACTGGCC